>OY482671.1:93892015-94492015 GCA_960531455.1 Urophora cardui | reverse complement strand
CACAAAGTAATTTTGTGGCTGGCAGGATGACAAGATGACTGTTTTTGTAGTAACATCAGAGAAACATCACCACCACTCGTTGTTTTCTTTTAACGTGGCTAACATGACAGCTGCCGCTGGTGCTAGCAATGAAAACGCTAACTAACAACATAAACAGCAAAAAGCAGCAAAAATTACCTTCCTTTGTGTAAAGGCGAATTTTAATTTATTATTAATATGCCTGTCGCTTGACTGGAGAGTGTAAATACATTTTTTTGCATTTTCAAGCTGACCAGCAATCGCAACGCAAACTGAAGCAATTGCGTACACTGGTCGTATGATTAAAGTGGGTGAACGTAACTCCTCTTGCGGACGATTTTCTGGTTGGGCGAAATATTGTTTGTGTTTATGTTTATAATTTACATACATATGTAAGTATGTATGTTTTTATCGTGGCTTTTAATTGTGTGCCTACACAGAGCCAAAAGGCCACCTAAAATGCCCTATAAATTAGAACAAAGTTTAGCGGATTTCTCTACGCTTTCTCTCCAATAAGATGCCCGTCTTAATATGACTGGATGTCTCATTTTAATAAAACTAAGTAGATAATCAGTAAAACTAATATGAAAAACTTTTCAATATAATTAAGAAGATGACCCGTGGATTTAAGATGAAAACCTCTTATATAAAATTAAGAAGATGATTCCTAGAATAAATATGGAAACCTTTTCACATAAATTTAGCAGATAACCTGTAAAATTAAGAAGAAACCCTGTTTAATATTATTAAGAAGAGAATATTGATTTTCATCGGAAAACATAATTAGTCAACTAGTATTTTCCTAGGACTTATTCAGACAAAGGGCAACATTTCATTTCATATAAGTGCAGATGGACATAATAAACTCTTTATACCAAGTGCTTCACTAATCGTTTGAAAATTGTAGAAATGTGCAAAGCCGTAGAGAAATTGACGAACGGAGGAAACACATACGAACTCTTTTAAAAATAAAAAGTTCTCCCTTTTAATTTGTTGAACATGTTATTGCACACATACAAAAAAAGTGGCTGATGCAATAACTGTTATGCATATTTCTAGTACATATGTACGAGTATATCCATACATGTACGTACGTTAAGACGTTTATTGCAAAATTTTAATTAATAAGGGCTCTTTTAAAAATAAAAAGTTTTCCTTTTTAATAAATTCAAAAAGGTTCTAGTAAAAATTAGAGGATCTCCTTATTGATTTGCTTTATAAAAATTTTCTCATAAAAACAAGCAGATCTCTTCTAACAATTTAATTTTTTTGACAAAATGACATAAAAAATTAATAAATAAGAAGTTATCTCCTCGTTTTCAGACGGTATCCTTTTCAATAAATTTAAGAAGAAATTCAAGCTAAAATCTAGAAGATTTTCCAGCAAAAATTTCTTCAATTTTTTCCCCTCTCACCAGTGGCGTAGTAAGAGAATTTTTCGGGGGGGGTCACAGCCAATGTAAAAAATTTACCAGAATTAAAATAAAAATTACCAAAAATCTAAAATTTTTTTTTACAAATGATCAAAATGTAATTTTTTTCAGAAATTGGAAATTTGTAACGTGACATCTTTGTAACTTCTTCTTCTTCTTGATTGGCGCTTAACCCTTTCGAACCGGCTTTCAACCGCTTGAGTATATAACATTTAACTAGTTTCCCACAATTAAGTAGCTTATAACTAAAAAATCCACATTCAAATTATTTCCATTTTTATCAAGGTGTGGGTGGTGGTAAACCATTGTACCACCAGTGCTGTTGTGTGGTACAGCATATGTACCATCAGTCCTTAATCTGCTAAGAGTTATTGATTATTTCAACGAATATATTTTCTTATATTTTATTCAAATAATGCATTTTACATAATATAGGTATTTATATTCACGAAAAAATACTTTTAAAATTAATATGGAGATGTATTAATTTGATTTATTAGTTTATTATTTATTTTTCGATATTTTCATGCAACCTATTGTTGCTTACCGCCCACCGTGCACAGCTAGCGCGTATTTCAGCTCCAATTCTTTTTAATATTAACGTATAGATATGTAAGAATGAGAATTGGATCATTAGATTAAAATATTTACATAAACTAGAAAAATATTTGAACTTAAAATAGCACCATAAAAAAAACGTACTTTTTTTGAAATTTTCACTTTAGATGGACCAAAGTGCATTAACCACTGCAGGTACATCAAAATTGTATATCAAAGAAATATTCCTTTATTTATTCTGAATGAAACATATTATAAGGAATTTTCACGTAGAGTTAACATGTTAGGAGTTATACGCAAATTAAAGTGGGTACTTTTTGTGTTATTTTATATTTCAGTGGTTATCCTTTAGGTCCTGTTCACATTGGATTTTTCCACTACAGGTGTCCATTTTTCTTTTTAATACCTTTTTTTGTATCCCTTAGCGACCAAATAATGTATTGAAATCGGAAAAATTTGGACGGTGGCGAATTTTCGATTATCTCAATATTTGATCCTTTCAAAAAAAACAAAAAATGTGGATATCCTTGAAAAAGGAGCAGCTCGGATTTTAATTTCAACGGATGTTCCATCTATAAACATCACATAACACAACCCCACTTTCCTTTTTTCTCGACATTTTCATGCAACCTATCGTCGCTTCCTGCCTACCGTGACGTACCAGTTTTGTAAAACTCAAAATATACAATAATAAATATCCAAAATTTGTCATTATCAATACTTATCCTCATAAACGAAGTCAATATCTTTATCTGTTATATATTTTTTACTACTTTGCACTTTGTTTTGAATAACTAATACTTGCAAAAAATGTACGCGTTCGCATGCTTCGCTGTTTCACTCAAAGCTGTGTGTAAACTGTGAGCGCGAATGAGCTCCTTTTTATATGTACCATTAGAAAAACCAGCAGGCTTCGTCCGAGTATATTCTTTTCAAGTTTGAGTGCAAACTTTAGGAGTTAACCCATAATAAAATTTAGTGGTACATATGGTGTACCAGGAGGTTCGAAATGGTTAACCGTCTAGACGATTCTGGCCGCGTCCAACAGAGCGCGCCAATTGCTTCTGTTTCGTGCAGCATGGCGCCACTTGGGAACACCTAGGGAGGCAGCATCGCTGTCCACCTGATTTTCCCAACGCAGAGGAGGTCTCCCTTTTCTTTTGCGTTCAGCGGGTTTCGATAGAAATGCTTTCTTGGCCGGAGCGCCTTCGTCCATTCTCACGACATGACCTGCCCAACGCAGCCGCTGGATCTTTATTCGCTGAACAATGTCGATGTCTGTGTAAAGCTCGTACAGCTCATCGTTAAATCTCCGTCGATACTCGCCCACGCCAACGCGCAAAGGTCCATAAATCTTACGAAGAACTTTTCTCTCGAATACTCCAAGTGCCATCTCATCTGATTTTGAAATTGTCCATGCTTGTGCGCCGTACATGAGGACTGGAACGATGAGCGTCCTGTAGAGTGTGATTTTTGTTTGTCGAGAGAGGACTTTACTTTTCAGTTGCCTACTTAGTCCGAAGTAGCATTTATTGGCAAGCGTGATTCTTCGTTGGATCTCCGTGCTGACATCATTCTTGGTGTTAATGCTGGTTCCCAGATAGACGAAGTCCTCAACAGTTTCGAATTTGTAGCTATCAACATTGACGTGGCTGCCAAGGCGTGCTGTTTCTTTGTGTGATGACAGGAGGTACTTCGTCTTGTCCTCGTTAACCGCCAAACCCATTTTCTTAGCCTCTTTATCCAGCTTGGAGAAGGCAGAACATACGGCGCGAGTGTTAGTGCCAATGATGTCGATATCATCGGCGTAACTAGAAGTCATAAAGGAATGAAATTTTGCACAAAGAATAATATGCATTTCCGGAAGAGTAAAATTTCAACAACAAAATTGGGTTTATTCATAAAACTTTATTAAGGAGTAATACTTAAGATTATTTTATTCCATTTATTACGTGTTTTGAAGTGCACAATATCTCTCAAAACAGCGATTAATAGGAAAAAAATTAATTGAATAAAAAAATATCCATATTTCGCTATTGATAAATAATGAGCGATGTGAGTAAGTACTTTTGACTACTCTTTTGTGATTTTCTGCATTTGTTACACGTATGATTGTCCAAAAAATAGTCTCCCATCATATACTCGTACCAAGACCCTTGATATCACCATTCAAAAACTATTAAGTCCTGATGAAATCTCTCACAATTTTCATCACTTTCAGCACCTAAGCTTGTAGGGAAATTATTAAGATTTTTTCTGATTTTAGGACAGTCGAATCTGAAATTTCTTTAAAAAAATTCGATTTTTTTTCAAATTTTTTTCATTATTTTTGTTTTTGTAACCAAACTACTTGACCAATTTTGGAGTGTGAAGGCAAAAAATGTCTGTTGGAGCTCCCTATACCAGCTCCTCCTAGATATCAAATCGCCACGATGTCTAATACAACTTTTTGATGCACTTATGTGATGCAATGTTTGCATATATGGCTTTTTCCACGTTTTTACCAATACCTCAAAAACTGGGTCTGGTTATTTCATTTTTGGTGGTTAAAGTTGATCAAAATTTGTCGAGTAGTGTAATTGTAGCGTTTGTTGAGCCGTAGGAAAGTGCAGGAACCGTAGGAATTTTACCACAAAAGAGCGAGTATGGGTACAAAGAATGTAAATTGTGATAAAATTCCTGCGGTTCTTGCACTTTCCTACAGCTCAACTAACGCTACAATTATAAATAATACTTCGTGAAAAAGCGCTAAATTTCGAATTACCAATTTCGAGAAATTAATATTCTCATTGATTTTTTCCTGTAAATCATCTCTTAGTTAAAGGTGGTTTTATGGTCAGATGAATTTTATACAAAACGAATCTTTCGGGGGGGGTTTTGTCCCCAAAACCCCCCCCGTTACTACGCCAATGCCTCTCACTCTCCTCGGCCATATAGCATTTTTAGATGGCAGTCTCTTTGATTATAGGTGAACTTTTTGGCTCTGTGTACACTCCTGCGCATTTAATTTTCATGAGTTTATTCCTGCCGCTGATGGTCAACATATCAACCGCCAACACTAAGTGAGTTGTTAAATTAATAGAGGGTGTATGTGTGTCTATGTATGCAAATGTTTACGTTATTCATGGCAAAATTTTTTGAAATTTCCTCGACTCGTCTTAAAACATCCGTGACATATAGTCGTTGATGAAGTAATATGAGTTAGTTTTATTTTTTTTTCGGTTATATTTAGCTTAATTTCATTATAGTTAGTAATAGTACATGGGCGATTGTTCGTGAGCCTTCAGTTTTGTGTATTTTCGAAATTGAAAATATATTCAAGTATTTTGTATTAACTTTAATACATAATTAAGTTCAAATTTCATTATTTTATAGTTTCTTGTATACATATACACCTGTCCAGCTAAATAGTTAAATTACTCAAGTGATAAGTAAAATTTCTAAAGTGATTACTTACGTGCGAATCATTCAAAATTAATTAAAATTCTTTAAAAATTATAAATGTTAATGTCTATTTAAATAAGGGTCATACAATGCTTTTGTAAAAAAATCGCATGCGGCTAAAAAAACACCTTATTACTAAGGCAATTATAAGGTATAAATACACCACATAAGGCCTGATTATCAGGCCTCGTTTCGCATTGCGGATAAGACTTTGGAATAAGGTGTGCTCTCAAAGAGAGAGAGGGAGAGAATATTCCTTATGGCCTGATGACATCAACACAGGAAAATCAGCCTTATTTTAAGCTTTAGCCCATACAACTTATTTAGATTCCCTTAGAATTTTCCGGCCTTATATCGTAAGCCTTTAAATCTTTTGTAATAATTATTTAATAAGACGTAGATTTTTTGCTGGGTATTTTTGCGTTTTTGTTTTGGTCTGTGTGAGATTTCGATGGATTTGCGATGCAAAATTAGAGAAGGCATCGATATTATCGGGGTTGGCGAAAGTGTTGAGAAAGAATAAAGTATTTCATTCGTTATTCGCTGTCAGAATTTTGTATAGAAATTAGCGGGGTTCGGCACTAGATTTGTGCTCAAATGAGAGAGCGCATACAGATACCCAGTAGGACTTGGGATAATCGTTTTATTAATCAGGGAGTGTCAGTACTCCATTACTCCCTATATTTCTGTGTATAAGCATACAATTTTGTATACTCGTTTTTAACATTGTATGCCCTAGAAAGGGCAGTGATAAACACAAACAAAATAACTCAAGATTGAAAAAATTTTGATATTTCTCGGAAAGGATGTGAAATGAGTACTCTTATTCATCTCTTAAGCATAGTACTAAGTTCGAGTTTCACGTAAACTGCTGTCAAAATCCACAAAAAAACTGGTCGTGAAACATGTGTGAAATTTCACAGATATTTTACAACAAAGTTGTGCTGAGTTCCTGCCGTGAAAGCGTTGCGCAACATGCTTGCAACATCATTCCAGCAACAGCGATGCTTCGATTTTTCTTTCATTTGCTCAGTTTTCGTTTTGGCAAGGCAAATTCATTATGGTAATGGCAGGGCGAATTCGGTAATATTCGCCTCGATTCGCTTTAAGTTTTTGTCCATCAGAATGTCAAACTCAAAGTCAAATATTTCCTTGTTTGACATTCTTCTGTATTCTTCTGTACACGGTGAGTTAAAAACGAGAAGAAGAAGAAGTCAGCTGTTCACTTACCATTACCATATGAATGAATTTGCCTAGCGTTTTGGCATTTATTGTCATTTGATAAAAGATTTTCTTGAAACATTTCGCGGCAAAATAATTGCATGTTGCTGGCCAAATTTCACGGCTGTGAACTTAGTGCAAGGCTTTAAGGTTCAGACATTGGTGACTTATAAGTATTTCAGTATCGTTAACCTTATAGTATCTTTATCGCTATCCATGTGAGCTGTTAGTGGTGCTGTAAATCTGTAATCAGCTGACACTTTTCGAGGCAGATCTTGGAAGGTAGGTGCATAGGCGAATTCAGAAATATCCCATGTATTTTGTTAATGTAATTGGTAGATTGTAATGTCAAAATAATATTTCTCCTTGTTAAAACCTGAATTCGCTTGGGACTCGCCCATTACTATTGGCCATGATGTCAATTCGCTTTGATTTTGATATTATAATCTACCTTTGTAAATAAAAAAAAAAGAAGTTTCTGAATTTGCCTATGCGCCTACCTTCCTACATCGGATAAATATTCTAGAAAATTATTCAACATAAAATTTCACTATGATTTCTTCTGACAAAATCTTTGTAAAAAAATCTGTAGGTCCACAGCAAAAAAAATTATATGCTTTATTTTATATTTTACTAATAAGAGACTATGGGCTTAAATCCGATTTATGTATATTCTGAAATTTTGAAGGGGAAGTCTCTTAGTCAAGTAATAGAATATTTTGTATTAGATTGGCAGATAAAAACGAGTCGAACTTCTAAGGCGGTAACTGGAGTCAATTTTCTAGAATTTTTTCAAATTTAAATTACCGATAAAAAAATTTCAATTGTAGCAAAACCGGTTCTATGTGTTACTATACATACGAGTAGTGGTATTTTCACCCTCAAATTGTCGCACAGTCTAATTGGTCGAATTGGACCACGGGGGCCCCTGGTATTCTCTACTATTCGTTATCAGCTGCTGTTTTATAAGGATACAGATAAGTCACCAATGTCTGCACTTTTAAGAAGATCTTGTTCCAAGTTCTTCTCGGTACAAAGAGCGAATGGCACTATGTGGAGACATGCTTTAAGGCAGATAAGCAAAACGATTCAATTTGGTTAAAAAATCTGAGCAGTTATGTATGTATGTATATGCAATAAAATTTGTTCCACTCTTTGTTATAAATGAATGCGTGTACTATGTATGTATGCTTTGTTGCATTTTTTCATCGATTTAATTTGCTACGGGTTGGCATTGCAACCTATGTACATTGATGACAAAGGCTTGGCATTGAAGGATGTATAGATGCTTAGGTATTTGCGTGTGTACATGGCGTATGATTAACATTGAAAGCGCATTTCGTTAGTTTACTATACGTTATACATATTTCCACATGTATATGTAAGTATGTCAGCACATATACATATAGGAACATATTTCACTAAGCAATAACATTTTTTTAAGCATATGTATGCTTTTAATCACATAAGTACCAATACAAGTAATCGGTATCATATGCATTTTAATGTCAATATCAAGGCAAAGGGGCGCAGCAGCCTCTTTATTGCCGTTATCTATATTCCATGTTCGTTGTTTAAAGCGCTTAGTATAAATCAAATGCATTGCAAATTAATATTATTGACACATAACGACAGCTTCTTTAGCGCAACGGATTTTCATTGTCAACACAATGCATAAAAGCATTCCGGTAGTGGATTTGAAAAAAAAAACTACTACAATCAATACTTAATGCAGCTAAAAATGTTACTCCCTTCTGGAAAGTATTTAACTATACATACATACTTTAAAATGCTAAACAAATTTAGGTCACGCACGCGTTTTAATAAATAACCATTTGAGCATGCGAATATTTAGACATGTGGGTGAATTGTGGCATTCTATTCCTACCTGTTAAGGGCGGCCGAACTTGGCTGGGGTGGGGTTTGAACCCGAGACATCTGGTATTGCAGGCGACGACTCTATAGCACTTCACTGCAGCGGCCACATGAAATAATATAAACATACATACATATATATAACATTGTAACGGCAAACTTCAATCAATTCAATACAGTCAACGAACTTCCTTTCTTTCCGTCATTTCGACAACAAATGGATAGAAAGTTTTAGTTATTTTAATGGTTAGCATAAATACAAAAGATGTGAATAATGACACACATTAATAATCTGAGTTGTTGTCATTACTCACGGGGGATGAGTGAAACTTTTCCCTCCAGCGCGCAGTGAAATTTTAAGAGTGGCGTGTGAAACTAAAAAAAAACAACGTCGTTTAAAAAATCGAAATTTAAAGTTTCCACCGAAAGAGCGAAATTAACACAAGTTTTCTCGAAAAAATGTTGTCCAGTTTGATTTTCCTAGCTATTTTGTAAGCTTGTGTGGTAATCTCAGCGAATATTGACCTCTAACTAAGTCAGAGGGCATCATTATGTACAAATCCAGCCAGGTTACGTAATTTGATAATTGAGATATTAAGCGTGGCATTTTATGCCAGAATCGAAAACGCTATTCGTCTTTGTAAGTTTTCATTCTTTCAACCAGAGGTGACGACGATTTAAGCGTAAGCGAGCTACACGACAACAACATCAATAAAATCTGCAACAACTTTCTTCTCGGAACTAGAAAAATTTTATTTTGCCAAATAACAGCTTATTCTCTAAGTGCATAGAAATTGCTGCTGAGTGCTCGTCGCGACGACGCAGTTCAATATCGCTGTGGCTCAGTATGGCTCGCCAACAACAAATAAATAAATCGATTTCTATCAAAAAAAAAAAAATAAATAAATGCGCGTTATTCTGCCGAAATCGGTTTGCTTATTGTTGGGAGCCACGCTGAGCCACAGTGGTGTTGTTGTAAGCCAAACTGAGCCACTAGAGCCATTGGCTGGGCACCGATGTTTTAAACTTTAAACTTTAACTTAATTTTTATATTCTTTTTGAAGCTTTTGGAAGTACTCAGAGGGTAGTATTTGAACATTAGCTACTGCTGACTAAAATACAAATTATCTATTTTTCTGAATTTAATTTTCCACGGTTTTCATTTACGTTGTATTTTCCAACTTTTTAAGTCTTAATATTTTCCCATCTACTACAGTTTTCGCTTTTAAATGGCGACACATGAATACGTTTGTTCATTTTAAAAGAACAACATAAAAGCGTACTTAAACGTTGTAAATAGGAACAAATATGGTGTTCTATGGCAGGGGTGCAGGTCCAGTGACTTTTGACTCTTTGTGACTCTTCCAACAACAAACGAATTGAGCGCTGTCGCCACCACGGCTCAACGCAAAACAAACTCATTGTACAGTTCGAACTTCAATATAATATTTAATATTCCACTATGTGATGGCGTTGGATTGAATTTCAGGTTGATCCGGAGGAGAATATAAAATAAAGAAGAAAAAGGAAAATAAGAGGAATAAGAAATAAAGATAGCAAACAATTAAGGCGAAGTAGAAAAGAAGAGGAGAACAAGCGGAGGCTTTATTTTTGTAGTTGGGACTCGGATTGAGAGAAGATAAAGAGAATGCCGTTGGATTCAATTTCGAACCCGGAAGAGAAAATGATATAGAGCGTTTTTTTTCTCGTAGTGCTTAAAATAAAAACATACATTTTTAAATTTAAAATGTTTTTTCTTGATTTAAAAATTTTACAATGAACATTTTTAAAATAAAAATGTTGGTATTTACATCACTTTTAAATACGTTTTTGTCCATTCTAAGCACGTTTTCATATGTTTTTATAATTTTTTTTCCCTGAGTGTACATATCGAAAACGATTCATCCGAATTTTATTCTAAGTTTATATTACGACGACTCAGTATCTATGAGTTGCAAAATGCACACTTTCATAAATATTTTCTTTCACAAGTATTCCTAACAAGTTTCAAGTTATAACCCTAACTTTTTGAATTATGCAAATACTTGCCAAACAATGTATGTAGGTATGTATGTATTTTTTTGTTGATGAAGGTTCTGCAATCTTATGCATTTTGGTTGTGTGTATTAGGATTTTTGAGTTTGATCTTTCTCAACCCAGCAAAAATCTATTCATCGCTATTACCTGTCAGGCATGATAGAAGGCCTTGCCGTGGAACATCTGGCAAGTTCATCACTTCTTTCACGCATTGCCAGTAATGCAGAGTGGAATGAGCTTCCATTACCCATTCCACGTAGTGCAAAGTAGAATGGAGCGCGAAAGAATGAACTGGAATAAATACCAGTGAAATTTCCATCATGCCTTACATTTTTTCTTTCTCTGCTTCCCTGTAAGTTATTCTTTATTTGATTCACTAGAATCCTTGCGGTATTGCGTGATTTATTCGTTCGGCGGTAATGCAGCAGGCAAGTCCTTCCCTCTAATGACAAGCCCATGCTAATGTCAGGCATTATGTCAACGAATGTGGAAGCGATTGCCAGGGTTTTTCTGAATTACCCTCTTAATTCCACGGTCATCGAGTCATAGCGATGACCAGATTTTTGCTGGGATACTACACGTTTCAAGTGCTAGTTATACACTCAATCAAAAAATCAATTAGAGAAAATCCAAATTTCTTAGAAAACTACTTAGCCAACAATAAAGGATAAAATTTCTCATAATAATTTCAACTAGAAATTTACAAGTACTATATTTGTGCAGCTTTTGCGAAGTATATATGTACAAGTGAAGTAGGAACCAGTTGTTTGTTATACTCAGCTGTACTAGTACACAGAGTATTATAATTTTGATTTCATAACGGTGGATTGTAACATAATGAAATAATCGAGATAGATATGGACTTATATATATCAAAATGATCAGGGTGAAAAGAGAAATCGATTGAGCCATGTCCGTCCGTCCGTCCGTCCGTCCGTCCGTCCGTCCGTCCGTCCGTCCGTCCGTCCGTCCGTCCGTCCGTCCGTACGCACGATAACTCGCGTAAAAATTGAGATATTTTGATGAAATTTGAAATGCAAGTTGGTATCGAGACTGGGACGGTTGGTATTGAAAATGGGCGAAATCGGACCATGACCACGCCCACTTTTCCTATATAGAAAAAATCGGAAATTTGGTATCTCAGCCACTAATATAGCTAGAGTGATAAAATTTTACCCACGTATTGAGCTCAGGCCGTTATGAAGAAATTTGATTAAGTTTTGGAAAATGGGCGGTGCCACGCCCACTTATTAAGGGTCAAACATTGAAAGTTTTATATGTCATAACTCAGAAACCGTTGAAGATATATCGATGAAATTTGGTATGCGTAATTTGCTTACCTAGACAAATGTTTTGGCGAAAAATTATCAAAATCGGTTGACGGCCACGCCCACTTTGATATATGGGAACTATAAAGGGGCCTAATAAAAACATTTTAAGCGATATCTCTGTCAAATATAAAGATCTATCACTGAATTTTTGTGGCAGGAGTCCAACTACGGACATAAAACAAAAAGTACAAAAATTTTGGAAAATGGGCGGTGCCACGCCCACTTATTAAGGGGCAAACATTGAAAGTTTTATATGTCATAACTCAGAAACCGTTGAAGATATATCGATGAAATTTGTTTTGCGTAATTTGCTTACTTAGACAAATGTTTTGGCGAAAAATTATCAAAATCGGTTGACGGCCACGCCCACTTTTATATATGGGAACTATAAAGGGGCCTAATAAAAACATTTTAAGCGATATCTCTGTCAAATATAAAGATCTATCACTGAAATTTTGTGGCAGGAGACCAACTAGGGACATAAAACAAAAAATATAAAAATTTTGGAAAATGGGCGGTGCCACGCCCACTTATTAAGGGGCAAATATTGAAAGTTTTATAAGCCATAACTCATAAACCGTTAAAGATATATCGATGAAATTTGGTACGCGTGATATATTTACTTAGCCAAATGTGTGGACGAAAGATTTCCAAAATCGGTTGACGACCACGCCCACTTTTATATATGGGTTTTATAAAGTGACCTAATAAAAACATTTTAAGCGATCTCTCTGTCAAATATAAAGATCTATCACTGAAATTTTGTGACATGAGTTCTACAATAGACCGGAAACAAAATATAAAAAAGTTTGGAAAATGGGCGTGGCACCGCCTCTTTTTATACAAAGGAATCTACGTGCCTATTACTCGACAAATAACTGAGATATTATGACGAAACTTGGTTTATACACTTTTATAACATGTGTTAATAGACACGCAAAAATGTATTGAAATCGGTTTATGACCACGCCTACTTTTTAACAAAGATATTTCTGGAACACCCTTTTGGAATTTGTAACGTGAAGTTTTTGTAACTAAAAGTCATAGAGGGATGCAATTTTGCACTAACAATAATATTTATATGCTTATTTGGATGATTGATACAAATTTTGAAAATGGGCGTGGCTGCGCCCTGTTTATGCAGCACTTGTGTCATATAAAATACACCCTATATCGAACAAACGCAAACAAACAATGAAAGCATACAGCTGAGTATCTAATGTTCGATTCCACTCGAACTTAGGCTTCCTTACTTGTTTTGGTTTTGGTTTTGGGCATAAATAGTTGACACTTCTATTAGGATACTTTCATAAGTTGTTGTCTTTCACCTTGCGTTAACAAAGTTAAGCTTATTAATTAGTAATTTGTCTGAAATACTATGAATCGATATACAATCACCATGAATGAATGATAATCGGAATTAGTCGGAGAATTAAGGGAGAAAATGAAGGATGGAGGATGAAATATTGATAGCAGCGTTAAGATGCATGGGCATTGTACAGTACCAATAAAATTAAAGTTTTTTGTTTTTCACTAAATAAAATGTTATAAAATAATCCATATTCATAAGTTCCGTATTTCACTACTTACTGTATTCAATAATACATTAAAGTTATAATATAGTGTGCCCATATCTGTGAATGTGGTATAATGTTTGTATCTTTGTATGCTCTGCCTTACTACCATGACTGTCAGTGTTTTTATTTTCTGCAGTAATTTTGATTCTTCAGCTTGTCTTCGATCGTGATAACGTTTCTCCTTTCTGTATTATTATCCTATACTTTGCACAACCTACGCGCTCATCTTTCTATTGTTATCTTCTTGACTTGTGTGCGTTAATGTTTGTTTGTGCGGTAATTTATTTCTTTTGAGTTGAATTTTTTTCGACGTACATATACGTACATACATACATCTAATATTAAATTGCTTCATTTATTTGATTTGCTGCTATTTGCTGTCTAACAACTTAGCTTATCCCAATTGTGGGCTTCATTGTTGGTTTTGTACATTAACAGAGTGTTGATAGGATAGTCAATGCAGTGGATATATGTACATAAATACATATCGCACCTTAAATCATAAAGTAACACAACTCAAAATTCAAATATTTTCAAGAGAGCCGAAAAATTTATTTTCTTTACAAGTAATGATATGGCAAAAGGTCATGTGTAATGGTAATTTTTCTCACAAAAGAGTCACTGATTGACAAGTTTTTTTTTTTTTTATGCATCCGCTAAAGATATGTGCTGCGTACCGGTTTATGACAAAAAACCGATTTCAAAAAATTTTGAGTTGTGTCACTTTATGTTTTAGGGTGCGATATGTTATAATTTGGCGTGATTCTCAAGTGACTTAGTGATGTATTGATATTGGCTATTCAGTTTTCCTTAAGATTTATTATTTTGTTCATATCGCACACTAAATCAAAAAGCGTTACAACTCAAAATTCAAAAATTTTCAGGAGGCAAAAAACTTTTTAATTTTTATATGCAATGATATGGGAAAAGGCTACTTATAATAGTTATTTCTCAGTTAAAAAAATACTCTGATGGAAAAGATTTTTTGGCAGCCGCTAGAGATATATTCTGTGTACCAATTTATGGAAGAAACCCGATTTCGAAAAATTTTGAGTTGTGACGCTTTTTGATTTAGTGTGCGATATGTACCCATTAAACGTTCCTGAGCGCTCATAATTTATGAGTCCGATATGAATCCTAAATATGTATTAAATATAAGCCTCATAATTATGATCAAAAAGGAGTCATATAAGAGTCCGATATGATGAAATTCTGAGCTTAGAAAAATGACCAAGAAAAGCAACTTCAGAACATAAATTCATAATTTTTATGTGACATATGTACATTAGAGCGTATCGCAAAAAAAATGTTCGCTGCACGCTGCCCCCATATGATTTCTTTTTCGAAAACATTTCTGGAATAAATTTTTATTTTTTTTTTGGACGCCGCTAGATGTCGCTAAAATTCATTTTTCATATCTTCGGTATTTATGGTCCGATCGCCACGTTTGATACACCAGTCTATTTGGCTTGAGAGGAGGGTTCCTACTTTATAATTTTGTTAACCCTATGTGAGCCATTGAGGTCGCTTCCACCCAGTACTTAGTTTATACCACCTTAATGTAACTTTTTTTTTGCCGGCATGTTAAACGCCGTCAAAAAACATGAATCTTTTGCAAAAGAAGTATTTCGGTCTATTCAGTAGAACCTTTAAAAGTATCAGAGCTTCAATAGAGAGTTCATTCCATTCCAATTTTCCAGTCGGTTATCCAAAATATATTAGTAATCATGATGTACACCGATATGTGCACCGGATGGCCATGGAAAGTTGTTGATAAGAAACGTGAGACGGGGAGAGAGAGAGAGAGAGTAGTATAAGAGGAGGAAGAGATAGAGGGAACGAGAAATGCTGAGTGGTGGGGAGACCGATAGGGAAGGGAGTGGCATAGTGTGATTTGTCGCAGCGAAGTGGGACAGGTATTTGCTAGTGTAAATATAAATATGAATTTGGATACTTGCACCGAGAGAAATATCTGATTGACAGATTTACCCTCGTAGTTGTTGTCATATTCTTGGCCTAATAACGCTAACAAGTATGTAATTTGGTCAATTATACAGAATAGTAAACTATTCCTGTTAATTTCTCTTTGAAATATTGCACACATGAATTAAGGGTTAAAGGTTTCAGTATATTTTTCCTGAATTGTGCGATTTTTTTCGAAATTTTCGCCTGCGCCGCTTTTTCTTAATAACACACCATATTTTACAAAATCAAAATTTACGTCTGCGGGCTAAATTGCCCATTTCGAAAGAGAAATACCTAAAGACCCATTTCGAAAGAGAAATACCTAAAGACCATAAACATGTCCGTCCGTCAGTTCGTCTGCCCGTCTGCCAGTTCATCTGCCAAAAACGAATATGAAAGCTTGCAACAAATTTTGCCATTTAAAATCAATCTTAAATGCGAAGTTGTAAGTAAAGCCATAATTTAAATCTCAGGGAAAAGTAATAACTATACTGTTAAGAAACAATTTTCTCTGAACAGAGATCTTTTAAGACAGAAAATTGAAAATTAATGAGGAAAGGAATTAAAACTAATTACAAGTTTTCTCTACCATTCACAAACACCAAAGTTAACGGTATGCACGTTTGGCTTTACTTTTGCGAAATATCCGCGTGGAAAATTGTCAGAAGCTAAAATATATGTACGTGTAAGGTATCACAACTTGTGGTGCGTAAATTATGTTAAATAAACATTAACTACACATGCTATGCACATATTTATAATACATACATATGTATACACCCTTTTGCAAGCAACAAACGGCAATCAGTAAAATTATAATTACAGTTGAGCAGCATCTTGAAAAGTTGTGTTCCAGATTGTTTGGTTGCGTCAGAGGCGGATTATCCCTAAGGCAAACTAGGCACTTGCCTAGGGGAGCGTAGTTACAAGGGGCGCGCGAGCTCAGAATTTTTAAACAAATAAAGAAAATAACATATCGACGATTAAGAATTAAAGTTGATCTATAATAGATCGATAATAGACAAATCGATTATATTGCACAAGCATCGATATATTGTGCAATATTGCGCGTTTGTTGCGTCGTCAGGCTTGCCAGTACTGGCGATTTGTCGCCAAATTGGCGATTTTTTACAAACTTTGGCGACCAATTTATGAAAATTGGCGATGGCGACTTTTTTGGCGATTATCAAAATATTAGATTATATTAATAAAAAAGCAATTACTTTTTCAAGCCTTTTTCTCAAATTTTGAAAGTTTCTTCATACAAATTTTTGTCAAATTACAAAAAATTTGAGAAATAGCAATTGCTTTTTGTTTATTAATACGGCCCATTATCTCCACTTTGCCAATAAATCTTACGATATGTAGAGATCTATTGAGAAAATAAATATATACTACATACTCTGGCAACCATTTTCTGCACACTTGAGTGCAAACCAAAATTTTGGTCTGCACACTCGCCTATCCACGATACGACGGTCTGTATAACTTTGACACCCTACGGGACAGTGAGCTTCAGCTGACACCGCACGTGCTGTTCATCGCTGACATATGTTTTGTGCATCGTCGACAGCACTTTCTTAAGGGCCTTGTGAGAAAAGTGATGCCTGGTTTTGCGTACGTGTGATCTTGCATCACTTTCTCTCTTATGTACTTTGGCTATCTATTCAAAATAGGTTTGTCTCTTTTACTCCAATCACAAGTGATCAAAAACAATAGCACTCTAGTTAGCAGCATAGTTTATATCTATAAGTTGCGACACTCTCAGCTGATCGTTTGGCATGTTGTGCCTGTCACCATATAGTGCTGTGCAAAAGTTACAAAAAACAAGTAAGGAAGCCTAAGTTCGAGTGGAATCGAACATTAGATACTCAGCTGTATGCTTTCATTGTTTGTTTGCGTTTGATGGAAACACGGCGTATTTTACATAAAGCGAGTGCCGCATAAAGTGGGCGTAGCCACGCCCATTTTCAACATTATTATCAGTCATCCAACTAAGCATATTAATATTATTCTTTGTGCAAAATTTCATTCCTTTTTGATTTCTAGTTACAAAGATGTCACGTTACAAATTCCCAAAGGGTGTTCCAGAAATATCTTTGCTAAATAGTAGGCGTGGTCATAAACCGATTTCAATAAATTTTTGCGTGTCTATTAATATAAGTTGTAAAAGTGTATAAACCAAGTTTCGTTATAATATCTCAATAATTTGTCGAGTTATAGGCTAAGAAATCTCGTATATTCCTTTGTCTAAAAAGAGGCGGTGCCACGCCCATTTTCCAAAATTTTTATATTTTTTGTTTCCGGTCTATTGTGGAACCCATGCCACAAAATTTCAGTGAATTATCTTTATATTTGGCAAAGATATCGCTTAAAATGTTTTTATTAGGTCACTTTATAAGACCCATATATAAAATTGGGCGTGGTCGTCAAACCGATTTCGCTAAAATTTTGAACATGTATTACCACAAGTAATAAAAGTGTACACACCAAGTTTCATGATTATATATAAATTATTTGTCGAGTTATGGGCTCAGAAATCTCGTATATTCCTGTTTCTAAAAACCGGCGGTGCCACGCCCATTTTCCAAACTTTTTGTGTTTTTCGTTTTATGTCCGCAGTTGGACTCCTGCCATAAAATTTCAATGATATATCTTTATATTTGACAGAGATATCGCTTAAAATGTTTTTATTAGGCCACTTTATAATACACATATATGAAAGTGGGCGTGGCCGTCAACCGATTTTAACTATTTTCCGTCCAAACGTTTGCCTAAGTAAGCAAATCACGCGTACCAAATTTCATCGATATATCTTCAACGGTTTCTGAGTTATGACTCATAAAACTTTCAATGTTTGCCCCTTAATAAGTGGGCGTGGCACCGCCCATTTTCCAAAATTTTTGTGTTTTTTGTTTTATGTCCATAGTTGAACTCATGCGACAAAATTTCAATGATAGATCTTTATATTTGACAGAGATATCGCTTAAAATGTTTTTATTAGGTCACTTTATAATACACATATATAAAAGTGGGCGTGGCCGTCAACCGATTTTAACTATTTTCCGTCCAAACGTTTGGCTAAGTAAGCAAATCACGCGTACCAAATTTTATCGATATATCTTCAATGGTTTCTGAATTATGACATATAAAACTTTCAAGGTTTGACCCTTAATAAGTGGGCGTGGCACCGCCCATTTTCCAAAATTTCATCAAATTTCTTCCTAGGGGCCTGAGCTCAACACGTGGGTAAAATTTCATCGCTCCAGCTATATTAGTGACTGAGATACCAAATTTCCGATTTTTTCTATATAGGAAAAGTGGGCGTGGTCATGGTCCGATTTCGCCCATTTTCAATACCAACCGTCCCTGTCTCGATACCAACTTGCATTTCAAATTTCATCAAAATATCTCAATTTTTGCGCGAGTTAGAGTATTTACAGACGGACAGACGGTGGGACAGACGGACGGACAGACGGACGGACGGACATGGCTCAATCGATTTCTCTTTTCACCCTGATCATTTTGATATATATAAGTCTATATCTATCTCGATTATTTCATTCTGTTACAATCCACCGTTATGTGATTAAAACTATAATACTCTGTGTACTAGTACAGCTGAGTATAAACAAGTAAGGAAGCCTAAGTTCGAGTGGAATCGAACATTAGATACTCAGCTGTATGCTTTCATTGTTTGTTTGCGTTTGTTCGATATAGGGTGTATTTTATATGACACAAGTGCTGCATAAACAGGGCGCAGCCACGCCCATTTTCAAAATTTGTATCAATCATCCAAATAAGCATATAAATATTATTGTTAGTGCAAAATTGCATCCCTCTATGACTTTTAGTTACAAAAACTTCACGTTACAAATTCCAAAAGGGTGTTCCAGAAATATCTTTGTTAAAAAGTAGGCGTGGTCATAAACCGATTTCAATACATTTTTGCGTGTCTATTAACACATGTTATAAAAGTGTATAAACCAAGTTTCGTCATAATATCTCAGTTATTTGTCGAGTAATAGGCACGTAGATTCCTTTGTATAAAAAGAGGCGGTGCCACGCCCATTTTCCAAACTTTTTTATATTTTGTTTCCGGTCTATTGTAGAACTCATGTCACAAAATTTCAGTGATAGATCTTTATATTTGACAGAGAGATCGCTTAAAATGTTTTTATTAGGTCACTTTATAAAACCCATATATAAAAGTGGGCGTGGTCGTCAACCGATTTTGGAAATCTTTCGTCCACACATTTGGCTAAGTAAATATATCACGCGTACCAAATTTCATCGATATATCTTTAACGGTTTATGAGTTATGGCTTATAAAACTTTCAATATTTGCCCCTTAATAAGTGGGCGTGGCACCGCCCATTTTCCAAAATTTTTATATTTTTTGTTTTATGTCCCTAGTTGGTCTCCTGCCACAAAATTTCAGTGATAGATCTTTATATTTGACAGAGATATCGCTTAAAATGTTTTTATTAGGCCCCTTTATAGTTCCCATATATAAAAGTGGGCGTGGCCGTCAACCGATTTTGATAATTTTTCGCCAAAACATTTGTCTAAGTAAGCAAATTACGCAAAACAAATTTCATCGATATATCTTCAACGGTTTCTGAGTTATGACATATAAAACTTTCAATGTTTGCCCCTTAATAAGTGGGCGTGGCACCGCCCATTTTCCAAAATTTTTGTACTTTTTGTTTTATGTCCGTAGTTGGACTCCTGCCACAAAAATTCAGTGATAGATCTTTATATTTGACAGAGATATCGCTTAAAATGTTTTTATTAGGCCCCTTTATAGTTCCCATATATCAAAGTGGGCGTGGCCGTCAACCGATTTTGATAATTTTTCGCCAAAACATTTGTCTAGGTAAGCAAATTACGCATACCAAATTTCATCGATATATCTTCAACGGTTTCTGAGTTATGACATATAAAACTTTCAATGTTTGACCCTTAATAAGTGGGCGTGGCACCGCCCATTTTCCAAAACTTAATCAAATTTCTTCATAACGGCCTGAGCTCAATACGTGGGTAAAATTTTATCACTCTAGCTATATTAGTGGCTGAGATACCAAATTTCCGATTTTTTCTATATAGGAAAAGTGGGCGTGGTCATGGTCCGATTTCGCCCATTTTCAATACCAACCGTCCCAGTCTCGATACCAACTTGCATTTCAAATTTCATCAAAATATCTCAATTTTTACGCGAGTTATCGTGCGTACGGACGGACGGACGGACGGACGGACGGACGGACGGACATGGCTCAATCGATTTCTCTTTTCACCCTGATCATTTTGATATATATAAGTCCATATCTATCTCGATTATTTCATTATGTTACAATCCACCGTTATGAAATCAAAATTATAATACTCTGTGTACTAGTACAGCTGAGTATAAAAATGGAAAGGAATTTTGAAATCGTTAAATCTTTAAAATTATTGAATTTGTACTGCTATATTTGTAGCAATAATAACAAAAAATTAACATATTTTTGAGTTTTCCAAAAAATACTCTAAACGCGACCATCCTATCTATATGTAAAATCGGTCGCTGATTCCGAAAATCGGGTTCATTTTTAATTCTATGGGAAGGTTTTTGAGATATCGGCAATTTACCGTTATTTGGCCAATGGCTCCACTTAATCCTGTATATCTCATTAACGCAATAAGCTATCATCCTTGTGGTGACACCAACCGAAAGAAAATTAAATTTACTTTTCACGGTTCCTATAACATTTTTCTATAACTCTCATAGTTTCTGAAATATTGTCGATTCAATTTGAATTTTTTCGATTTTTTTAAGAAAAAATTGACTTTGTCAGGCAATATCTTTAAAACCAATGTTTTCACCTTCGGTTTTACTCCTTTACGTGAAGCTCCATTCCATTAGCAAAAAAATAAGCTATCAACGAAGAAAATCCATGGTAAAGTGGAAAAGTTATAGGCGATGAAGTAAATACAGCCAAGTCACGCAATGCCACTATACGGTATATTCTATGCCACTATACGGTATATTTCCATTTTACCATGGATTTTCTTCGTTGATAGCTTATTTTTTTGCTAATGGAATGGAGCTTCACGTAAAGGAGTAAAACCGAAGGTGAAAACATTGGTTTTAAAGATATTACCTGACAAAGTCAATTTTTTCTTAAAAAAATCGTAAAAAATCGAAAAAATTCAAATTGAATCGTCAATATTTCAGAAACTATGAGAGTTAAAGAAAAATGTTATAGAAACCATGAAAAGTAAATTTAATTTTCTTTCGGTTGGTGTCACCCCAAGGAAGATAGCTTATTGCATTAATGAGATATACAGGATTAAGTGGAGCCATTGGCCAAATAATGGTAAATTGCCGATATCTCAAAAACCTTCCCATAGAATTAAAAATGAACCCGATTTTCGGAATCAGCGACCGATTTTACATATAGATAGGATAGTCACGTCCAAAGTACAGCCAAAAAATTTCATTTTGTGATCCAGTGTTATTTGAACTTTTTGTGGTAGAAAATTCATAGGCCCACAATAACAGGGTGTCCCAAAATAATTCGTCAAAATTTAAAATTTTTATAAAAATGCAAAAACAAGAATTTGTAAGTACAAACTTAATGGAAACAAGTAAGGAAGCCTAAGTTCGAGTGGAATCGAACATTAGATACTCAGCTGTATGCTTTCATTATTTGTTTGCGTTTGGTGGAAACACGGTGTACTTTATATAAAGCGAGTGCTGCATAAAGTGGGCGTAGCCACGCCCATTTTCTAAATTTTTATCAGTCATCCAACTAAGCTTATGAATATTATTCTTTGTGCAAAATTTCATCCCTTTATGAGTTACAAAGATGTCACGTTACAAATTCCCAAAGGGTGTTTCAGAAATATCTTTGTTAAAAAGTAGGCGTGGTCATAAACCGATTTCAATAAATTTTTGCGTGTCTATTAACACAAGTTATAAAAGTGTATAAACCATGTTTCGTCGTAATATCTCAATTATTTGTCGAGTTATGGGCTCCGAAATCTCGTTGATTCCTTTGTCTGAAAAGAGGCGGTGCCACGCCCATTTTCCGAAATTTTTCTATTTTTTGTTTCCGATCTATTGTAGAACTCATGCCACAAAATTTCAATGAATTATCTTTATATTTGTTAAAGATGTCGCTTAAAATGTTTTTATTAGGCCACTTTGTTATAGGTACCCATATATAAAAGTGGGCGTGGTCGTCAACCGATTTCGCTAAAATTTTGAACATGTATTACTACAAGTAGTGAAAGTGTATACACCAAGTTTCGTCATAATATATAGATTATTTGTCGAGTTATGTGCTCAGAAATCTCGTATATTCCTGCTTCTAAAAGGAGGCGGTGCCACGCCCATTTTCCAAAATTTTTGTATTTTTTGTTTTATGTCCATAGTTGGAGACCTTCTATAAAATTTCAATGATATATCTTTATATTTGACAGAGATATCGCTTAAAATGTTTTTATTAGGTCACTTTATAATACGCATATCTAAAAGTGGGCGTGGTCGTCAACCGATTTTGGCAATTTTTCGTCAAAACATTTGCTTAAGTAAGTATATCACGCCTGCCAAATTTCATCGATATAACTTCAACGGTTTCTGAGTTATGACTCATAAAACTTTCAATGTTTGCCCCTTAATAAGTGGGCGTGGCACCGCCCATTTTCCAAAATTTCACCATATTTCTTCATAAGGGCCTGAGCTCAATACGTGTGTGAAATTTTATCACTCTAGCTCTATTAGTGACTGAGATACAAAATTTCCGATTTTTACTATATAGGGTAGGTGGGCGTGGTCATGGTCCGATTTCGCCCATTTTCAATACCATCCGTTCCTGTCTTGATACCAACTTACATTTGAAATTTCATCAAATTATCTCAATTTTTGCGCGAGTTATCGTGCGCACAGACGGACAGACGGACGGACATGGCTCAATCGATTTCTCTTTTCACCCTGATCATTTTGATATATATAAGTCTATATCTATCTCGATTATTTCATTCTGTTACAATCCACCGTTAGGAAATCAAAACTATAATACTCTGTGTACTAGTACAGCTGAGTATAAAAATAATGAAATTTGGTTTATAAAGTTCCATTTGAGCGTTAGACCAGATAAGTCAACTATTTTGGCAAACGGATGCTCTTATTGTTTGTTTACGTTTGACGGAAACTCCATGTATTTTATATAATGCGGATACCGCTTAAATTGGGCGTAGCAACTCCCATTTTCAAAATTAGTATCAACTATCCGACTAAGCGTATAAATATTATTGTTAGTACAAAATTTCATTCCTTTACGACTTTTAGTTACAGAGATGTCACGTTACTAATTTCACATGATTATTTTATAAATGGTTTTGTAAAAAAGTAGGCGTCGTTATAAACCGATTTCGCTAAAAATTTTAACGTATATTAGCACAAGTAATAGAAGTGTAAACACTAAGTCTGGTCATAATATATCAGTTATTTTTCGAGTTATGGGCTCCGAAATCTCGTAGATTCCTTTGTCTGTTTTTTCCGGTCTATTGTGAGACTAATGCATCATTCGTGCTATATTAGTGACGGAGATATCCATATCTGCACCCGCCCAGATGCATAGTTTGTAGCCAAGGTTGTTTCGCTTTATTTGATGTAAAAAGTAAAATCGTAGGTGCACGCAGGTAAACTTTATGAATTCCTGTAAAGTAATATTCAGCAAATAACTACTGTTAATTTCCCGAACACCCTTTTGGACCCTTTTTTATTTTCTATCAAAGTTTGAAAAGGGCCAAAAATCGGCTTTTCGAAAAATTTTAAAATCCACTAATGCTATATTAGTGGTACTTGACAGTTAGTTAACTACGCCCATGTATGTTGTGGATGAGTCAATCTGTAATAGCCGTCCGCCCCGTGATCAACATTTTCTTTTAATTAAGAAAACCCATTTTTATGAATTTGTGTGTAAGTTGCCAAGTTATTTGTTAATAAATGAGTTAATTATAGCATGTGAGAGAAAAATATTTTGAGAGAATATAGTTAACAAAAATCTTAATGGTATGAGGATACGGATGATATATAAGTAATCTTTTCAAGGTTAAATAATAGACGGACACACTCATACGACAGACCGGGTTAAATACCGGTACAATCGGGACCTCGGTTAAATACCAGTACACCGTACTCCTTAGGGCTCGGGAGAGTTCTTACTGCCGCAGCGAGGCACGTTATAACTTATTAAATAAGCCTCATTGCTTTGCAAAGCTGCTGCGCACTAGATGCTAGGCCTAAAAGTCGTTAGTTAGTGATATCCGCAACATTCTATTAATGGATTATGATTATTATAGAATGGAATTATTTATTGCACTTCGCATAAATATTTCATGATACATTAATATGCATTTGTACAAAAATTCATACACGTAAAATGCTGTTTGTATTCACTTTGCAAATAAAGTGCCTTTTCATGGACATCAATCATTTTTTATGTTCCAGTGGCAATTTGTCTAATGTTGTTTTACATACATACGCACATACATATACATATAAATTTTCAGGATTTTCTACTTATAAACGTCCATATTTAAAAAAAAAAAAAAGATTTTTAACGAATTAGTCGTTTTAAGTTTTCAAATTACGCATGATTTATTCCACTTTGGCGAAATTAAATTACACAGATAAGCAAACTGCGCAACGGATTAAGTACACTGGATCACAAAATGAAATTTGTTGTCTGTACTTTGGACGCCACTATTCTATCCATATGTAAAATCGGTCGCTGATTCCGAAAATCGGGCTCATTTTTTATTCTATGGGAAGGTTTTTGAGATATCGGTAATTTACCGTTATTTGGCCAATGGCTCCACTTAATCCAATATGTCTCTTTAACGCATTGACCTATCTACGCTCCTATACATGGCTCCAATAACATTTTTCTCTCGGTCTTATAGTCAGAGACCCATTTTAAAAGTTATTTTTTTTTCGAAGGTCAAAAAAGTTATACTTCTTCACAATTGTATATTACTAATACTACGAATTTAGGATAAACAGGTATACATCTATTTTCTCATATACATAAATGGTTGTGTTTTGGTTTATGCTAAATTTGTAGTATTAGTAAAATATAATGTCAAAGTAGCATACACTTTTAGATTCTAGAAATCAGTACGAATCGATTGGTACAAAATTTGTCTCAATCGCATAAGCCGATCTTTAAAACAAACGCTTTTACCTTAAGTTTTACTAGTTTACGTGAAGCCCCATTCAATTGGCAAAAAAGATAAGCTATCAACGAAGAAAATCCATCGTAAAATGAAAAAGTTATAGGCGACGATGTAAATACAGCCAAGTCGCGCAATGCCACTACACGGGTATATTCTATGCATATTTTACCAGTACCTACCTACACATTTGCAGTAGCAGCGCAGTAGATACAAGCCCATTACGGGTATATTTTCGGAATCAGCGACCGATTTTACATATATGTATGTAGATAGGATAGTGACGTTCAGAGTATTTTTTGGCTGTAGAGCAGTGTTATTTGTTCAGTATGTTTATAATAAAGTAAAAGAATAACAATGAAAAATAACTTAAAAGGATAATGCTTTTATATGAATATATAATAGATTCCTTACACACCTTGGATACAATATTATTTATTGTATGGAGTCAGCTGCAGAATGGAAATACATACATATATGTATTCATGGTAAATTCTCACAACAAAATTTTCGATTTTACAACAAAATGGTCACCTTTGAAATAAATGATTTTCTTTTAAATCGCAGAATAGACTAAATATGTACATAAGTATATCAGCGCTTCCGTGCAATACTGTACTAAGTCTAAAAACTGTGTTTGGTATGGGAAGCACTCAAATTAATAGTCGATATTAAACTTCAGTTGTATGCTATGTATGCTAAGTATATTTCAACTTGTAACTTCAATTTGGATTGAATGGTCAATACCAAAATTAGATACCATATAAGTTAGGGTACGCTTATTCTGTAAAAATCTCGAGTTGTATTATAGGTACGGTTTTGCTTATAACCTATGATTCGATTGTCCGATTGATACAAAATTCTGACAGCATCCAAATCAAGATACATAACATTTGAAACCCCCAAAAACAGGAAATCGACTTAGTACAGTATTGATTGGAAGTGTCGATATGTAGTTAGTAGGTATTCAGGGATGAGTGAACAAGTTTATAACAAAATAAATTTGTATAATTTCTATTTATCTCATTGCTTCTGTCATATGTGTGTACATACATACATGTACGGAAGTAACCCAACCTTTGATCTAAAAGTTCTCAAGATTTTTACCAAACTGTCGCGAGATAAGTATAGCAATTAAAGTTGGGTCATTAGCACACAATTATTCTCAAACAAACATAAACAGGTATGTAAACAAAGGAAAAATTTTATTTCACTCAACCTGATTCTAAGAAAATGAACGTGAACAATAAAATTCGGATGATAATGACGTCAGTAGCAACGGGTACCATTTACATACGTATGCATATGTATGTGCGGATATAGAAAGGAGATGATGATGTCATTGAAAGTGTTATACGAATTTGTTGACATTCATTGTCCACATTTTCATATCCTATTTTTCTACAAACACACAGTTCATTAACAATATTTGTTGTGCATTTGAGCTTTTGTGACGGTACCGTACTTTGGTAATTCTTTGTTTGAATGAATTCCCGGAAAAAGGTAATTCTATAAATTTGCTGTTTGGAAGTTAAACAAACTTTCTGCAATTCCGTAAATGACGTTAATCTATTACGAAGTTCACTAGACAAGTATGTATATTTAGATTGAAGATTGTGGGGCAGATATCACTATTTCGTAGGGACAACTTAGTTAGACTATTTGTTATTAGTCTTTTAGTTCGTGCTATGGGTGCGAAATTCTATGAGGATCCAGAAGCCACAATAATAAAAGGCAAATGCGTTAGCAGCTGTTCTATCCCGCTAGTTATATGTATGAAGTTTGTCAAATGTGGCACTTCATGTAATAATACACTGGCGCTATTATAACTCTGACGAGTTTTATGGCCGAGCATCTCTCCCAATTTGAGGTGTGCTCATTAACTTTTGTTTTTTGCTACACTAAGAGAAAAGTTGCGGGCTTAAATCAAGCTGTGTCGTACTTGATTTAAGAATAACTGAAATTAAGGAAAAATATTTCAAATTTAAGTTTCTCCAATCTTAAATCAAGAATGGCATTCTTGAAACAAGGAAAAAATCTGAAAAAATCTTGTTTTAAGAATGAAATTCTTAATTTAAGAATACAATGGTCAAATGTTTTGTAAATAATATTTATATAACTTTCATTTCATAATAAATTTATTGCTCGAGAAAACTTCTAAGCGATTTTAATTTGGAAGCTGTATTCAATAGATAAAGGGTTTGTTATCCGCTCGCGATATGTAAACATACAGACACATTTATAAATAAAGATATATACATACATATATGGAGTTTCGCAAGAAATTGTTTCCTTGGAAAAAAGAACAGGTAAGAGTTCTAGCGTTGATGCGAATTTAGTTTAAGTTTTAAAACGGCATCCAACATATTTATTTTTTCTTCAGGAGTAATATTTCATATCTAGAAGTGACCGGAAAAATCCGAGCGGTGAGATCTACGCCAAATACATAAATAGAAGAGCAGAGAAGCTGCAGCACATCATCGCCTATGCAGAAATGAATGACTCCGACATTTATATTTCGTCGTACTCTAAGAAAACTAGCATACAATTTTTTGTGGCTGACGAAAAGTAACAAGTTCGACTTTTGGCTGACGAAAACTATCAATTTCGTTTAAACAACAACAATTTTAATGTAAAAACAGTATATAATTACTGATACTTTTCGTCGCCCAAAAGTATTGATAGCTTTCGCCAGAAATTTTAAATGTGCTAGTTTTCGTATGGTACGACGATTTATAGTTATAGTTATAGTTATAGTTATAGTTATAGTTATAGTTATAGTTATAGTTATAGTTATAGTTATAGTTATAGTTATAGTTATAGTTATAGTTATAGTTATAGTTATAGTTATAGTTATAGTTATAGTTATAGTTATAGTTATAGTTATAGTTATAGTTATAGTTATAGTTATAGTTATAGTTATAGTTATAGTTATAGTTATAGTTATAGTTATAGTTATAGTTATAGTTATAGTTATAGTTATAGTTATAGTTATAGTTATAGTTATAGTTATAGTTATAGTTATAGTTATAGTTATAGTTATAGTTATAGTTATAGTTATAGTTATAGTTATAGTTATAGTTATAGTTATAGTTATAGTTATAGTTATAGTTATAGTTATAGTTATAGTTATAGTTATAGTTATAGTTATAGTTATAGTTATAGTTATAGTTATAGTTATAGTTATAGTTATAGTTATAGTTATAGTTATAGTTATAGTTATAGTTATAGTTATAGTTATAGTTATAGTTATAGTTATAGTTATAGTTATAGTTATAGTTATAGTTATAGTTATAGTTATAGTTATAGTTATAGTTATAGTTATAGTTATAGTTATAGTTATAGTTATAGTTATAGTTATAGTTATAGTTATAGCTATAGTTATAGTTATAGTTATAGTTATAGTTATAGTTATAGTTATAGTTATAGTTATAGTTATAGTTATAGTTATAGTTATAGTTATAGTTATAGTTATAGTTATAGTTATAGTTATAGTTATAGTTATAGTAATAGTTATAGTTATAGTTATAGTTATAGTTATAGTTATAGTTATAGTTATAGTTATAGTTATAGTTATAGTTATAGTTATAGTTATAGTTATAGTTATAGTTATAGTTATAGTTATAGTTATAGTTATAGTTATAGTTATAGTTATAGTTATAGTTATAGTTATAGTTATAGTTATAGTTATAGTTATAGTTATAGTTATAGTTATAGTTATAGTTATAGTTATAGTTATAGTTATAGTTATAGTTATAGTTATAGTTATAGTTATAGTTATAGTAATAGTTATAGTTATAGTTATAGTTATAGTTATAGTTATAGTTATAGTTATAGTTATAGTTATAGTTATAGTTATAGTTATAGTTATAGTTATAGTTATAGTTATAGTTATAGTTATAGTTATAGTTATAGTTATAGTTATAGTTATAGTTATAGTTATAGTTATAGTTATAGTTATAGTTATAGTTATAGTTATAGTTATAGTTATAGTTATAGTTATAGTTATAGTTATAGTTATAGTTATAGTTATAGTTATAGTTATAGTTATAGTTATAGTTATAGTTATAGTTATAGTTATAGTTATAGTTATAGTTATAGTTATAGTTATAGTTATAGTTATAGTTATAGTTATAGTTATAGTTATAGTTATAGTTATAGTTATAGTTATAGTTATAGTTATAGTTATAGTTATAGTTATAGTTATAGTTATAGTTATAGTTATAGTTATAGTTATAGTTATAGTTATAGTTATAGTTATAGTTATAGTTATAGTTATAGTTATAGTTATAGTTATAGTTATAGTTATAGTTATAGTTATAGTTATAGTTATAGTTATAGTTATAGTTATAGTTATAGTTATAGTTATAGTTATAGTTATAGTTATAGTTATAGTTATAGTTATAGTTATAGTTATAGTTATAGTTATAGTTATAGTTATAGTTATAGTTATAGTTATAGTTATAGTTATAGTTATAGTTATATATTAATATTTTTGGTTTTAAAATCTACATTTACATATTTGCATATGTATATAAAGACTGAATTATATACATATAGTTATAAGAATGCCATCTCATTGTAAATATATGTAAATACATATGTATATGTCTTATTAAATTTGGGCTATTTGGATTTATATTTCGTCCATTAGCTTCTTCATATCAATGGCATTTTCAATTATGAGAAGTTTCCTTGCATTTACAAACTTACGACCTTATTCCGAATTGGTAACATACTTTACTTTACTGGTGGAATGAAGAATCTGGTACTAACATTAAACACCCTCTTTGTATGCTGGCAGCAGCGAAATAAATTACCACCTCAATGGCGCGTATTCATAGTCGCATTTAGTTCACACTTAAGTCGAAACTATTTTAAGTTGCTATTAACGTTATTCATAGTCGGCCTAGTTTAGACTTTTCTTGCTAAGTCTCAACTATAACTTAGTTTCGACTGCAGCATAAATTAAGTCGAAACCAGTGCAAAATATTTAACATAATATAATAATATAATACAATGGCGCTATTATAACTCTGACGAGTTTTATGGCCGAGCTTCTCTCCCAATTCGAGGTGTGCTCCTTTTTGTTTTTCCTACTAATTGGGTGGACCTACAGTTTTATGCCGGCTCCGAACGGCGAATGCATTTTTTGTGAGAAGCTTTTTCATGGCAGAAATACTCTCGGAGGGTATGCCGCCCACTGCCGAGAGGTGACCGCTGCTCTTAAAAAACCCAATAATTGGATTTTTACTAATTAGAAAAATTTGTTTGGCTCGGACCGTGGTTTGAACCCGAGACCTCTGGCATAGCAGGCGAGCACTCTACCCACTGCACCACAGCGGCCACAAATATTTAACAAGCTCAAGGAAAAAAATATAATTTAAAGAAAATATGGAGCATATTGAGCGGGTTTTCGAAATTTTGGAAGAGGGGTGGTTTACATTAAATTAAATATTTTATATGCTAACAGGTACATACGTATGTTGAACAATAATAGTTATACTGCGCATGTACACGAGTCCTAGCAACGGTAACGAAGGACATGTTGTAAACAAATATGTTTTAAACCACGAGAAGCTAATGTACCAACTCTAGAATAAATTAGTTTAAAAAATATTTAATATAAAATTATCCACATACATACATACGTACATACATACATATCTAAACATTACATTATTCGACAGACAGCCATGTCATTTAAGGATGTGCGTGGTAAGTTGGGCAGATATCACAAAAGTTAAATATTACTATGTGCTACCTTTATTCCAGACTTAGCCGAGCATCTTAAGCTTCTTGGTTATCCTCACTCATTTCCATTACAAGCACTTGCTAACAATTTTGGCAGTCTCGCGTCATTCCATGTCGTGGCCGAGATTCTGCAATGGCTGGCCAGTCTGCTTGAGTCCGGCGCAGTGCTGGCTGGCAGCGTTGATAGCGAAAACGACCGTGTACTACTCATACGTTCCGCCATAGAATTCTTCGTCACCAAGTCGACCATAAAACTGAATCCGCGCAAGCTATATGCGTCATCTGCGGTAACCGCAGCAGAGCTGCAGAAAATTACACGTATGCTGATCGCACCACGACAGTCGACTGAGGATAAAGATGAGGAAGAAATATATCGCAGTCTCAATCAGGTAGATATCGGCGACAAGATGGATGATTTGCGACGAGCACGCGAGCTCTCAACCGACTTAACACAACGCGGAGAAGCGCTTCAGGAGCTGCTCGCCAAAGAAATGTTACACAGAGAGGAGCGATTGGCACAAGCCAATCGTCCCATGGAGCTGTCGACGGTGGAACGTGCACTAAAGAATGCCATAGCCGCTTCACAGGTGAAATTACAATCGGGCCGGGCACAATTGGAAAACGCACGTGTCGAAATGAACGCGCTCACCTCGAAGTTGCAGCGTAAACGTGCCGAGCTGGAGCGTACTAAGCAGCGACTGGAAGCTCTACAGAAAATACGTCCCGCGCATATGGAAGAGTTCGAGGAATGTGAGAAACAACTCGAACAGCTATTTCAACAATATTTCCAGCATTTGCATATACGCTACGCCTTGAAGGCGCAATGTGAGGCACGTACAAAGCGCAGCACGCCATCAGCATCGCCAATGCTGCAAAAGCCGCAAGAGTCATCGATGCCCTTCATACCGGAGGGGCTGATGGAGGACGATGGCCTAGATGATGTTAGTGGCGAGGCGGAGCTCGATGGCAGTGGAATACTGCGACGTGGGGACTTTAGTTTGGACGCTGAGATCCCAGACATACGAGATGAGGATCTCATGTTACACAATAGCAGATCGCTCATAGATAAAATGGAGAGTAAGACGGCTAAGCGTCCAGGTACGGCGACCTCACGTAGTGGACGGCCAATTACAGGGCGTAATCGACGTCCAACAATGGGCTCTCAAGCAGAAGGTATTGCAGCCGATTGCGGTGATGGTACCGGTGTCGGTACAAAAGTTGGCCAAATGAGTAATCGTGCGGCTATGGAAGATGACAGTTCATTTGGCAGCTCCGATAGCGACATTGGTATGGATGGCATGCTAGGCATGGGTCGCGGAACGGGAAGTAGTCATCTTTTGAGCAATTTGGATGCAGAATTTGCTGGCTTAATCGACGACGATTGTGAGTATATTGAAATAGGTTTAATGAATTTATGTACATGAACTTTATTTGTTAGTTGACCTCAATTCGATGGACGATATTAGTATCTCAAAGATTACCGGAGATTTACCATTACGACCGAAAACTGCAAGTAAACCAGACCATCACAGCGATGAGGACTTTTAGGCTGTTCGATATGTAAGAAATTGTAATATGAGGATTTTTAGGGCCGTTTTCACCATCTCCTGTTAATTTAGCCGGTGGTTAATTTGACGTAAATTGTATGGCGAGCTGTCAAATAAATTGCTTAACCGGGAGAAATATTCCGGTTAAGCACTTAACCGGAGATGGTGAAACCGACCCTTAATAAGATAAGAAGTGATTTTGGACCTAATTTTTAACAGTCCGGTTAGAAACATACTTGTAGATCGATCTATCAATTTATATATACTAGTTCAGTTCCTTCTGCTAGAAGTGGTGTTTTATTTTTAACAGAAAAGTCAGCTTAACTATAACGCATCAAGTACTAATTATATTAGCAAAAGATCCTTGTGTCATTTTTATAATTAGCTTACCTTTGCCAAACATGTTTATTTTTTAGTACATATGTAGGTATGTAAAGATTTGGAATGTTTGGGTTAAGCACTGCGTACTTTAGCGATTCTGAAACAGTCTAATCCATATATCTTAAGTCCGATATGCCTCAAAACAACTAGGGGTGTTACAGAAAAGATATCAGAATTGCAAATTATCGGAATTTTAAACCGATATCGGTTTGAAATGGTGTTATGAAACCGAATTGATTTCACCTTATTCGAAGATAGGCAAAACCGACATTCGAAATCAGCTGTTTTGTTTGTTGTGATAAAATAAAAAAGATTACAAAAAAATGACTTCGGCCGTAGTTGCGTATATTTTAATGGATGAAGGCAGAGACGTTTCTGAAAAAATAAAGCGCAGGATTTTGAGAGATAAAAGCAATCCACTGGAACTTCCTGAGGCAACGTAAGTGCAGTTGATCCTAACTTGTGCGTGTCCTCAAAATTCTGCTTCACTTTTGTAGGTTTGTTGATCAATATCGCCTCAATAAAGTGGCTTTTGTTATGGTGCTGGACATTATAAAATGTAAGCTCGATCGGCTGTCCATTTCTCCAGTGCTACAACTTGCAGCGGCTATGAGATTTTTCGCTGAAGGATCTTATCAAAGATCAGTGTGTAACGATTTGAGCGTGTGCTTGGCGAGGAGCACGGTGTCGGTAGTTATAAAGGAAGTTGTTAAAGCCTTAGAACTGTTGATATGCAGGCACTGGGTTAAACTGGATATGAACGACAGTGAGAAACGAAGAGCCAGAGAATATTTCTACACAAAACACGGTATTCCAGGCATTACTGGCTGCATTGATGGAACGCATATCCATTGATGAACATTTATATTTTAATAGGAAGGGGTATTACAGCCTCTGATGATTGTAAGTTGAAAATGTAAATTGAATGTGTAGTCCCATCTGCTTATTTTCTATAATTAAGTTTTTTCAAAGATCTGCGACAACGATATGATCATTCGAGCGGTTGATGCCAGGTATCCCGGCTCAAGCCATGACTCCTTTGTTTGGAATATAAGCAGCACGCGACTACATTATCTTAATCAATATGAGAACGGCGAGAGAAATCACAAGTTGCTAGGAGATGGTGGTTATCCAATTGAACCATTCCTCTTAACGCCATACAGGGATCCAGGATATAACTCCCGCGAATATAAATTTAATATGATACACTCCTCAGCGAGAAATCTCATTGAAAGGACGATTGGAGTTGTAAAAAATCGCTTTCGCTGCCTGATAAGGACACTGAATTATAGCCCAACAAAAGTTGTTCAAATTGTGAATGCTTGTTGTGCACTCCATAATATCTGCAGACATTACAAAGTACAATATAACGAGAGTTATTTGGAATCCTTCGAAACTTTGGCTGATGACAGTGAAGTTGACTCGTTACAACAACAACAAGGTGACTCGATCCCTACGTTGTCTTTACAACGTGAAGGTCGAAGAATAAGGAACGAAATCGCAGCCAGCCTTCAGTAAACATGTTCAGAATTGCAATAAAAAGCTAAATATATTTCCAACTTGCATTTATCACATTTCATTTATTTGCTTATAGTTCATTTCAATCCATTTATTGCATCAAAAATAAATAAAAATATTTCAATTATAAATATTATAACTATTATTAAAAAGTAAGTCTTTTTGGCTATGTTCAAAGGTCAATAATCCAAATCACCGTTTGCCCATGGTCTTTGTGTCTGTCCGAAAGCTCTATTTCTTTTTCGTTTGGTATTCATGTTTTAATATGTCTAAATCTAACTGCCGCTTCTTTAATTCATTTCTTTCCTTCATGGCAGTTAACATACCGACACTGATTCTACAGAGCTCATTTTTCAGTTCGACTGCTGTTTTCTCAAACGACTCAGTGCCCTTTTCAATGGCTTTATACACTCTTCGTATATTGCCAGCATTTTCATTCTGCACTGTTATAAGTTCACCTACCAAAGTATTTAAGTCTTTTTTATTTTCAGAGTCCTCATCTAAAAATAATGTGAGTCGCTGCGAAACATCTTCCTTTCGTTTTTTCGGTATGTTGGGAGCTGGTGGAGTCTCGGATGTCCTCTTTGATGATGTGGTGGGAATATCGTCGTTTTGTTCTTCGTTCCTGGCTTCCTGCCTTGGACCGAGTGATATCCCTTGTACTCCTTCAACCGCTGTTGTCATTGCACATATTCGGACAATGGCCTCTTCCGATTGAGTCAAGGTGTGTTTGGAGAAAGGTCCTCCACCAGTTCCGCGCGTTTGTCTTGTGTTCTCTCCCAATTTCTTTTTTACCTCGCTTTTCCACTCGAGCCATATCTATAGAAGATCAATGAAGTTACCGTTATAGAAAATTTAAAATTTCAATTAACATGTTTAATTACTTTTTTCCATCCATTTACATCTTTTGTTGGCGGACCTGCAGCGTTTAATGTTTCGGCTAACTCCTGCCACAAGGAATTTACGATGGACTTATCTCGCTTGGAAAATCCTTTAGCTAAGTCCGGATTTTCTTCCATAAACTCAATGAAAATTGAGATTTGGTTCTGATTTTTATGTTTGCCCCTAAATAAGTATAGGTAAAAACAATTTTATAATAAAAATGTGTTTTATTTATCTAATTCAATTACCAACGCACATTTTACCACTTTCAAATATTTAAAAATATAAATATGCAACGCGAAAAGGGATGAAACACGATTAAATGCGCATTAAATTTGCAATTCCGTTAACACAAAGCGTATCGGTTTAGTTCTGACAATTAAACCGATAAATCAGTTTCTGTAACACCTAAAATCGATATCAAATCAGATTCGAACATGAAACCGATAAAATCAGAATCTGTGACACCAAAACTGTATTTTTGTCGGTTTCAATTCTGATTCCGATAACGATCAAAATCCATAACACCCCTGAACGGCAGGGTGCCTGGTCAAACGTTTTGTTTTAAAGTAAGCGCGTAATTAAATAATTTCCTCTGATATATGTAGGTATATTTATTTACGATATTTACATATGTATGTAAGTATTTATATTTATTTCACACCTTTGATTAGTCTACATCTGTATGTATGTATGTAAAGCTTGTAACTTGCAAACGAAATAAATGTTAGAATATCGAATAAACTAAATAAAAAACTGTTTATGGAGTAACCGTATTTACAATAGCAAAAGTGAAACAAGGTTAAAGTTTATTAAAGAATTACGGTACTATATATCGTCGTACCATGCGATAACTAGCATACGATTTTTTGTGGCTGACGAAAACTATCAATTTTTTTTAAACAACAATTTTAATGTAAAAACAGTATATACATATCTGTGCCCGCAAATTAAAGTAGCCTAACTCGAGATAATGCGAAATTGAGTTATTGTTATAGTGTTAATCTATGGAGGAAAACCCATCGATCTGTCTTATCCCCATTTAAATTGGAGTAATATTTAAAAAGTTATTAAGATATAAAAATTATCCTAACTCAGATAGAAACATTTTGCACCAGTTAAAACAACTTATCTTCTAGCAAATTTCTTAAGTCTAGTATTGTATGAAAAATCGTTTTATTAAAACATCCTAACTAGAGTTATGAGGGTACTTCATGGACGTATTTATTTGCGTTTTCAGTTTATTAAAAAAACCTAACTTGAGTTAGGAATTATAATTTTTTTTTGTCAATTTTGTTTTCATAGCCTAACTCGAAATAGGTTATTTTAAGTGATTTTTTTTATTTTTACACAATTTATCTCGAGTTAGGTTTTTTTGTTAGAATATTTTTCTCATTTCATGCGTTATTATCTTCAGTTAGGTTTTTTTGTTGGAAGCAAGTGGATACGATAAACTGAGATAAGAGATTTTTCAAGGATATATATTATAGAAATTCAATTAATTATTATATACTGTATACATAAAACACCTTTTTTCATCAATTAAACTTTAATGTGGCCGCTGAGGTGCAGTGCGTAGAGTGCTCGCCTGCTATACCAGAGGTCTTGGGTTCTAACCCAGTCCGCACAAACACCACAAAAAATTTTTCTAATTGATTAAAACCCATACCCTCCGAGAGTATTTCTGCCATGAAAAGGCTTCTCACAAAAAAGCATTCGCCGTTGGGAGCTCGCATAAAACTATAGGTCCACACAAATTGTAGGAAAAACAATAGTTAAGAAGCACACCTCGAATTGGGAGAGAAGCTCGGCAATAAAACTCGTTAGAGTTTTAATATCGCCAGGGTATTATTATTGTTATTTTTTTTATTTATTAATATTGGTAGTTAAGCTTAAAAGCTAGAAACTAACAGATATTTTTTATATAGCACTGACAACTCAGGCCTTCGGCTAGTTATTATTGTTATTAAACTTTAATCGTGTAGCCTTTTACAAGGTATGGATCCTGGTAACATGGAGGAAGAAGACTTTCTGAATATGGATTATAGTAGCGACGACTCAATTAAGGACTCATTTTTTAACGATAGTCAGTCGGACACGGGGTCAGATAGTGCTGATTAGCATATGCCTTCCTACACCTTTTTGCGATCTTCTGAATATTTTTATAAACGCTTTATACACTTTTTATTTAACTGTACATGACTGTGTTTCCGGACAACCTACGTGTTATATGTGGCATGAGACCCTTGCAAATTGTGGTGGCAATGGAATAGCATCGTGCTTATTCAAACACTTAAATAGTTTACCATTTAATATTAAACATGTCGTTTTTATAGCGATTGCTGTCCTGGCCAAAACCAAAACTCTTATTAGTACTATGTTTTAAATCTTCATGCAAGGTGATACTAACATTGACAAAATTTACCACAAGTTTTTGGTTCATGGTCATACGCATATGGAGTGTGCTGTAGACATGCCTTAATTGAACGAAAAAAAAAACAAACGAATATAAAGATTCATCACTGGGTTTATAAATATATGTATGTATTTTGCACATGACTCTATATGTAGATTCCATCACAATTACCAGCTATTTTCTATCAAACAGTAGTGCTACCGCGCCCCTTTTTTCGGCGGTTCCAGCTGTTATAGCTTTGAACCTCTCGCCTGGGAATCTTCATTAATCAATTCTGGATAAACCAAGCTTCTTGTGGTGATTTCCCTAGTACCATGCCTTTTTCAGTATTCGGTAAAATAAAACGCAAATTCAGTTCGGGTTGAAAACGATCCGCGGCGTAGGATTATGGATTATTTTTTTTTTTATTTCATTCATAAACAAAAATTAAAAGTCAAAAACTCTAAGACTTCTAATTCCACTACTTAGTTAGTTATATCCACTTAAATTATCGTTTCGGGTCGTTTTCGACTCGAACGTAGGTCTACGCTTAAAAACACTTAACTCGAGTTAAATGGAAATAAAAACCTTATTGGGAAGAATTCAACACAATAAAAGAACTTAACTCGAGTTAATTCTGCTTTTCGTAAAAATTGCATCCAATAAAAGCACTTAAGTTATAAAAGACAATTTTTTGCAATTAACCTTGCTTTAAGATTTCTGGTTCACAACTATTCCTTCTCTAACACTACAAATCCATTATTTCCCCTTTTAAAAACCCGAATTGGTCCAATGGTTTGAATTTTGACAAAAAATTGAGTTTTCTCCGTTCACCATATTTTGAGTTAGGCTACTTTAATTTGCGGGCACAAATATGTAATTACTGTTACTTCCGACGGCCAAAAGTCAAATGTGCTACTTTTCTTACATATGTTTATGTATACTAAATGCTTTCTCGGATAAAAAACTTTTACTGCCATTAAACCCATAAAATGACTCGATTCGACTCAGCTCCATGTGGGCACCATAAGATATGTACCTACATACATACATCTTTCTCTGCCCCTTTCCGTCCCACTACATCATGACATCGCGACAAACAATTTTCGTTTTGGACGACGAACGCGAACCTTGTTTATCATAAGCATCACTAGCGGATGAGGACGAATAATCCACATTACTTCCCGGCTGACTGTTTGTTTGCTCTTGACGCGCCAAAAAGCTATCCGCTATATCGCGATCGAGACCCGTATACTGGAATGCTTCACTATCAATTATATCGGCTTCGGATTTGCGTCGCTGTCGGCGATTTGCATTCATTTTGCCCATACGAAATGGTGGTGGGGGTCCTGGACGTCGGTGATAATGTGGTGGTCCAACTGATTTGCTGCTTTTGTGCGTGTAATAAATGCCACCCGGTGCACCGTGTGCTGGTGCGTAAATTACGGAGTTGGGGCGGATGTAGGGTAGAGTATAAGCCATACCGTGTTGGTATGGTACGCCGGGTACGAGCATTGCGCCGGGCAGTGGTCGTATGTGCGGTGGTGGGGGTGGTGGCGTTGCCAACATCTGGGGAAAAAATATGAATGTGTATATATTAGAGTGCGTTTAAAATTCAAATTAACGATATTTCACAGTCCCGCCCACCCAAAATCAATACTTCTATACCCAATGATAACAAATACATATAAATTTTGGTTCCGACTGATGATGGTTTAGTGGTGTTTCACGGAGGTAAAAGCTCAGAGTGCCATAGAAGACTTACATTTTTAGTGTCACATATGGTAATCTGAACTTAGAACCCCGTGACACACCACTAAACCGTCATAAATCGGGTGGTCCACAAATGTACGGAGTAAAATTGTATATCATATTTATTCAACCTCACCCTCTACGTCGATGCTAATATAGTCGAAGATACGACATATACACTTTGGTCCCGATCGGAGACGGTTAAGTGGTGTCGCAAAGGGGTCAAAATTCAGATAACCCTGTGCGACACCCCTTAACCGTCTTCGATCGGGACCAAAATGTATATTTGGTATCCTCGAGAATCATTTTATATTGCATGCGTACTTTAACACCATTTTTTCCACCATTTATAAAATAATTTCCAACCATTTCTCTTCCAAAGTTATCACTTTACCGAACGATTTTGTTGCGTAAATTTATTAATTTCGGTAAAATTCAAGTGTGGCACATTAGCCGCGTTTTTTTCAAGTGCATATACATCTGCGCTTAAATTTTGTATGGATTTCTAAGCGCACATCTCTATCCGCGCTTACTTGTCCATACAAAATTTAAGCGCAGATGTACATATATGCGATTGAATAAACCCTGCAAAAATTCCGAGTACTCCAGTGGCTAATCCATGGAGTGCTCGCTATGGACCAACCGATTACTCCATAACTTGCCACATTTCATACAAAAAATATGGTCCATTTAACATTGCATGTCATTGCAATGGAGTATATACTCCAGCCCCGCATAACAAACAAATTAATCCATGGAGTAGCTACATTGGATTAATTGATGGAGTACCTAACAGTTAGCCGAACATAACAACAAAAACAAATGTTTACCGCGACGACGACGAATGACGTGTATACATACAAACATATGTATGTATGTAGTTATTTATGTATACACATATCGTCGTCGCCGCGATAAAAATTTGGTTTTTGTCATGTTCGGCTAACTACGAACCGATGCAGATACACGAATCGGTCGTTTGGGCTATGTCCAAGAATTATCTAAAGAAGGATATCGCAGTAGATAAGCTGATTGGAATTGTGTATGTATACTAAAAAGTGTGAATGTCAGACAAAACGAATTGGCAAAAATTTTACCTTGAAATTCATTTCTCTTCTCTTTCACATTGACATTTTTAAAGAAAACACACACATAAAAACGGAAGTAATATAACCTCTATTTGGATAAGCCTTGGCTATGTCAGTGGTCACTTTGAAAGTACTCCAACCTACCACAAATGGAGCATATAATCCAATGATTTTTGCAGGGAAACCACGGCTATTGTCAGCTTTAGTTTTTCAATTCAAAGGAAGAAATTGTGCTTTCTTTCAGCATTTTAGCACGAATTATTAAAATAATTTTTACAAAAATGTTATATTCTTTTTTTTTTGTTTATTTTATTGGGGATTTTATTTATTAACCAAGTTGACATTGACAGCTGACAAGAGTTTAAACAATTATTTACCAAGGTGCGTTCATGTAAAAATGCGGATAAACTGATCAATTTTAACAATTTATTACTTTACCACTTTAGATGAAGACCACTAATAATTACTTTTGCTCGAAAAAATATAAATGGAAGAATAATGATTACATGCTGATTTAAATTATTTCGCTTATAATTGCTACCGCCTCTGATTTCATGTATATTAAAGTTAATTTTACCATTTCAAAGTACATTTTATATGTATTTATCGCAGCACGTACCACAAAAAAAGTATAGCGCTTTTTAGTAATTAACTTAATATAATTAGAAAGTGGTATTGCAAATATATACTCACAGATGAACTTCCAGCTGGAATCAACATAATCGGTCGAGTATTACCGCCTTGCTTCGGATTGCGTGAACTGCTGCCCATTTGAGCTGTATACATCCACATAGCTGCCAATTTTTCCGCATTTTCCTAATAAAAGCCAATTGGTTATTATGTATTTAGATTCCAGCTATGCACCTACATTATATTACCATAGATAATCTTTTTATTTACATATGTGCATACCTTCTCACTGTCCGTCAATGACATAGCCTTGATATATTGATCTACTTTCGCTGGATCCAATACAACACCGTTAGCTTTTGAGTTGATAATAACATCGTGTAAGTCATCAGTTTCGTTTCTGAAATTCAAGAAACAAAACTTAGGTATTACACAATAAAGTTTCCTTAATTTTTCGAATCATAATTCTCACTGGGTCAAGAGTATGGTCATTGGGTAAGTTTCTAAGACAAAGCTGCTCCGCAATTGTTGAGCTCAACAGTTGCCAACAGCTGGGTAGCAGTTGAGTTAAACAGCTATGTCTTAGAAACGGCTTGGTGAATTTATCAGCTGTTTGGCTTTGAGCTCAAGTAGCGAACAAAATTTGTGATGGAAAAAACGGCGAAAAGTTACCAACTTTCTAAGACAAACACTTAACAGTTGCGGAGCAGCTTTGTCTTAGAAACTCAAACATCAATCACACCTAAAGTTTATCGTAAATTTTTACTCTATTGAAGTTGATAGAAACCCCCATGATACAAAAAACAAGGTAGTTCCATTTCACTTTGACGTTGTCATTTTTGATTATAATATGGATTATTGACGTCTTAGGCACTCTGCACACGGAGCGTACTGCTTTAGACGCGTATTAGATACTACAGACGAAAGCTGTACGCTTTGATGTCGCGCACGTATATTTCAACTGAGAGCTGCACACGAGTCGTCAGCTTCATGCATGCGCCAAAGTATGCTGGCTACATGTCGCTTGGCGTAAAGCAGTGCTAGTAGCTAGGCGTACTACGCTTAGAAAACAGGAAGAAGAAGATGTTTGTTTACATTTTTCCACTTGGTAGAATTTATCAAAGCAGTAAAATTTGTGTAAAAAATCGGAAAAAATGAGTGTATAATTAAAGAAAATGGAAGATTCCATAAAATGTTTCATCTTTTCTATTTAAAGCTTCGAAATTTAAATCAAATAACGTATTATTAATTTGTTTGATGTTTTGTGCAGCGAAGTTTCATGTCGCTTCGTGTGCAGTTTTTGAGGCGTAGAGAAATCGACGCTACATGAAATGTCTCGTACGCGTCTATGACGATACGCCTCGTGTGCAGAGTGCCGTAGAGAAATCGACGCTACATGAAATGTCTGGTACGCGTCTATGACGATACGCCTCGTGTGCAGAGTGCCTTACTCAAAGTCAAAAATTTAGGATAGCGTTGCCCAATCAAAAGTTTTTGGCTGAGGGTATATTTGAACAAAATATTGGGTATTTTAAATGAAATGCTGTTTTTTACATATTTTAATCAACAAAACAAATCAGCGGATTTAATGAGTATATTTTAACATTTTAAATATATTGAAAAAACCTTTTCAAAAAAAAAAAAATAAAATAATGAGTTATTCATAAAAATTAAAAGAGATTTATACAATTATTAAAGTCGAAAACTCTTATCAATTCCCAGGAGGTGTAGTAAGAGAGTCTATTAACAAATATATTTACTATTTTTTTTATGAAAATTTTAATGACTTTTTATTTACTTGTTAATAAAAATTCCTCTACTTCTGTATTTCTCCCAAGCCTTTTAATTAAAAACACTGAAATTTCACTTTTTTTTATAATATTTGATATTTTATTTAGTATGAGCAAATCAATTTATACTTATTTAAAAAAAAACGGAATTCTACCGGTATTAAAACCAGGGACTTGTAACAAAGCTCGTAACGAAACGAAACTTGCGTTTCTGGCGTTTCTGTTCCAAGAAACATTAAACGATAGAAACTAAATTCGAAACCAAATGACTTTTGTTACAAAGGAGTTTTGTTTCTGTTTCTGTTACAAGGAACACAATTAATTTAGTTTCGTTACAGGTTTTGTTTCTGCTGGAACTGTTTCGGAGTTTTGTTACGATTTTTGTTACAAAGGAGTTTTGTTTCTGTTTCAGTTTCGTTACTTAGCTGTGTAACAGAAACCGAAACCGAAACGCGTTACAAGTCCCTGATTAAAGCTCACCGATAATACCAGCTATTTTGTTGCACGGCGAGCCAAATTGAGACTAAAAAAATATGTTATTTTATATATTTAACTTTCGTTTATAGTATGTACTATATTCCACAAACTTGCCGCAACTCATTTTAAGAATAAATCTTATTTTTTATATAATTATTTGTGATCTGATATTATGAAGAATATAACACGTAAATGTACGTATTTTTATTTACATATATCAATATTCAAATTGAAAAAATTCGTTCTGTTACAATCGATACCATGGTTACCATGGAAATAAAAAATAACATAAATGGAGGATTTTTAGCATTGAGTATGGCAGCACGAAATGTCATAATCCATATAATTGTCAGGTGGCTAATATGGCGGCAAAAATTTGACGTTTACACTACCTTCTTTCTTGTATCATGGAAACCCCCACAACCGTTGTAATTTTACTCTAAGAGCGCTTTCACATTACTCGGTGCGGTATCGGATCGACATTTTTGGTTTTTGCCGAAAGTATACCGAAACCTTACCGACCACATGTATTTCAATTGGCACTTTCAAATTAGTGTTGCATACATGAAATCGGAGCGGATTAATTTCGGTATACCACAATGCGGTAAGACCGGTCAGTAAAATTTGAGGAATTACTGCATACATTTTGCGGCGTGATAAAAGAAGAAGAACAAAGTCAGTAAAAAACTCGTTTCGGCTATAAATGTAGAAAGTTATAATGTCTTCGTTTTCGCTAGAAGACATTATTGTTATTATTGAGTGATTTGTTGAAGTTAAAAATTTTGTTTTGCAAATTTCGATGTTTGTTTTCCTATTTTCTGCCGATTACGCACCAAAAGTAAGTTAAAAAAGTTAAAATACTTTCAATCTTGTGCCGGTTTTCTGACAGTAATGTTCATACATAAATACATCCATATACAGAAAAAGCATTACAGCCATGCAAATATGCATGTGCAAAAATATAGATATCTCAAAAAAGGAACATAAAAATTTAAAATGCAAACAATTGTTTCAATTTAACAAAAGCTTTGTAGTAATTTGGACTTTATCGCAAGCGATCAAAGCTCGCCATTATTTGGCTATTGTAAGAGCCTATACACACTTGCGACTCAATCGATTTGGTCGAATTGGACTGTTGTATTCACACTACTCCAACTATTTAGTCGAATCGGTGGCAGCTATTCACACTTGAGACTAAATAGTCGTGCGATTGACAATGACATAGTGTTGCCAATGTTCACATTTTACTCAGCAAATTTTACATTAGTGGTCTTCATATAAAGTGATGAAGTATTAAATTGTTAAAGTTTATCTGCATTCTTACATGAAAGCACCTTCTTGTCAGCTGTCAACTTGATTAATAAATAAAAAACAATAAAATAAACAAAAAGTGCATACATTGTTTGGCTTTGTTTCTTATTAAACTAGCAACTAGCTGTCAAGTAAATGAAAAGAGAACAAGTAAGGAAGCCTAAGTTCGAGTGGAATCGAACATTAGATACTCAGCTGTATGCTTTCATTGTTTGTTTGCGTTTGCTCGATATAGGGTGTATTTTATATGACACAAGTGCTGCATAAACAGGGCGCAGCCACGCCCATTTTCAAAATTTGTATCAATCATCCAAATAAGCATATAAATATTATTGTTAGTGCAAAATTGCATCCCTCTATGACTTTTAGTTACAAAAACTTCACGTTACAAATTCCAAAAGGGTGTTCCAGAAATATCTTTGTTAAAAAGTAGGCGTGGTCATAAACCGATTTCAATACATTTTTGCGTGTCTATTAACACATGTTATAAAAGTGTATAAACCAAGTTTCGTCATAATATCTCAGTTATTTGTCGAGTAATAGGCACGTAGATTCCTTTGTATAAAAAGAGGCGGTGCCACGCCCATTTTCCAAACTTTTTTATATTTTGTTTCCGGTCTATTGTAGAACTCATGTCACAAAATTTCAGTGATAGATCTTTATATTTGACAGAGAGATCGCTTAAAATGTTTTTATTAGGTCACTTTATAAAACCCATATATAAAAGTGGGCGTGGTCGTCAACCGATTTTGGAAATCTTTCGTCCACACATTTGGCTAAGTAAATATATCACGCGTACCAAATTTCATCGATATATCTTTAACGGTTTATGAGTTATGGCTTATAAAACTTTCAATATTTGCCCCTTAATAAGTGGGCGTGGCACCGCCCATTTTCCAAAATTTTTATATTTTTTGTTTTATGTCCCTAGTTGGTCTCCTGCCACAAAATTTCAGTGATAGATCTTTATATTTGACAGAGATATCGCTTAAAATGTTTTTATTAGGCCCCTTTATAGTTCCCATATATAAAAGTGGGCGTGGCCGTCAACCGATTTTGATAATTTTTCGCCAAAACATTTGTCTAAGTAAGCAAATTACGCAAAACAAATTTCATCGATATATCTTCAACGGTTTCTGAGTTATGACATATAAAACTTTCAATGTTTGCCCCTTAATAAGTGGGCGTGGCACCGCCCATTTTCCAAAATTTTTGTACTTTTTGTTTTATGTCCGTAGTTGGACTCCTGCCACAAAAATTCAGTGATAGATCTTTATATTTGACAGAGATATCGCTTAAAATGTTTTTATTAGGCCCCTTTATAGTTCCCATATATCAAAGTGGGCGTGGCCGTCAACCGATTTTGATAATTTTTCGCCAAAACATTTGTCTAGGTAAGCAAATTACGCATACCAAATTTCATCGATATATCTTCAACGGTTTCTGAGTTATGACATATAAAACTTTCAATGTTTGACCCTTAATAAGTGGGCGTGGCACCGCCCATTTTCCAAAACTTAATCAAATTTCTTCATAACGGCCTGAGCTCAATACGTGGGTAAAATTTTATCACTCTAGCTATATTAGTGGCTGAGATACCAAATTTCCGATTTTTTCTATATAGGAAAAGTGGGCGTGGTCATGGTCCGATTTCGCCCATTTTCAATACCAACCGTCCCAGTCTCGATACCAACTTGCATTTCAAATTTCATCAAAATATCTCAATTTTTACGCGAGTTATCGTGCGTACGGACGGACGGACGGACGGACGGACGGACGGACGGACATGGCTCAATCGATTTCTCTTTTCACCCTGATCATTTTGATATATATAAGTCCATATCTATCTCGATTATTTCATTATGTTACAATCCACCGTTATGAAATCAAAATTATAATACTCTGTGTACTAGTACAGCTGAGTATAAAAACGGAAGGAATTACGCTCATAAAGGCGAAACGAACAGAAGTACAAGAAACGGAAAAATAGTAAAAATCAGCCATTAATAATTTTCATGAAATTTCATTTTCATTATTTCTATTTTAAAATGCGATTAATGACATTTGAAGAGAACAACAATATCAAGAAACATATGAAAACGGAAGTAAATATCCTTAGTTAGATAATTCTTGTCTATAACTACACCATTTCCAGATGGATTTTAGAAAGCGTCAACTGGATTTTAGAAATGTCGATTTGATTTTAGAAAAGGGAAATTGGACTTTAGAAACTGTAAATTGGATTTTCGAAAATTTATATAATTATTAATTTATACTTTCATACGCAATAAAGAATTTCTATTCGAAAAATTCTGTGTAAAATTTATTATAAACGCACATTCTGAAATCCAATTCACGCTTTCAAAAATCCAATTTTGTTTTCTAAAATCCTTTTAACGCTTTCTAACATCCAATTGACATTTCTAAAATCCAATTTCCCCTTTCTAAAATCCAATTGACATTTCTAAAATCCAATTTCCCCTTTCTAAAATCCAGTTAACGCTTTCTAAAATCCATCTGGAAATGGTGTAGTTAATAAGAAACGAACCTTTTGTTTTGAAAATATTAATTGAAATATTCAATCTCTACAATTTACCAAAAGTGAAATAAAAGTAGTTCTGTCAGCATGGCAACTCTTTCCACTACGAATATCACTGTTGTTGTTGTAGTCGTTCGACTAAATTGTCTCAAGTGTGAATACGTAGAAGGGCGCCTTGCTGATCAAGCAGTTGTACAACTGTTTCAGTTGGAATGAAATTGGGCTGCAAATCCAACTGTTTCAGTTGTACAACTAATTGAATGTAGTGTGAATGCTTCCATACATTCCCATGCAAATCAACATTCGACAAAATCGATTGAGTCGCAAGTGTGTATAGGCTCTAAACCGGTTATAATACAAATGCATCCATGCTGTTTTGACAATTTAAGCTAGAACCGCACCATACTACACTACCCGACGGTGAAGACGCGAGAAAATATTCTTTGCATGTAGTTTTATGTAAGCAACCTTACTACGCTGCGGTAAAATTTTACACGACGATACCCGGGCTAGAAAAAAATGTTTTTCAAGAGGGGAGTGAAGGGTGGGGATTACAAAACTGAAGATCCCACCCTCCAGAGGCCTATGCTTCCCGAGATATACGTCGTTAAATTTCCGATGTTTCCCATACAAATTTCAGGGAATCACGCGATAAAGTGTAAATAAAAATAAAAAACTTAAAAAATTTAAGGACCAGTTATTTAAATTTACAAAAGTGAAAACTTGTATAAAAAGTATGGCTTCCATCTGTCTACCAAAAGGGTCGGCTTTATATTAAGGAATTACGGTCCGAGAAAAATTACTTTCTCAGGGGTGTAGAGGCCCTCTCACAGATCTCAAAACTGAAATCAAAACTTGCCGGAGGCTTATAGTTCACGAGATATTTGTTGGTAATTTTTTGGTAGTTGGATAGATCCATAGATATTACCCCAGAAAGTGAATTCTTCGGACTGAGGGTTATTTTTTTAAATCGTGGCCAATGCAAAAAGATGTTCTACATACATATATACATAGGTGCGTGTTTTTATAAGTGCCTTTCCTCGGTAATCGTACGTTGTTTTGGGGTTTTGTTTGGTAAATTTTATAAATCTGGCCTAAATTATTAAGTTTTTTGAGAAATAAATTAAAAAATTGTTCAGCGAAGTGTCGCGCTGCTGCAGTTATGGTGCGATATACCCAAAAGTGTCGCACTGAAGTGTCGCGGTATTGTAGTATAGTATGGTGCGTTTCAGGCTTTAAGAGCAGAGTTGTTTTCGTTGACGACGAGGAAAACACGAAAATGTGGTAAAAAGAAAATCGTGTCAAACGCGAATTACAAATCAGCGACGGTGAAAAATTTAATCCAAAAAACAAATTGAAAGTAAAAACTATATGCAAATAGTATCAGAATTTGGTTCTTTAAAAGTTTATTTAAATAAATAAGCGAAAAGAGGCTGTTGCTATTGAATAATACATAAATGGATTTGCAAAAGCTAACTTAAATTATTGATTTCTAGAAAACGCTCACACCTTGCAGAAGTTGTGGCAGTGGTTATTCTTAATGAAAAGGGGTCGTTGACGGTGAGAACTGGACAACTAAGAAGCCACTGGAAAAGTCACGAAAAATGTAAATATTGGCTCAAAACCCCGAAACTCGTATTTTCTTCTTTCGAAATTAAAAGATGGACTACGTATAGAGAATAGAAAATTAACAATTTTTCACATCAAATTTTTTTTTTTGTTCTTGCTGGATGTAAACAAACAAAGGAGGCTTGCTTACGTGTGACTGCATTGTCCCACGAATTGAAAATAAAAAATTGAGGCAACACGAGTAAGCAAATAAATAATAGATTCTAACCGACCATCTGGGCAGCTGCACATACATACATATTTCGGATTTTAAAGTGCACCTTTGATTAAGTAAGTAGTACATAGGATTGGCTGACACAGAATTGACATTAGTAAATACAATTTTATTATAGCTATAGCACCCATAGATCGAGAGATAAGGAGAAATGTCCAATATGTTTAGCATTACGAATATAAAAAATCGTTTTATATCCGTCATTGCGCCGGATATATCGCCGCTACCTGCGTCAGCAAGTCACCATCAACTGCATCGTGGCAGCATCGGTGGCGCAACCAGTTACCAGTTTCGCGCGGCACAACAGAAAATGCCCGACAAATTCACTTACGCTCGTCCGCCGTTTCTACAATTATTGACAATCGATGAATTACGCGCCTCAGCCGATCACAATGTACGCCCAATTATTGTGCCACGCGATATCGATCTTTTACCATGGGGCACCGGATACGCTGAGTGCGTCAATTCGGGCAAATCAGAGTGGAACGAAGATCAAGCTGCCTTTGCGAGGTGAGTAAAGCATGTACCAAGATATATGTACATAAGTATGTAGGTACATATACATATGTTCCCAATAAACAAAGGAAAACGGGGACTGTAACAAGGCGAATCCGTGGTATATATACATACATATATATATACATATGTATATAATAATTTTATATATACATATGTATGTAGTACATACATACTATGTACATATGTACGCACCATATACATATGCGTTAGAAGCTTATCGCAACTTTTTACAGCTTTGAAATGAAAATAAAAATAGGTAAAAAAACTTTTTAAGTTAAACGGTTTTATGTTATACATACATTGCAATGTTTAAGATAAATGTACTAAAAACCAAAAAATAATAAAATAGATACAGTCGTGGGAATTATAAACATTTGCATAGACTAGACTAAAATAAAACCGTGGGGCACGTCAATTGTCTACAATCGTTGATTAAAATGTTTGTTTTGTAATGTTACACTATAATTAGGCAGTTGTTCAACCGACAACGATGGACGTGTGATAAGTAGGGCTAGAATGTGGAAAAAAGCTAGCAAGCTCGATTATAAGCGAGTTTTAGGGTTTCATAGTGGTGAGCGAGTAGTACTTTTATCATATGTTTTGTCGATTAAAGACAAACTACGAGCAGTGAAACGATTCCTCGTGTGAATGTCCAACGATAAACTAGTTGAAACATCTCTTTTATTAACATGGAGTGTATAACTATTGGAATTTCCATGAGCAAGAAAATAGTAAGTATTTTCCTCACCGTCTGCGGGCCAACTGCCTAACGACGAATTAAACGATTCTTCTATCGCACATTAAGTCGATAATTTGTAGACAATTGACGTGCCCCCCGGTTTTATTTTAGTCTAGTCTATGCAAATGTTTATAATTCCCACGACTGTATCTATTTTATTATTTTTTGGTTTTTAGTACATTTATCTTAAACATTGCAATGTATGTATAACATAAAACCGTTTAACTTAAAAAGTTTTTTTACCTATTTTTATTTTCTAGTTTTTAGTTTTTATTTCGCATTCTGTTTAATTCATTTAGTGCTTCATTATTGCAAGGTTTCTTGCCCGTTAGTTTATTGCAGTCCAACGCCTCTATAGCGACCCACGCGCCACCTATCGGAAGTTTTTTTTAGGAAAATATTTCCTTTCAAGGTAGTAATACATGTTCCGAATTTCAGCCAAATCGGACCATAAATGCGATTTTTGTAAATATAGCGACCCACGCGCCACCTAGCGGAATTTTTTTTTTAAGAAAATATTTCTTTTCAAGGTAGTAATACATTTTCCGAATTTCAGCCAAATCGGACCATAAATGCGATTTTTGTAAATATAGCGACCCACGCGCCACCTAGCGGAATTTTTTTTTTAAGAAAATATTTCTTTTCAAGGTAGTAATACATGTTCCGAATTTCAGCCAAATCGGACCATAAATGCGATTTTTGTAAATATAGCGACCCACGCGCCACCTAGCGGAATTTTTTTTTTAAGAAAATATTTCTTTTCAAGGTAGTAATACATGTTCCGAATTTCAGCCAAATCGGACCATAAATGCGATTTTTGTAAATATAGCGACCCACGCGCCACCTAGCGGAATTTTTTTTTTAAGAAAATATTTCTTTTCAAGGTAGTAATACATGTTCCGAATTTCAGCCAAATAGGACCATAAATGCGATTTTTGTAAATATAGCGACCCACGCGCCACCTATCGGAATTTTTTTTTCATAATATTGCATTGTCATCGGGGTTATACATGCGTGCAAAATTTCAGATTAATCGGTTGACAGGAAGAGGGTGAAATTTGAATTACTAAATTTGACCCAAGAATAAAGAATAAATAATAAAACAAACGGGGTGAGCTAAATAAAACCGTTTAAAAACAAAACCCTTATCGCATTTTGCTTTATTTGCTAACATATCACTAGATATGTACATATTATGTATTTACATTTCGTGAATCGTTAATAAACACAAAGCTCATAAAACAAATGTCCACTAGATTTATATGTACTGAAAATTACTCTAGAAGTCTCGAAGAACAGTGATAACTCCTTTGGCTGCTTTCATTGTTAAGCTCGGGCTAAGCAGCCTATTAGCAAACAATACTAAATTTTTTTTAGGATTCCACAAATACCAAAAAATGATAATGTAAAGCAAATTTAATTTCTCTCCCAATTTCCAACAGGCAAGTTCTTTCAGATCCAACACATTGCCATCCAGATTTACCATACACGTATTATGGCATTTTTGATGGTCATGCGGGCTATGGCGCCGCTTTGGCTGCTTCACATCAATTCCATCATATTTTACACGAGAAGTTAGTGGATTGCATTGAACTTTTGCTGCCTCGTGACGAAGATGCTGTCAATGTAAGGCCAGAAAGTAGCTTCCCGCATCCCAGTCAATTTCAGCGTCGTGTCACTAAGGATGAGCTCATTATCGGTGCGCTGGAGAGTGCGTTCTTCAATATGGACGCTTTGATAGCACAAGATCGTGATCGTTATCGTGATGCTGGCGGTTGTACAGCTTGTGTTGCGCTCTTCATCAATGGGAAGCTGTTCGTAGCAAACGCTGGCGACAGTCGTGCAATATTGTGTCAGCGCACAAGCTCAACGGCGAAAGAGGAGCAGAGTAAGACAGACAATAACACTGGCACAGTGACGACAGCAACTACCTCTGATAATATTGCTGCCGACACACAGCAAATTATTGCGGTACCATTCTCATTTGATCACACTCCAGAAACCGAACGTCAAAGGTTGCTGACAGTAGCGCGTTTGAAACCTCATCTGATGGAGAAACAATATGCCGCCATGGAGTATGCCAAGCGACCGCACATGAAGGATTTGGGGCAGCGTATACTGTGCCGTCAGGGCACCATGAAAGGGTGGACATATAAAACATTGACACGCGAAGATTTACGCATGCCAGTGGTGAGTTAAAGGCTCTGGCATTCAACATAATTAATCCATATTGAAATTGTGAACACTTAATAACAGGTGACTGGCGAAGGCAAGCGTAGTCGCTTGCTCGGCACTCTTGGTGTAACTCGTGGCTTTGGTGATCACGACCTATTGGCCATTAATACGGGCACGCAAATCAAACCATTTCTCACGCCACATCCGGAAGTGGTTATACGTGATCTTTCCAAAATCGTCAGCATTCCAGGTTTGTATAAAAAAGCGGAGAACACCATTTAAGTGGAGACATAAGTACATACATATATAAATTTATTTTAATATTGCAGATGAACACAATGAAGACGGTGATTATGGCATTCTCGTTATGGCTACGGACGGTCTGTGGGATGTTTCCGAGAATGATGCCGTAGCACGCACAGTTTTCCAAACTCTCGCCAAGTATCCGACAGAGAAACACCGTTATACAATGGCAGCGCAGGAGTTGGTAGCGCGAGCGCGTGGCAAAATCAACGATTCCGGGCATTGGCGTTTGGCCGATAGCAAAGCGGCTGCCACGGTTGATGACATCTCCGTTATTGTGATTCCCGTTTTCCAGTATTATAAAGAGCATGTGGAATGGGAGAAAACTTGTACAAAAGTGTTGCAGCAGCGACGTGCTACAATAACACCCAGTGCCACAGAAGCGTGTGAGGACGAAACGTGGTTGGTCAACGGTACGACGAGGGCACAAATTGAGATTGAACATGAAGAGGATGAGGATGAAGAAAAAGTGGTCGTGGAGGTGAACAGACAACAAGCGCAAGCCAGTATTGAAGTGGAAGAAAAAGCGGAGAAGGATACAACACATTCAAAATTGGAGAGTGTCTCAAATCCAAATCACCTGCAAAGCACATCTGCGGAAAGCGACATTCATAACTTAATAGAAAATGAGTTGACTGCTGCTATATCAGCTCTAGACGCTGGTGACTCTGCAGACGATAATAAAAAGGAAGAAGGTGAGTTAATTTATTCCTAACTTATTAGGCCGCATTGCACTCTTTTCACATACAGATTCATTACGATTACAGAAATGTTAGAACCACAGCTAGATAAGGCGAACAAGTCTAAGCAGCAGCAACAACAACAACATCGTAATCGAAATCGCAAAGATAAGCGTTGAGTAAATGAAAATGTACTTTATATATAGCGTACACAGGTATTTTATACTAAACAAAAAATTAGTAAATAAAAAGTAAGCTTAACTAGTAAATAAAAACAACAAACGCACTTAAATAACATTAAAAAAAAAAAAAACTTTAATTAGACAAATGTGTCGAAAAATTACAGCAACAAATAAATGTAGCAGTTTGTTACAGAAGCCAGCCGGAGCCGAGCGCACTTCCCGCAAAATTCTAAATGATTATTTATTTTTTTTTTTATTTGCAAACGGGAATTATTAAAACACTAACTGAAAATAATATTTTTTGTTTTTTAATATGTCTCTACTGTATTAATAAATTTTGTGTCTGTGCGTGCCGAGGACCAGCCATTAGCTTGTTTTCAGTTCAAATTAATTGACTAAATTGTCATTTATCACAAAAATAGAACCATTTTAGTAAATATTTATTCATTTAATTTATATGTATGTATAGAAGCTTCATAAATTTAAAAAAATGAACATGCAGAAGTTAAATAAACTGGCGGCGAAATAAATCATGATATTGTAAAAGCCGAAACAAGATAATAACTGAAAACGTTCAATAAAAATGTAATAATTCACGATATTTGAAAATAAAGTATATTTATAAAAAAAAATTACTATTATTGCACATCTTTATTGCTTGTACCCATGGATATGAAGGGGAGCCGCGAATAACGTTTTAAATGCCTTTTTTTTACGAAACACGTTTTTTGCATATTACGGTTTACATTACTCTTTTGCATTACCCCAACACCAAATCAGATAAAATTATTCACTTTTTCATATGAAAAAGCAATTTCCATCAGCCAGTGGGAAAACGTTTAAACTTACATACCTACATACATAGGCTTTGTTCAGAAACTCTGTTTGAAGCGCAACCTGCTTTTGTAGCAGCAGAGCGTTCATAAACGTAAATTTTGCATGAAGCGTCGCTCATCACAATCATCAAAAAAATAATTACTGCCGCTGTTGCGTTTCATGCTGCGTTTCTGAACATAGCGCCATATCGTCGCTCCGGAAGAGGAAAGACGCATGCCAGTAATTTATCGACGAAAAAGGCGTATTAAAAATATGTCGGGGGAGAAAGACGCCTTACAAAACATGTCGACGAAGATAGACGCATTAAAAAATATTTCGACGAAAAAAGCCGCATTAGCATTATTAACTGTGAAGAAAGACGCATTAGCATTAATATTGACGAAGAAAAAAAAGCGAATACGTCGTTCTTTCCTAAAAAATATTTAAATGCGTCTTTCTTTCAGGGCTGCACATTAACATTATTTTTTTTATCAATAACCGAAAAAAAATTTTGTTTTCAATTCAACTTTGAAAAATTTTAACGTTAACTGCTTAACAAAAAAAAAAAATACTGCTTTGATAATTATCAAAAAAAATTATCAAAAAGAATTTCGTTTTGTTGATTATCAAAAAAAAAATATTGAAAAAATTTCGTTTCGGTAGCCAACCAAAAAAATTATCAAAAGCAAAATAACGTAAATAGAAAAAGAATAAAATTCAAAGTAAAATGAAGCCGTAAACCCAAAACAATTTTTTATTATTATTTTGTCTTTGATGATCAACGAAACGAAATAATTTCAATAACTTTTATTTGATATTCAACAAAACAAAATTTTTTTGTTAATTTTTATTTGATATTCAACAAAAAAAAAAAGTTCGTTAATATCGTTGTGCAGCCTAGCTTTCTTTATAGTAAAAAAAAATAAAGCGTCTTTCTTCGTTATCAAAACAAATAGTCTTCCTTTCGAAAAATATTTGAAAAAAAAAGTTTGTGTCTTTCTTCCTCAACAAAACACTTTGCGTCTTTTTTCTTCTATAGCCACGACATGTATATACATAACCATTAAAATTAAATTGATCAATTTTCCCCAGGGATTGCAAATAATCGTTATTTTTTAAATTTTGACTAAAAAAATCATACAGAAGGAGAAATGCTAAATGCAAAAGATGTACACAGATGTAATCACGGTAACGCAGACTACCCCTAGGTGCATTTTTTCGATTTTTATAAAAAATTGATTTGCTCAGAAAATAAGTTATTTTTTGAGTTTTATTTTTCGATCAGAGAATAAAAGTTATTTTTTGAGTTTTATTTTTCGATCAGAAAATAAAAGTTATTTTCTGAGTTTTATCTTTTTGCTCAGAGTATAAAAGTTTCATTTTAATTTTAGCTGCAGCTGTCTATTTTCCCACATTAACACGTACATATTTACGTAAAGTTTATAAATAAAAAAATTTTTAATTTATTTATATACTTAACCTATTTATATGTCAAAATCTACAATTGCAGCCAAAATTAAACAGAAAAACTTTTATTCTCTGAGCAAAAAAGTAAAACTCAGTAAGTAACTTATATTTTCTGATCGAAAAATAAAACTCAAAAAATTACTTTTATTTTCTGATCTAAAAATAAAACTAAAAAAATAACTTTTATTTTCTAAGCGAAAAATAATTCAAATTCCAAAGCACTTCTTTCAACTCCAGTTTGAGAAGAAAATTCTACGAAAAAGTAAGATTTCTATATACATATGTATGTACCTTTCGATATAAGACTTTTATGCAGTTTATTATAACTTTCCTCTAGTTATTAAAACTTTGCACATGTATTCAAATAAACGCTTGTTAAAATGTTAGTTGTGTTTTCTTCGAGTCAGTTGCAGCCGCAACGGGACTCGTTTGAGCTCTTGCTGAAAACGGTCAGTACTGTTACTGTGGTAAACGCTTTATAAGTTCCGCAATAAAAAAAAAAAACAGCGTTTTTGCACATTTTCATTATAACTTTATTGAATTTAAAAATTATTGAATTTATATAAAATGAAAACACGCAATGTTAATATTTTTAACATACTCATGTTTGTTTAATATATTTATGTATGTATATTTTCATGTTAATTGTAATAAATCTGGAATATTTTGTTTAATATGGGAAAAATACACAACTTTTTAATCACTGCATTATTTTTTATTATAATTTCTTAATAAAATTTTATTTTTTACGTTTTTTTTTTACATACATACATAATTTGGAAAACTTTTAAAGCTGGATAAAAGAATATAATAGAATTTTACTAAACTTTAAATCTAAATGCAATACGTGTAAGCATGTGTACGTATGTATGTATGTATGTACCACACATATGCATGTCGGCATATTTTTTTTATATAAATAATACATACAATCAATGGATGTAAATTATTAGATACATAAGTTTCACAATTTCCGTAATACAATAATATATGTACATATGTATGTACATGTACATATGTTGTATATTTGTGCATATTTATTTTATATTTTTTTAAGATACATACATATGTATGTATAAGCATGTAAGTGTAATGATTATTTAATATGATAATATAATAATATATCATAATGATATACATATGTATGTACATAACTCTAACTAAATATTAAATTAAATGATTCGATTAAGAAAATTTGCAGGCAAAAATCAACACAACACCAAAGCACAAAATAAATAGTACATACATAAATGTTTCCCAGGCATTACAAGATTTTAGGTGGTTTTTTCGAGTAAATGAAGTTTAAAAAAATACACATGTACATTGTGCGCGCTGCCAATGTCAACTTGCAAATTAGATAAGGTCTATGTATAATAGAAATGCGATATATGTAGTTAGAAACATATGTACATAAAATATATGTAAGCATATGTTAAATTGATTTATTTAAAAATCGTTTGATGCACAGAAGCGTTTAGTTTCACGAGTTTCTTCATTTTCGAATTTTTTTTTAATTTTTATTATTATAATTTTTTTTGTCAATTTGGCACTAATACGCTAACGGTAGTCAGCAGCAAACAGGGAAGAATAAGGTAATTAGCGTATTTACAATTCTTTTTATGTCTTCTCTTCATACGTTTTATTTTTATATTTATTTTTTATTTTAGTTTTCTGTATTTGTGCGCATAAGTTGCGATTATATAGATTATATATGACAGCCAGTGTAGGTAACTGAACAATTTCCGCTTAATTTTTTTTTTTTTTGCGTAATAATCCTATAAAAATACCGATTTAAGGACATTGTCAATGTGAATGAGAATCAGTTAAGTTAAACAAAAACAAATATATATATACTTATTAATAAATAAAATACGTTAATACATTTTGCAAGTATTAAATTATTAAAATGTTGTTAAGAGATATACATACATAATTCCTACGTGCGCTATCTTTTTAATAATGGATAAAAAGAAAAATTTACTATAAACCTAAGCATGCATTTATAAATTGCATATTATATACAAATATTTATTTATTTATGTATATCTGGTGCGATTGTATGGCTCAAAATTATTCGACATGGAAATTATGATCCCACGGCATCAAATAGGTTACTAATATCGTTCCAGCCTAATGTGTATATATGTACTCATTTTATACGCCTTTTTTGTTAAACTTCATATTATCTGTACATACATACATTTATAAATAAATTTATTTAATGCAGTGAATATATCTATAGAACTTCCTTGTCAATAAACATACACACATATGTATGTATATATTTTATGTTCAATTAGTTATAAATTTAATTTAAATTTTTTAATTTATTAAATTACTTTGGAAAATACCAGCTATAATTCGCTTTATTTTTTTCTTGTTGCTGTTTATTCATTGTCAAAAAGCTTTAATTTTATTTTATATAATTTGAAGCGGAAATGTAAATACAACATTAATTTAAATATATATGTGGGTATGTATATAATGTATATGTTTATATATAAATCTACAGCCGAGTTGTACAACACTTTCAATTGTCGAGACTCCAACTTTCTAACTATGTAACTAAAATTTTACAATCGTCCCATTTACAATTCAAACATACCATTTCTTTTAGAATTTAGTTATTATGAGGATCGGTAGTGACAACTGGGGGAACCACAAAATACTCCTTTAATTCGATGCACACCACAAGTTCCCTTATCGGCCTCAATTTTTTGCAATAATCAATCTGAGGAATGTTTGGATATCCAGCAAAGCTTTCTCTTGTAACCGGCAATAAATAATTACAGGTCTTTGGATCATCCTTTGACCTTTGTTGGATTTTTTAAAGGCAAATCTCACGAAATTTGTATTAATTTTCGGAATACGATTTCATAAAGCAGCACACTGTTTCCGTAGTATATAATTTTTAAACCATTAAATAAGGCTTAAGTTACAGAATACGCGGCAATGTTCGTTTCCGAACAAACTGGGATATTTCGAATTGAGGCGTGAAATTAAACGAGAAAAATTTAACATTATGGAAAAGCATTTCTTGCAATCAATTCAATTGGAGTCGATCTAGAAAACTTTCTTTCAAATTTTGCAAGTATTACGTACTTAATGATACTTTAATCACTTTTAATATTTTTTCCTATATTTTATAATTTTTTTAGTTTTAACTTTGGCCATAATTTTACGAGTAAATAGTTTAGCACAAAAATATCCTCTGTCAATAATTTATAATCGTAAAAACATATATGTATGTACATTACATATAATTGGTAGACTCAATATAAACGACTACTATTTAAAAATACCTATATAATTAACATTTTTCACCATCTTTCACACAATGTACATATATAACCCCGACAGCAACGTTTGTTCCCAGCAAGAACGGACTAACGCATTCACCAACACATACGCAAAATAATCAGCTGTCCACTAACCCAACTAGTTATATAATGCATTAAACTATCTGTAGTGCTACAAAAACTCACACGTACAGAACAGTACACGTTATATTTTGTCACCAAGCCTGTACAAACTCATGGAAAGTTTTCAGATTTATAACGCATAGTATGTGTAGTACTACGGATGGTTTAACGCATTATATAACATATAGTGTTCTAACTGGGTTGCTTTTATAATTGCAATTGTATTTGTGTGAGCGTGTGTCGATATAAAAGTCGCGCATAGTAAGCGCGCAAGACGTCTAATAATATATACATACATATGTATATTACTTCCCCAGCTCACTGCGCTTAAATTTGGAACCTATTTACAATTTACTACACTACACTGGCACACAAATAACCACTCCTTCAAACAGCCGGCAATATTCGCTCGTACTAAAATCTTGGGCATGCAAACAAAAAAAAAACGAAAATTACGAATTCGCGCTGGCACGATCTTTGGCACGTCGTTTCGCTAGTTTTGACATTTCTACGGGACCCACATTAGCCGCTTGCGGTATGGCGATCGCACGAAAAGTCGCATCGACGGCACCACGTAACGCCGCTGTCGCCTCGCGCACCGCACTAGCGTTGGCTTGTATCATTCCGACACCGCCAACGACGCCGCCGGCACCACCGACGCAATCACCGATCACATTGCCACCCGCGACAGTCGGCATTATCGTGTACTCAGTAAGACGCACTGAGCCGGTCGATTGTTCACGCAACCAGGGATGCTGCAGAATTAGCGCCGCTGTCGGCCTATTTTCTGGAACAATGTGTAGCATTTGACGTAGTAGATCTTTCACTTCACCGCCGATCGCTGACCAACGGTTCGATGTAAAGTCCACATGCCCCGAACCGATACGTTTTAATATAACTTCTGGCGAGTCGTTAGGCGTGGAGGCAAAAGGTGTACGGCCAGAGAGCATAATGTATAGTAGAACACCCAATGACCAGATGTCGCAGGCGAGGTCGTATCCTTGGCGTTTTAGCACTTCTGGCGCCACAAAGTTGGCGGTGTAGCAGGGCGTCATCAGTAGACCGTTATCAGCACGCAGCTGCTTTGCGAAACCTAGAAACAGTGCGATTTTTTAAAAGGTAGAGATTTAAGAAATGTTCAGTAAATGTCACATTAATTTTTTTTTTTTTTTTTTCGAAAAAATCTGAAAATATGTATGTACATATAACACCTCACGATGGTTTTTCAGCGACATTTACTGATAAAGAACTACTTACCCAGATCGCATAGCTTTAGAGTTTCTGGCGTTTGTCGCATACTACCATAAATCATATTCGACGGTTTTAGATCTCGGTGCACTACACCATGCTCGTGTAGGTACGCCACCGCTGAAACAATCGTCCTTAATACAGCACTCGCCTCACTCTCGCACATTTGCCCCACGGCCAAGATGCGGTCGAGTAATTCACCACCTTTCAACAACTCCATAACCAGGTACGCCGAAGTGACATCTTCATATACCGAGAATAAGGTAACGATGTTTGGATGATTGCCATACCGCAACATTATCTCCACTTCCTCCCAGCAATCGGCCGAGCTGGCAGACGCCGCTGCTGCTGCCTTTTCAATAATTTTCACAGCAAAATGCTTCTTTGTTGAACGATGTTCACACAGCCGACACACGGAAAATGTGCCACGGCCCAGTTCCTGCAATAAATTGTATTCGGAATGAAAGTTGCCGGGGAGCACACCGGGCAGAATGCGTTGTTGTGGCATCGCGTTGGGCAGAAACGGCGACAACGGACTCGAGTTATTCGAAGTTTGATCCAACAGTACTGGTGCTACGAAACTGAAACCCCTAAAAATTTCGTGAGCTGAGGCAGAAATGGGACCACCAGGAGAGTCGCGTGGTGATTTTGACGTATATTCTACATCGAAATAGAAGGCGTCATCACGCGACACCGCTGGTATGAATGGTGGACGCACTTCTTTTCGCTCCAGCCGCACCCAATCGATGGTTGCGAAAAAGCAATGTGCTTGAATATCAAGTATGCCATTTGCACCAGCCCCCAGCCGATTTTGAGGATTACGTTTGAATAAAGCGCGCAGAAGTGACTGCGCTTCCGGCGAGAGATTCTCGGGCATACCTAGCTTTGAACGCAATATTTGATTCATCGTCTCTTGTCGCGTTTGTCCATGAAAGGGCAAGTTACCAGTTAACATTTCATACATCAGTACACCGAATGACCACCAGTCCGCGGCGAAATCGTGACCCTTGCGATTAACAATTTCCGGTGCCATATACTCCACGGTGCCGCAGAAACTATAAGTTTTCGAACCATCTAATGGCTGTTTAGAGAGGCCAAAGTCGGTCAACGCTATATGTCCATTTTCATCTAGTAGAATATTTTCCGGCTTCAAATCGCGATATATTATACCCAGCGAATGGAGGTGATTCAGAGCCAAAGCTAATTCAGCTAAATAAAACTTAACATCTTCCTCGGTAAACATTACCTCCTTTGAAAGGCGTGTGAAGAGATCGCCACCCCGCAGAAAATCCAAAATCAAATATAATTTACCGGGCGTCTGAAAGGCGTAATGCAATTTCACTATAAATGCATGCCCAACGTCCGCCAATATTTTACGTTCATTTGTACTGCGCACACGGTCCTTGACCTTCAGCGTTGCCTTTTTCAATACTTTCATAGCGTACAACGTGCCAGCATCCTTGCCAACAACCTTGCGCACTAAAAAAACCTTACCGAAGCTACCTTCGCCCAACACTCGCAGCAATTCAAATTGTGAGGGGTCGGCCTTCTCGTGACCTTCCTTTACAACTTCGCGTAGCTCAAATTCATTTTCACGCAGCTCTGTATCATTGTTTGTTTCCGCTGATGCATAGCAACAACCTTCAGAATCACTTAAATCCATTAGTTCACTACTCTCAACGGTCACGGAGCTAATGTGATGCTGTTCCAATGCTGCTTGCAGTGCTGTTTGTTGCACCTGTTGCAATTGTTGTTGTTGTTGCTGTGCTTGCTGTCTACGTTGTGATGACGTCACTGTGGTCACACCACCGCTCTCTTCGTCGGTGGGGGTGTGCTCCATAGGGGTAACAGCCAAGCTACTACAGCCGGATGATGTGATTTGCATACGCTGACGCAGCTGTTGTTGTTGTGCCGACAATGCGCCATTTGTATTATCGAAGTGTGCATTTGTTCCTCCAGCTGTAATGCCAACGCCTAGCTGCTGCTGTTGGCGTAAATCTTTATTTAAATCGGCCAGTGGCATAGCGGAGTAAGTGCTTACAAACAATTACTTAGTCGTCAGCGGTGATTGTGTATATTATAACGTCGCCGAGTTCCAAACCAAAACTGAAAATAAATTCAAGACAGTTTTCCAAGAAAGTTTCAATTACTTTCACTGCTATAGTTTCTGCTGCATCACAAATGAGCGGTTGGGGGAATACTGGCGGAAGGCGTGGGCGAAATTTTCTGCACAGCTCGTTTTTTTGCACTTCAGCCAGTTTGTTTTTGTTGGCTCCTAAAGTTCACACATTATTCACAAAATCCGAAAGCTATTTCACATTTTAAGCACAACTGATTTACTCATTTTTACCATAAAAAAAATAATTTTTCATGAATAAATAAAATTTTCCTTTCTGCTGCTGCTGCTTTGCTTATTGTCCAATTTGCATTAAAATTTAGCATTTGACAGCTGTCAAACACAACAAAGTGCTGCCATACCGAGTAAATTTACTGTTCAATACAGAGGAATTTATGTGTTGTAGTGTATAGGAGTTAATACAGGAATACAGGGTCACTGAAATCGAAATTACCCTTCGCTGCTGAGCGTAATCACGTACATATCTATCAGAAAATCATCGTAAACAGTTGAAATACCAAACCTCAGGTTATGAAACACAGAAATTATCAAAATTGAGATTATTTAATTTAGCAATATGAATTCTTTATGTAAATTAGGATGGAACTGAATACATAATAAATACATCAAACAGGTGGAAATTAAAAAAATTTACAACATCAAGCGTGTGAAGACGCAGAAAGTACAAGCATGCTTTTTCTCGCACACCGAGCAGTTTACCAGCTCTAGCATGCTGCCAACTGTAATTTATGGTGTTCAACAGTTATTTCTAATTTCGAAAAAACTTTCAAAGTAGCGATATCGTGGGAAATTAAAATAGTATACATACTAGGAAGTGCAAATAACTGCTATCAAGCAAAATTTGATGCAAATCTTTAATTTGAAGGAAATGTTCTACAGTCATGTAAAATACCTGAAACGTTTTGTTTCATCGCGAAGATTTTATGCTGGCAATAATCATTTCTTGAGTCTTTTAACGAAAAAATTAAAAAAATAACAGGTAGTTTTGGGTATTATTTTAAAACTGTATAAATAACAGTAATTGAGGACTTTTAAACTGGGTATCCACGTCATAAGGAATTTCCAAAGAAAAAGTTGGTATTTGTTAGCGTTTTAGATTTCGAACGAAAATGTTGCATTATTACAAGGCAACATTATTAACATGCGCCCTGTGCCCCAAGAAAATGTTGCATTTTTCATGCGATGTATGAAACAAAAATTATGCAAGCCCTTGGTTATATTAAGGTCAGAAAATGCTGCCCTGTGGTCGGAGAGAGTGCGACATATTTGGCAATAGAACAATCAACCCTGAAAAAAAGTGTGGAGTCTATGTGGCCTATGTGACATTTTGCCAGAATCGAAAACGCCATATTTCTTAAGTAATTTTGACGTTTCATTTTTTCTTGAGAAATATATAAAATCGTATATGTTTCTTGGCAAAACCAGCATTGTCAACCTGATTTGTCGTCAAAAATTGAAATAGGTTTCCTTGTGAAGTGGATACTGCCTAAAGCTGGGTATCCACATCATAAGAAATTGCTCAAGAAAAAATTGGCATTTATTCCTTAAGTAATCTTGACGTTTCATCAAGAAGAAAAAGGCTGTTCGTTGAAACTTTCTCTCTGTCTCGTGCGTTTTCCTCACTTGAACGAAGCTAGGACTATTCGCTCTTGTTTTCGAAATGAAATCTGGGAACTCAATACTATTACTACGTTTATACGTTGGCAAATTCATGAAATCATTTCATGAATTTTCGCTGCATAAACGAATTTTAATGAATTTAATTTTTCACGAAAATTATTCATGAATTTCGCCATCATTTCATGAAATTATGAAGTACAAGTCCGGCAAAGCCAAACCAACAGCTGTTCATTCAGTCAAGGCAGATTTAACAGGTAGGCTCGGGGGTGAATTCAGAAATGTCCAATGTATTTTGTTATTGTAATTGGTAGTGTATGTCAAAATAATATTTCGCCGTGGTTAAATTCTGAATTCGCTTGTGACTCGCGCATTCCCATTGGCCATGATGTGAATTCGCTTAGATTTTGACATTACACACTACCATTGTAAATAAAAAAAATAGTTTCAGAATTGCTGCATAAACGAGACCATTTTCGAATTCATGAAATTAAGAGTTCACGAATACTGCCGTATAAACGTAGTATATGAGGGCTGTTACACTATCAATACATATCACGATACTCGATCGCTACCCGTATTAACGGTTTGATGGAATATTGAACGTATCCTAACTGATGCTACACTATCAGGTGAATATTTCTTCAATATCTGTATATTTTTTATGCTAGTTTAGACATTTTATTGGCCTTTTCATTGACAAAAACCCGCTAAAATAAGATATTGGAGTAAGAAATGGTATACATATGTGTGTGTTTTTGTTTTGAAAATACAACGCGTACTGATGAATCGCGAAGTTAGTGTAATACCATCAATATGGTTTTGATGGATTCATATTATATTGATGGATTTTAAACTTTTCTAAAATATGGTGATCCATATCACGATCCATCAATATCTGATGCTACACCATCAATCCATATCACGTATCGTGATGGTGTAAGTAACAGGAGCCTATTGTAATAGAAAATTTTTCAGAAACAAACCGGAAGTACAAACGTTAATTCGAGCTAACTCATATCTTTAACTTATATGATAAAATATTGTAGATATCGTCCCTGCGAATAAAAAACAGTTAAGTAAGTAAATTTTTTACGAAATTTTTTTTATTGCATTTTTTACTAGCCTCATTCAGTTTTTGCATATCTGGTTTGGTTTAGAAGTTATCAAAAAAAGTATACGCGTGTAGTACTATACATGTTTTGAGAAAAAGGTATGCGCTTACATACATATAGGCAAAATTACAACTGTTAGTTAATTAGTTAGCTACTCAACTTTTTCAGATACAAACTAGGCCTGGCGGTGTATTGTATACACTGTACAGATTGCATACGTTAAAAAAAAAATAAAAAAAAAATTGTGGAGTATAAAAACAACTATGTGCATTAAAAAGGCGCAAATCTTTATCACGTCGCAATGGATAAAAAAGTGATTTACCCCCTTATTATGGATTGTCATACGATAGCTATCGGCCGCTTGCAAGCGTATCGTATAAAATGAGTTTCCATATTATGAATTCCACACGCCCGCTAGGTGCACTATCGTGAATGACATTTGTTTAGGGTTCAATTAGTTATGCGTTAACTTTATTTCCAGTTACAGTCTATCGGGTTTCACACGATAGAAATTATTTCGTAATACGAAGTACCCGACTGCAAGCGTTTAGCGTGTATCGTATTAATTCGTAATAGGCCCCTTATTTTTTCATAAATCAATAACAGTGATATAACTAGTACAATACTTTCTGAATTAAAAGTTTGCTAAATTTTGCCAATGGACGCCAGGAATCAGTTCTTTGCTCTCCTGCAAAGTTATTGAAAAATACATAACTGTTTTTTTATTCGCAGGGACGATATGTTGGTGCAATTAGTAATAAATGTATAAGTATATTTTCGAAAATGGGCGGTATATAACTGAACTCCCGTTTTATGTGCATAATAATAATAATAACACAATGGCGCTATTATAACTCTGACGAGTTTTATTTTCTGTGAGAAGCTTTTTCATGGCAGAAATACTCTCGGAGGGTATGCCGCCCACTGCCGAGAGATGACCGCTGCTCTTAAAAAACCCAATAATTGAATTTTTACTAATTAGAAAAATTTTGTTGGTGTTTGCTCGGACTGGGGTTTGAACCCGAGACCTCTGGCATAGCAGGTGATCACTCTACCCACTGCACTACAGCGGCATTTTTACTTACCTTGAGCATATCTGGAAGGCACAACGGTAAACGGAAATGATGCTAACCACGAAGTGTAGAAACAATGCCAAAATCAAAGCGGAAGCACCCGAAATTTGGCTATTTGCATTCATAAGATTAAACTAAAAAATACAAAAATAATAATAGACTTTTGTAAAATTACAATATCTGCATTAGTCTGAAATTCCGCACCTTTTCTTCCACACGGTTAACATCCCTTGACAGCCCCACACCGGAAATTGCCAGCGCAAGCGTGCTTGTCGCAATGCAAACCAGGCTCAATGCCAAAAAAGCAGTCTGTGTTTTCCTGATGCTAATCACACCTAGTGAACCCGTAATGGCTGCGACCAATCCCGTCCAAATACCACAGCCGGCTGTAGAAAGCGACGCTTCACGCACAATAAGCAGCGAACCCAATGCTACCAACGAAATTGCCAACATCAGTTGCAATGTGCCCAAAACAATTTGCCATGGAAAGGCGGAGCAACAGTCGGCACTGGCTTTGGCTCGCCGTTGATATTTAGACGCTTTAGCCGAATTCGATGAGCTACCATCGCCATCGTTAATTTTAATCAATTCCGGTGGAAAGCGTTGCTTTTTGCTGATCCGAGAGTCGAGTGTGTTGGCGCGTGAGGCAGCTGTGGCTTGCAATTGTTTTTGGAACTCTTCGTGTGTCATCAGTTTTGGCTTATTCCCAATGTCATTGTTTCCTGTGTCACTCGCAATGGTGGCAACCAAAGTGGCTGCCGTTAATTTCAGAGGCGCTTGTTTGTGATCATATACCGGACTTGAGTAAATGTGGTTTTGGGCATCAGCATGACACTGTTGTTGCTGCTGTTGTTGTTGTATGTGTAACTGATTTACGTTTTGTTGATTTAATCGTTGTTGTTGTTGCTGTTGCTGGTGATCTTTTGCATCAGTGCTGTTAGTATGCTGTTGTAATATGGATTTTTGTGAATTGGTTAGACTGTCATGATTCATGGAATTTGTAGTATTCACGCTTTGCTGGATGAGCTCTTCGCGATTGATGCTACGATCCACAATAGTATCCATACTGTCGACGGTGGAATCATGTGAATCGATTGTGCGTGCCGGCGATTCGGATTGCCGATTTACATCGCTGTTGTTGTTATTATTTTTGTTGTTGTGGCTGTTGTTGCTGCTCATATTTGTATTGATAAAATTGTTGCTGCTGGAATTTATACCGTCCATTGTGGTGCAGATTTGTTGGTGGCTCGGCTACTTCACTTGATCAATGTTAATTACCCATTTATGCCGTTTCCAGTGAAATTCGAAATTTTGATGGCACGAGTATTTACATATGCCTTTTTCTAATTGTTATCGTGGAATATTTCTGTAATTGGAATGCAAAATGTTATTTAACTAAATGATATCAACACCTTTTACACTCAGCTGTACTAGTATAAAAGGTGTATTATAAACAGAGTATTATAATTTTGATTTCCTAACTGTGGTTTGTAAAAACATGAAATATGGAGATAGATATGGACTTATGGATGCATGATACATGGACTTATGTATATATGTATATCAAAATTATCAGTTATGCGGATACGGGCTTCCTTACTTGTTTCAGTTTAAGTTCGGATAGTTATACTTGAAGTTCAGAATTTAAAATAGAAGTTCAGAAAAATAAAATTTAAGTTCAGGAAAACAAAATCTAAGTTCAGAAAAATGAAATTGAAGTTCAGAAAAAGAAAATTGAAGTTCAGAAAATGGAAATTCCGAACTTCAATTTCTATTTTCTTTTTCTAAACTTCAATTTTATTTTTCATAATTCTGACGGAGTGTTAACCAACGCCATCTTGCATATCAGCGTAAGTTTAGCAGGGAAATAAAATTTAGACATATCGGAATATAAGCAACTAATTTACATACTATCGAAGGTGGCTTTCAAATCGACAAAGATATGTTGTGTATCGAATCCTTTCTTTTTTTGCGTTTCTAAAAGAATTTGGCGCATTGTGAATAACAGCGCGTAACCGGTTACCGGCAAATTCACGTACACCAAAAAGCGAGATTTTTCACTTTCAAAGAACAACAAATAAGCACAAGAATAGATACTAAATAATGTTAGAAATAAATATTTGAAAGAGTAAAATAAAAAATTGCATTGAAGCGGACAATAATATGTATATGTATGTAAATAAATCGTCAAAATGCCCGAGGTAATTGGCAAGATTGCAGAAAATACCGAGTTGGTCAAAAACAACAATCGCTTTGTGACAGCTCTAATGAATTATGTGCGGCTATCAAAAGTTGTAGTAGAAATAAAAAAAAACGAATAAAGAATAAAAAAACCTGTTAAAATGTCATAAATGTCAAGTCTCAATGTATTTGCAATTCAATATTTATTATATTTGGAAATTGTTCTGCGACTGGTAAAAAAGCTCCTAATTAATTAAAAATTATGATTATGATTGCTTTTATCTTTGTCTATTCCTTGATGTCGAAAATCACAACTGGGTACTTGGTATTGGGTTCCATTCAAAGATAGGCTCACCTACTTATTGGGTCATATTAATAAAAGCCAAGCATTTGCTTTTGCTTAAGATTTCTGACTTTTTACTCAAATTTTTAAATTTGGTTCATACAAATTAATGTCAAATTTCTGAAATTTTGAGTAAAAGCATTTGCTTGGATTTTATTAATATGGCCCATTATGTCCAAATTTTGTGAATAAGGAGTGGCCGCTCATTATTTTTTTTTAAGCAAACCCGTTCTTTTTCTGAGTACTTTTGTGCCCAGAACGCATATTCCTTTTACTCATTACGATAAAATTAAAATTTTTGCTTTGCGAAAAAAGTACAAAATTAAGAACAAAACGCAAATTTATAAACATGTTCTCTGTTTGCCGCACAATATCAATAAGAATTAACTGCAAATAGAATTAACGTAATATGTATGAAATGCATGCCCCTGGCGCGTCAATGTAAAATTATTTATGTGGTTTTGTGAGGCTAATGAACAAAGAAATAAGCTGAAGATTGAAATTAGCAGTAACAAAAAATGTTAAACAAGAAAAAGTTTGTAATACATATGTACATATTATCACAAATTATTATTGTTATGCGAAAACATTTTTTACTTCCAGTTAAATGTCGAAAAGAGTTTACGAACAAAAGACTTAAGCAAGAAACTTTTAGCACTAAATACATTTTTTTTTTAATGTTAAGACATGCGTTATGCCTGCTCAATGGTATCATAAATTTGGATTGCATGAATTCTCTACTGATTAGTGTGTATGTTTTAATTTTCCCACAGTGGATATGTACATGCAAGCATTGCATGAACGATCAAATGGTTAATAGTAAAACGAGAAGTAAACGAAAAACTAACTGCTACGTTAAAAATCGAAAATAGTTTTTATACTCAGCTGTACTAGTACACAGAGTATTATAGTTTTAATCACATAACGGTGGATTGTAACAGAATGAAATAATCGAGATAGATATAGACTTATATATATCAAAATGATCAGGGTGAAAAGAGAAATCGATTGAGCTATGTCCGTCCGTCTGTCCGTCTGTAAACTCTCTAACTCGCGCAAAAATTGAGATATTTTGATGAAATTTGGAATGCAAGTTGGTATCGAGACTGGGACGGTTGGTATTGAAAATGGGCGAAATCGGACCATGACCACGCCCACATTTCCTATATAGAAAAAATCGTAAATTTGGTATCTCAGCCACTAATATAGCTAGAGCGACGAAATTTTACCCACGTGTTGAGCTCAGGCCCCTATGAAGAAATTTGGTGAAATTTTAGAAAACGGGCGGTGCCACGCCCACTTATTAAGGGTCAAACATTGAAAGTTTTATATGTCATAACTCAGAAACCGTTGAAGATATATCGATGAAATTTGGTGTGCGTGATTTATTTACTTAGACAAATGTTTTGACGGAAAATTGTCAAAATCGGTTGACGGCCACGCCCACTTTTATATATGGGAACTATAAAGGGGCCTAATAAAAACATTTTAAGCGATATCTCTGTCAAATATAAAGATATATCATTGAAATTTTATGGCGCGAGTTCAACTACGAACATAAAACAAAAATCACAAAAATTTTGGAAAATGGGCGGTGCCACGCCCACTTATTAACGGTCAAACATTGAGGGTTTTATAAGCCATAACTCAGAAACCATTGAAGATATATCGATGAAATTTGGTACGGGTGATATACTTACTTAGGAAAATGTTTGGACGAAAAATTGTTAAAATTGGTTGACGGCCACGCCCACTTTTATATATGTGTATTATAAAGTGGCCTAATAAAAACATTTTAAGCGATATCTCTGTCAAATATAAAGATATATCATTAAAATTTTATGGCAGGTGTCTAACTACGAACATAAGACAAAAATCGTAAAAAGTTTGGAAAATGGGCGTGGCACCGCCTCTTTTTAGAAGCAGTAATATACGAGATTTCTTAGCCTATAAATCGACAAATAATTGAGATATTATGATGAAACTTGGTGTGGTAATACATGTTCAAAATTTTGGAGAAACCGGTTGACGGCCACGCCCACTTTTATATATGGGTATTATAAAGTGACCTAATAAAAGCATTTTAAGCGATATCTTTGTCAAATGTAAAGATATAATAATATAATATAATACAATGGCGCTATTATAACTCTGACGAGTTTTATGGCCGAGCTTCTCTCCCAATTCGAGGTGTGCTCCTTTTTGTTTTTCCTACTAATTGGGTGGACCTACAGTTTTATGCCGGCTCCGAACGGCGAATGCATTTTTTGTGAGAAGCTTTTCCATGGCAGAAATACACTCGGAGGGTATGCCGCCCACTGCCGAGAGGTGACCGCTGCTCTTAAAAAAATCCAATAATTGAATTTTTACTAATTAGAAAAATTTTTTAGTGTTTTTCTCGGACCGTGGTTTGAACCCGAGACCTCTGGCATAGCAGGCGAGCACTCTACCCACTGCACCACAGCGGTCACCAAATGTAAAGATAATTCATTGAAATTTTGTGGTATGATTTCTACAATAGACCGGAAACAAAAAATAGAAAAATTTTGGGAAATGGGCGTGGCACCGCCTCCTCCTCCGCACAAAGGAATCTACGAGATTTCGGAGCCCATAACTCGACAAATAATTGAGATATTATGATGAAACTTGGTTTATACACTTTTATAACTTGTATTAATAGACACGCAAAAATTTATTGAAATCAGTTTATGACCACTTTTTAGCAAAGATATTTCTGGAACACGCTTTTGGAATTTGTAACATGACATCTTTGTAACTGGAAGTCATAAAGGAATGAAATTTTGCACAAAGAATAATATTCATATGCTTAGTTGGATGACTGATAAAAATTTTGAAAATGGGCGTGGCTACGCCCACTTTATGCAGCACTCGCTTTATATAAAATCCATCAAACGCAAACAAACAATGAAAACATACAGCTGAGTATCTAATGTTCGATTCCACTCGAACTTAGGCTTCCTTACTTGTTATATTTCCAAAACCAGCTCATAGCCAATTGGCATGCAATCTGCAACAAATCAATATGAGCTGTTTTCGGCTGGAAAATTGTTAAATTGGGATATTCACTGAAGCGCGACCGAAACTGAAATCGATGCAAATAGTGAATTACCCTGACAAGCAATTCAAATACTGACAAGTGGGTAATTTGCACAGTAAAATAAAAAAAACTGCAGAAATATCGATTTGTCGTTGCGAAATGTAATTGTACGCTTGCCTTGCAGGCTGATAAAATCAAAATAGAGCGAAGTGGAGAAAAATATTACTGGTATATTTTATTGCATGCAAATATTTATTGTTTTAACTAATAAGCGATAGGTACAACTTTATCAAAGAGGCTTCCTTTTAATACAAAATACAAAAGAAGTGCACAGATAAGAATTTTATCGATAATTCTTTTTACAAATAAAGAAATATTGAATTCGCACTTACACTCTGTGGATAAAATTTGATTGTGATTTTGTTTTTAGCACAACTTTACATTTCGTATAAAATTTTGCTGATATTTTTTTACTAGTAATTTTTTTTTTACTAGTAATCGCATTCTATTTTGAAGTGTCAATGATAGATATTATAAGACATTCTAGAGCAATCCCTTCTAGAATATATTACTCATATTTAGAAGCGATTGCTAAATTTTGTTCTTTGTTTTTGTTGCGATCTTTTATTAAAACCTCTTAATGAAAAAGCAATCAATAAAACAAAACCTTTGATGGCAGTTTTTTACTAAATTACACATATACTGAATACATAGCTTGTTTGTTTGTACTCAGTTATTTACATATGTTCTGTTCAATTTTGCACAATTATACATTTAATACTTGCGTATTTTGACATTATTCAATTTTTCTTTTCGATCAAAAGCAGTTTTTCTACTGTTTCTGTACTGCTTTTTTTTAGTTTTTTTATCGTAAACAAAAAAAAAAAGCACTAGCAATTCCACAGCCAGTTTCGTTAGTATGGCACATGGCAAAACGCAAACGGTAGTTTGGGCAGTTCAAAAATGTTAGTCGCCGCCTTGTTTGCTGTTGTTGGTAACTGGTGAGGCCACAGCGACCACATTTGGTCAACGACTTTTGGTTGCTTAATATTCACTTTCACTTGCATACTCAATATAACAGTAGTATATGTATACATTGCATATTTATGTAGTCGGGTATGTTAAAACGGGGATTAGAAGAAGTATGCATGTGATTATAATAAATATGTACTACATATATGTATATGTATATTATGTAGATAATGCTAGTGCTTAATTTGGTTAAAGCAATTTATAAAATCGGTTAAAATTTTTTTCAAATAATTAATGTCTGTTTATTCGAATCAACTATTAAAACGTAGGAAGCGGCTGCATCCGCAGTACAGGCTCAGGCGCACGTATGTAGGTGAGTGTGTGGTGGTGCTCTTATGCATATAGAGGCGATTTAGGTAAATAGCTGATTTCAATGTCCTTTCATTCTGAATAGGTCCGATTTGGCTACAAGTTTGTTCGCTGGCCTATCTGGCACTAGCTTGATTTTGCACATTGGTGTCCCACTAAACGACTCATCTTTCAGAAAAAATAAAAACATATATGTTGTAATCCACGCCCACCACTAACGCTAGTTTACAGCCAAAAAAAAAAACAAGAAAACCAGGAATGGGGGAGGATAGGAATTGAGATAACGATAATTTTATGTTTTTTTGTTATCACTTCATTCAAAAATTATTTTCGCTGGGGTTACAAATTCGATAAACAGAAGCAGTATGTCATTCGAAAGGCAATTAAAATACGCTTCAAATGACATACAACTTGTAGTGGTCTAATAAAAACTCGCTGAGCGATAGCTGGTTAAAATTGTGTGCATGTTTTGCGATTTTTGAAAAAATTTTGATTTTCAAAGTAAGTTTTTTACAAAAAGTTGTAAAAATCAGGAAAGTTTTATTCTTTTAAAAATTTGCCCATTTAATTGCGTTTAAGCGTAATATCAGAGAAATCCGATGAATATCTACTTTATTTTTGGCGATTTTTTTCTTGTGAAACAAAAAGGCTATTTTGGATGAAAAGCTTGGTTAGGTGTGACTTAACTATGTGAAAATGACTTCATAGGTAAAAAGGACATTAGAAGAAAATATAGAGCTTCCAAAGACTAAACTAATGACATTTGAAATTTAAAAATCCGATGTCAAATAACAAAGTTACAATTAAAAAAAATATTTCCGCGATATTTCGCGGGATAAAAAAAATTGTATGGAGAGTGGGACAAAACTCAATTACTCAGATTTTATCGAAAATAAAGTTTTATCGAATACAGTCGACGTACATATGTACAAAAATACGTAAAAGGAGCAACTAGACGATATACGCACAAAAACGAACGAAAGCATAACCCGCGTTCAAAGGTGGCTGGATAAAAATGGCTTGCAGCTGGCGGAGCAAAAAACGGAGTCAGTGCTCATATCAAGCAGAAAAAAAGTTGAGCATACTATAATAAGAAGTGGAAATCATGACATCGTCACGCTCCAAGCAGTAAAGTACCTGGGAATTATGATAGACAGAAGACTATCATTTAAAACCCATATTGAATACGCAAATGATAAGGCTTCGGCGACCGTGACGGCACTAACACGCATAATGCTGAACTCACGTGGTCCAAAGCAACGGCGGCGACAACTTCTTGCGTGCGTCGTAAGGAGCCAAATTCTCTACGGCGCCCCTGTGTCGCACCACGCTATAGAGCATCATAAGTCATATTTTCGCTGCATCAAGTCGACTTACCGCCTGTGCGCGTTAAGAGTGTGTTGTGCGTTTAAAACAGTGTCGGATGAAGCCGCTCTGGTTATAGCCAGTCTATACCCTATAGATATACTGGCAAAAGAAGCTGCAGTGACTGCACAAAGCGAGGCGGAGCGCTCCGAGGCGAGAGAGGCCAGCATGCAAAGCTGGCAGCTCAGATGGAGCAACTCCACGAAGGGACGCTGGACATATAGATGCATACCAGACTTGAGAATCTGGTTGGAAAGAGCACACGGCGAAGTCGATTTCTACTTGACGCAGTTTCTATCTGGACAAGGTTGTCTCAAGGCCTATCTTTACCGCTTTAAGCACGAGTCAAACCCAACGTGTGATTACTGCGGGGGGCAAACAATAGAGGATGTATATCACGTATTCTTTGAGTGTGCAAGATTTTACGAATCTAGAAACAAGCTCCGTAGACTATTTGGAGGCAACTATACACCAGAGTCATTCGTGAAGCATATGCTAGAAAGCAAGGCAAAATGGACTGCAGCAAGTGACGTAATAGCAGACACCATGAAAACACTGAGAAGCCTGGAGAGAATACGGCGAATGAGCGGCGACTAAAGAAACAATATTCATGTCAGATTACAGTCTCTAATCAAAGGTACTTCGAGACCTCGAGTGAAACGGATACGTATAGGAGTTCTGCCTCCTACATCCGTCATCGCGCGTGCCGCGGAACTTAGGCGTCCGCATATCACTTATCACAGAATAGGTCGACTAATTGACCACTTCGAGTGGAACGGATACGTACAGGAGCTCGGCCTCTTGCATCCATCATAGCGCGTGGTGTGGAGCTTTGGCCTCCGCAGACCACCTGACCACTAAACAATGACCACTTCCAGTGGAACGGATACGTACAGGAGCTCGGCCTCCTGCATCCGTTACGGATACGTACAGGAGCTAGGCCTCCTGCATCCGTCATAGCGTGTGGTGTGGAGCTTCGGTCTCCGCAGACCACCAGATATCTAAAGAACGACCACTTCCAGTGGAACGGATACGCACAGGAGCTAGGCCTCCTGCATCCGTTACGGATACGTACAGGAGCTAGGCCTCCTGCATCCGTCAGCGCGCGTGGTGTGGAGCTTTGTCTCCGCAGACCACCTTACAATGACCACTACGATTGGAACGGATACGTACAGGAGCTCGGCCTCCTGCATCCGTTACGGATACGTACAGGAGCTAGGCCTCCTGCATCCGTCATAGCGTGTGGTGCGGATAATTGGCCTCCGCAGACCACCTAACAGTGATCGCCTCTAGGGGAACGGGTGAAGCCTCCTAAGGCAGACTGAGGGAAATAACGCGACCATTACGAACGCTCCGAGCCCTGTGCTCAACCCACCTCCCGACGGTAGCCTGACGGTAGTACCGGGGGGTTCGGTACGATGACAGTAGGAGGTTTAGTGCTGGTTAGAGTCCCACACTGACGTGGTAAAGGCTTTCGATGCTTCCTCCTCGTAAAAAAAAAAAAAAAAAAAACGTAAAAGGAGCATCTTGGGCAACAATATTTTTTATAGACTAGCTACATTTAATATGATATTTTAAGAAAAAGGGAAAAAAGGGGAAAAATGTATAAACAGGCCTCTGAAGAGAACACTTGAAACAACCCAAATCTGCTTATAAGATCTGGTCCAAAATGGTCCTTATTTGTTAAAAGTTTAAATGAAAATGCTAATGCTTAAAAATTACGCTCATAGAAAAACTAAGATTTCTTCATCTTGTATTTTGCTAAAAATAAATTGTTCTCACTGTTTTCTTTAGCTAAATCATGAAACATACCTTTTTCTTACGTTTCCTTAGTTATCCGCATTTTTTTGCACTCAAATTTGAAATCTCACAAAAATCATAATACTCTTATTTACACAAACTTTTTCCAGAAAATTTTTTTTTTTTTCAAATGTGTTGACTTTAAATGAGCCAAAGTAACGTTTAATGATGTCTATTGCGTATAGGAGGTTTTCCATAAAATTCAATATATTTCCCCCGGAAATGCATGACAGAAATTTCTTTTTGAGATACCAACATTTTTTACTTTTGTGTATGGGGCTGACCAGTGTGCAACGATGTGGACTTAACGAATATTTAATTCACCATAATCCAATTCGTTCCACCAAAGCTACAAACAATGTAGCTGCTACATGACGAAAAATATGAATTCAGTTGCAATCATGACGCAATAATACAGGTGACCTTTCCTTTTTAGTTTTAGTTTAAATACAGAGAAAATGCAATGAATTGAGCTTTAAAAGGTACCTTTGTTTAATGTGTGCATACGTAGGTCCACTCCCCAAACCTACATAAATTTAAGTAAAAATTGTCTGGACGAGTTTTAAGTATTTTTTTTTTTAATTTTCCGTTGGATATTTCTGTGTGCGCCACTGTACTACATACAAATAGTAAAAAAAAAAAAAACAAAAGTAAATGTACGTAATAAAAAAAAAAATTACATGCGCATTCCTGTTATTGCGTTTGCTGTTCAATTATTTGTTGTATATTTTGGATTTATGATTAAACTTTTTTACTAGCTTCGAACATTTAGACAACATAACTCTGTCATAAGCAAATGAGATTTAATCTTGTATTTGTTTCTATCTCGATAAGTACACAAAGTGAAATAATTCCATAAATTGACCTTAATTACACTTGTTCAGTCAAAAATCCATATGGTTTGTAATTTCGAACAAGATATTGATCATTTTCGTAATATACATATATACGAATATATCTCTAACGAGTTTTCAAGCCGAGCTTTTCTCCAAATTCGAGACGTGCTCCTTATTTTTTTCCTACCAACTGGGTAGACCTACAGTTCTATGCTGGCAGCGAATGGCGAATAAATTTTTTGTTTTGTTTTTTTTCAAGGCAGGAAAACACTTGGAAGATATGCTGCCCACAGCAAAGGGTGACATCTGTTTTGAAAAAAAAAAAAATCATTAAGTAATTGAATTTAAATTAATTAGAAAAAATTATAATTTTAATTTTGGTCTGGGCTCAATTCGAACTTAAGAACTCTGACATGGCAGGCGACCACTCTACCCACCAGCATTTAGCGGCACCACATAAGAAAAACTATCTATAACACCAAACATTTTCTTTTGTTTTTTTTTTTTTTTTGAAAAAGGTTTAGTAATGCTAAATAAGCCAAAAATTTATCGAAAGTACATATGTACATAGTAGGCTTAACAATTCTCCTAGGCCAAGGCCGTATCTAGGGGGGGGATGACAGGGATCAATCCCCCCCGAAATTAATGCGATTAAATTTTTTTTATAATATAAATATGCTTAATTGTATTTTTTAGAAGCATAGAAATCATGTAAAAAGTTAGTCTCAATTATTATTTGTATCTATGTATGTATGTACTAGCAAGTACCCGGCTTACTTCGTTGCGCCGCAAAAATTAAATATACTGATGTTTAGCTTTGCGTAGAGTGTAAAAATGGGTTACACATTCATATTTTGTGCTTGTTTTCTGCAAGGAATGTAATATACCACCCTCCTTTAGATGAAATGCAAACACTTTGAAATTAAACAACGTTATAAACAATACATTTATTAACAACAAAAACTCAAAGTTATAATAATTCAAACAACGTTTGGTACCTACACAGAGCGAAAACCACCTAATAAAATACAACAAAAGTAAGAAGATATCTCTATAGTTTTTCTTTAAGAAGAATCCCTACTTACTTTTAATGGGATAGTCTTTTTAATAAAATCAAGAAGAAATCTTCGAATATATATGTGGATATCTCCTTGAATTAATAAAGAGGGCGTTCTTCTTATTTTTATTAGGTTATCTAATTAAATTTATTATAAAGTTAGTCTTATATACCTACATATGTAACCTGAGTTAGCGGTTCACAGTCGACAACAATAATGCGTAAAGAAAAGTTGAGTAGAAAGTTTTTTATTTATTGGAAGAAGGTATACTTTTAAATAAAATTAAAAAGATTTACCTCCCAAAAATAAGAAGAAATCTCTATGGAAATATCTTCGAAAAATTGAGTAAGAAGTTTTATATTTATTGTAAGAAGGTATACTTTTAAATAAAATTAAAAAGATTTACCTCCCAAAAATAAGAAGAAATCTCTATGGAAATATCTTCGAAAAATTGAGTAAGAAGTTTTCTATTTATTGTAAGAAGGTATACTTTTAAATAAAATTAAAAAGATTTACCTCCCAAAAATAAGAAGAAATCTCTATGCAAATATCTTCGAAAAATTGAGTAAGAAGTTTTCTATTTATTGTAAGAAGGTATACTTTTAAATAAAATTAAAAAGATTTACCTCCCAAAAATAAGAAGAAATCTCTATGTAAATATCTTCGAAAAATTGAGTAAGAAGTTTTCTATTTATTGTAAGAAGGTATACTTTTAAATGAAATTAAAAAGATTTACCTCCCAAAAATAAGAAGAAATCTCTATGGAAATATCTTCGAAAAATTGAGTAAGAAGTTTTCTATTTATTGTAAGAAGGTATACTTTTAAATAAAATTAAAAAGATTTACCTCCCAAAAATAAGAAGAAATCTCTATGGAAATATCTTCGTCTCTGACTTCTGTCCTCTTTTTGGGCCACGAAGCTATTCAAAGAGACAATCTTCTTATTTTTATGAGGATTATTTGGCTCTGTGTACATTAGTAGGCAAATTAGTTCATAAAATAAGGTACATCTTGTTCATTAATTAAAAACTTCCGTGAACACAATATTCTTTGTTTTGTTGCCATTTCCAGGTATAAGAAAACTCTGGTTTTGTGGTGAACCAGTTCGCGACAGAACGACATACATTTGACCGTGAGAAAACACCTCGTTGCGAAGGTCTACCTCAATATAGCTAAATGTTTGCCCTTGGGACTTACAAAAAAACGCAAATTTCACTCATACGACCCATGAAAAGGGAAGAATGTTCCACATAGTTTAAATCCGGTCTGTAGTTAAATGCTGATTTCGTATGAATCGCCACATGTCTCCTCTGCATTCCACGCAACCGTGAGTTCTCTAAACGATTTGCATGTTCAGAGACTGTCCCGTTTCTTCTGAACCTAATTTGGCGCCTGTTTCCAGAAGATATAGATAACTGCGGTTTTGCTTTTGGCATGTCTAAGAAATTGTTTAACAAAATCATAAACTTATAATTAACTTAATTGGGTAAGGTGCTTAATTTAAAATTTTACCATTGAAATTAATGGTGATTTCGTTTCATCAAAAAAATGCGCATTTTTGTTACACTCTTCAATTTTCCGTTTTCGTTTGCAAAATGAAGGTAAAACGTCAAACAGAATATGTATTCTTTTTTTTGGTGGTTTTATTAGGCTAGTGGATCTAGTGGTAATTTAGTGTAAAAAAACTACATAAGTTTTTCACTTGCTACCCTGTTTTCGTTTCCTAAAAATGTACACTTTTACCCTCTGAAGCTTTGACAGGGTAGCTGGTTGCACAGAAAATCAGCTGACGAAAATTTTATTTGACAGATAAATTTGGTGAAATTAATTGGATTTTGCAATAACAATTAAATATGGGTGATAAGCGAAACCTAATTATTCATGCACATAGCATAGCAAACGGGGCAGATATGTATGTATGTAATTTGAATTTGAAATATTTTTTTTTTTAGTTAATCCCCCCCAAAATGAAATCCTGGCTACGGCCTTGTCCTAGGCGTACGTTTAAGAATTGATTAATGGAGACAATGAAATTGTTTAATCTGTGTATGGCACGTTTTTGTAAATCAACGCTTGAAACATTTGATTTGACGTTGCCTTTAGCTTAATCTCGCTTGTTGTGTTTCTACAAGAAATCATCGGAAGGTTTCCCACTTGCTTGTTGCTGTGAAAATTTACATCGAAACGATCTTATATCGCTAAAATGGACAATTAATTTTGTTGATTTTCTTTCTGTCTGAAACTATCATTTAATCCACCTTCCGAAAGGAGACCTTGGATATAACAGCATATGTTATTCCGACCGACAAGCGTACTCTTCTTCGCGTCATCGCTGGCTGGATTGGAAGCGTGTCTAGTAAATTACGTCCAGCCTGAAATACTGCGCATTTGTATTCAACGGAGCATAAGTATCTATTGGATACTTACACAATTTAATTTCAAAATACTTTTCTTAACATAGCTATGAGGGACCAATAAAAACTCAAACTTCAAAAAAAAAAAATGTGCAAATTTAACAATGAATGGATTGGACGCATGAGGAGAGTAATAAATTACTGGTACATTTTTGGAAATGTGGTTAAATCAAAATCCAATAAAAGCGCAAGTCTACAATAATCGCGTGCAACTTTTGGTATCGCAAGAAATGTGTGCAATATCAATTAGTTAATCAACTGAATTTAATGACCTCCTAGATTTTTGGCAATAAAAGCAAAAGCAAAAGACAAAAAATCAAAAAAACTGTATTAAACAATGGTTTAACAATAACAACAATATCAAGCTAATTAAAAGCGATTAAGCTGTTAAAAATTGATTATTGCATTGCAACTATTTCGTATATGTGAAGCATGAAATATTACATCGATCGCATTAACCAACAACAAAAATAAAAAAAGCTTATGTGCACTCGAAGTTATTGAGAAATTTCGGAGTTAATTTAGTGGTTGGCAAACAGAATAGCTATTGCGTAGAGGGTAGAGTACTCGCCTTAAATACCACAGAACCAACACGCATTATTAGGGTTTCTAGAAAAAAAGCGATCACATCCCGCAGTAGGCGACATAAGGCACAATTTTTTGTAGGAGATGCATTCAGCCCTTCATGAAATTCATGTAAAAAATTTGTCCCAAAAAATATCAAGAAAAACAATAATAACTTTTCACACTTTGTTTTTGTTTTGGTTTGCAATTTTTGGGAACATTTTTTACATATGAAATTCATAATACGGCTAATTCTAGTTTTGCGCAATTTTCCATATCTTCCACACAAACGTATTTCAGAAAACATATTTTTCTAATATGAAAACAGTAACCCAATAAAGAAGTAATGCCCAAAGGTTATTGAACCAGTGTGCTAATATATTCAGCATGAGAACCGTGGGCTTTCTCAACTAAAAGTGGCGTCTTGGCCAAAACTGTGCTTTCCTTGGTAGAACAAGGAAGTGATAAGCTATAATTATAATTATTCAATTATAATTGAATACTTATTCCGGACATTTTTCATAATACCAGAGCTGCGACTGAAAAATTACGTTAGATACGTTATAACAAATTAATCTTACGTTTGCCTTTTAACGCAAGTACACACACATTTTTAGCCATTCAATGTTGCAACACCAAAAAAACTCATGAATGTTTATTAAATTCGCTAATGAACAGCTGTGCAGACAAATTCAGTACATTCAGTGCATTCGAATAAGTGCAAAGTCATGCAACATACAAACCTACATACTCGTACCACATACATACATATGATTTGATGCGCCTGCTTACTCAGCGTATTTCAAAGCGGGAATAGAAGACGTATTGCAGATGCGCGAAAATTATGATTGCGTAAACAAAAACCTGTAAATTTACATTATGAATTGTATGTGCATGTTTGAATATGAATTTACGTGTGCTAGCGACTGTAATTACGAAATGAAATCACGGCGCATCTTCACATTGGAAAGAAAAATTTGAGTAACACATAAAACATGACTAAAAGTGTTTGAGGGTTCCAACAAGGAACAGAAAACCCCTCAAATATTGCTAAACAAAGTTATTTTTAAAATCAATTGCGCTTAGAATATATACCTAAAAAGTTAATATATTAAAATTAGTCGAACTAGATTTCGTATAATTATAATTTTGTTGAGATAATCAGTTGCAATTAGGTTCAAATATTTTTCAACAAATTTTACTTCATGTTTGAGAAAGAATATCTATACATACAAATATAGAATTAGAAGTGTCTATGGTCCAATAATGATCACGTGTTAAACACATTCTTCGCGAAAAAAATTATGCACATAAATAGTAGCTCCTATATAGCTATTTAAGTTAATAATTTTTCATAAATGACAGGTAAGAGATTTTCGGCAAAGTTAATAGGAAAGACCCGCGGTCGAATTCGTTTTATTTTTTGACTTTTCATGATGACGAGATTTTTTCTGTCTGCATTTGCTTGCAGTAAATCATGAGAAAATGAGTTAGTTGTACAACGACTTGAATTATTTTGTTTTTGTTATTGTTGTAGTTTTTCTTTTTTGGTACCACCGATTGCCCTTAATTTTGTATTTACTTCTCGGTTTTGTAGTGTGTACTTTGAGTGTATATACATTGTATATACATATGTATGTTGCGAATAAAATTGTTATTTGCTTCATTTGACACACATGCATAGGTACCGTCGCCGCTGTGGTGCAGTAGGTAGAGTGCTCGCCTGCTATACCAGAGGTCTCGGGTTCAAACCCCAGTCCGGACAAACACCGTTCAGAGCCGGCATAAAGCTGTAGGTCCACCCAATTAGTAGGAAAACCCAAAGTTAAGGAGCACACCTCGAATTGGGAGAAAAGCTCGGCCATAAAACTCGTCAGAGTTATAATAGCGCCAGTGTATTATTATATTATTATTTGGTACAGTCGCCGACTGCATATGCTTCGCAGATTTTCAATGACTTTCAGACAAACTTATGTAAATAGTAAATTAAGCGAATGCATCAACACATATAGGGATGTGTGATTAACCCTAGAACCATAACGATATTTCATACTACGTTATTACTAATGTACGTAAATTTTACGTAGTGATTAGAATCCGCCTAATACAACTCTCATTGTTTTCCATTTTGCAGCCAAAGTTGATTACACTACTTTACAAATGCTTAATTTGAATAAAATACCAAGAAATACCTGATCTATAAACTTTTATTTTTTATTTTTTTATGGTTATACATATCGCACGTTTTATGGAATAGGGATTTAACTCACACTTTTTTGGGAAAACGCAAATAAATTTTTATAATTTCATATACCTAGTTTCCTTCTACGACTAACTACAAAATCACTTTTATTTCCGCTATTTTTATCTTTTTGAGTATTTTATAAGACTAGACTTAAAGGTACGACCCAGTTATTGAAATATATGGCAAAATCCCAGAAATCGAAAATTTCGAGTTAAATCCCTATTGCATAAAACGGGCGATATGATGATGCGTAATTTTGTGTTTTTCTGGGTATCACTTCATTCAAAAGTATTTTTCGCTAAAGTTACAAGTGCGATAACCACAAGCAGTACCTCGTTCGAAAGGAAATTAAAGTACGCTTCCAATGACATAAAACTTGTAGCGGTTGAACAAAACCTTGCTGAGCGATAGCTGGTCAAAAATTTTTTAATTTCTTGCGATTTTTTTTTATTGTTTTACTAATTTTTGTTGCAGGTCCAGAGATATAGGTCAAAACGTGAACCCGGATGACCCCGGAATTTTTTTAAGCAATATTGATATAAAAAGAAAGGCTTTGAGCAGGACTTTTACATGGAGCTGTACTCATTATGATTCCTAGGTCGGGTCCCCAGATATGGGTCAAAATGTGGACCCGGATGACCCCGGAATGTTTCTGAGCAATAATAATATAATATACTCTCGCGTTACACAAAAATTACATGAGAATATTACACTTTCATATTAAATACCATATCCTATTTTTTTGCTTATTACTAACTATACGTAAATTTTACGTATAAGGATTTGCGCCAATCGCTCTTACACCTTCAAATGACAACATTTGTTGTACTTTTATATTCGTGTATACGTAAAAATACATGCTCCAAGCACTGCCGGAGTTAGGTACCGTTACAGTATGTTATACTTGTGCAATCACAATTTGAAAATTCTATATACGTAAAATTTACGTACATTATGGTTCTAGGGTTAATCTCGAAAGCGATTTGTCCTGGACTGATCTTTTTCGGTGCACAATTAGTGAAAGGAACCTTAAAACACAAATATGTTAAATACTTAATTAGTTTACAAAGTAATAAAAAACACATATTTTTCCTTAAATGCAGTTATTAAGATATCCAAGAAAGAATAATTATGATATTTACAAGAAAGAAAAAATATTATAAAAGAATTTTAACCACAAAATTTCAATATCTGAACAATCGGTTGTATTTATTTATCGGTTATTAGGGACCTACATGCTCTAGTAATCGGTATAGTTCCGACACCGATATCTCGTTCGGCTATAATTGAACATTAATTAATCCCAACTAAACAGGTTTTCTTTGACATTTATTAGTCTAGACTCTAGATTCTAAATTTGGAAATTTCTACAAAAATATTAAGGGCCGATTTCATAATCAAATTTAAATTCTAAAGGAGCCTTTAATTTGCTGATCGATTTCATAAAGTCTTTTTGAAGATAAATGTTCCTTTAAAGTTAAATACCCAAAAACAGCATTTAAGTTATTTATTTAAAGGTTCCTTTTGCCAGAAAAAAATTCATTTCTGCAGTCTGTCAAAATCACATATCGAAAATTTATTAAAATTTTTGAACGATTTTGTTTGTTGAGTCATATAATGCATCATCTTCTTCCTTTTTTGTGTTGTTGGATGACCGCTTCCAATTTTTTTCTGCACTGGGTTTCCAAATTATGCTTTTTGTTCTTTTTTTTTCAAATAAAATTAAAGCCACAATCAAAAAATTTACATATTTATTTTCAAAAAAAAAAAAAACAAATGATAAATTTCAATATTTTTAAATTTATGACAATCATTTGACGTTAAAAGAGGTTCGTTTATTATTAGCTAGTTATGAATAGTTAGCCAAGTTTCGGCTGGTAAATCGTTTCTTGAGTCAAAAAAATAGCAGAAGAGAGCCATAGACAGCTCCAAATTTCAGCTAGTAAAATTTTCACTATTATTTGCTGCCAAAGTAAGAAACAGCTGTTGAAAAAATGAACAAACGAATACTTTTGATTTTATTACTTTTGAAATTTTCTGAATTTTTTAAATAGAAATAATGAAAATTAAATGTTTTTTAGAAAAAATAACTATTAACCACCAAAAATAGCATTCAAATTATTAACCGCTAATTATTACTATTTTTCCGTTTTTTGATTTTCTGTTCGTTTCGCTCTTTATGAGCGTAATTCTTTCCTCTTTTCTCTTTTCATTTCACTTGACAGCTAGTTGCTAGTTCAATAAGAAACAAACCTAATATTATATTATTATGAAATGACTCCTACTTTAAAGTACAATTAAATTGCTCCTTAACTAAAAAGGACCTTTAACAAAAGGAGCTTTAAGAGTTTGATTATGAAATCGGCCCTTAATGTACGAGTATTTAAGCAATTTTATAACAAAAGTAAGAGTAATTGAACATTATTTCTTTTAGTAACAATGATGAATGAAAATTTTAACAAAATATTGTGAAAAAATATATTTTGGAAAATTATTTACATACATGTCTTTTACATTCGCATAATGCACACGCGAAACTAATAATTAAAAAAAAAAAACTTATGTTATTGCAGAGATTTTTTTACAAAAGTACAACTTATTACATTATCTTTCTTTAAACATGCAGGAACATTTATAATTTTTAAAGATTGTCATAAAAAAGTAGTCTTGGCCTTGCCTTTGAAAATTGTTCATACTTATTTTAAAATATTTGGAAACGATACTTGATTTATTTAAAAGAGTTCAGTACAAGTTGAAAACTAATCGAATAAACTTTAATTTAATATACTTATATATAAAAACTTATAATTTTTAGAGATTTCATAAACAAATAATATAATAATATAATACAATGGCGCTATTATAAATCTGACGAGTTTTATGGCCGAGCTTCTCTCCCAATTCGAGGTGTGCTCCTTTTTGTTTTTTCTGCTAATTGGGTGGACCTACAGTTTTATGCCGGCTCCGAACGGCGAACGCATTTTTTGTGAGAAGCTTTTTCATGGCAGAAATACACTCGGAGGATATGCCGCCCACTGCCGAGAGGTGACCGCTGCTTTTAAAAAAACCCAGTAATTGGATTTTTACTAATTAGAAAAATTGTTTTGGTGTTTTTCTCGGACCGTGGTTTGAACCCGAGACCTCTGGCATAGCAGGCGAGCACTCTACCCACTGCACCACAGCGGCCGCTATAAACATAACAAATAACCTTGGCTAAAAACTTTGAAGAATTATGTAAAGTTGTATTAGTTGCATGCTCCCTTGCGATTGATTCCGGAGACATTCCGGATTAATTGCATTTTTGCAGCGCAAGTGCATACTCGTACAAAAATATTTGCTTTTGTTTGTGTATGTGTGCAGTGTTTTAAAGTATCAAGTGGAACTTGACGTGCAAAATTTCAAAATGCGTTGTAACTGTGAAATAAGATACCGTTGCGTTGTGACGTTGTTAGCCACGGTTGCAGTTGACTGTTGCATTGTTGTTATACATCTTGTTTTCGTGTTTTCTATGTCTGTTTCTAGTGTTTTGCTTAGGTGCTCTTATTTGGTTATTTATTTTGACGTTGCATTTTAAATTCACATCTGGTTGCACCACTTCGGGTGCTTCGTGAATTACGAGTGTGGGTTTGTTTGGGTGTACATATGTATTTATATATGTATGTACATATATAGGTACCCGCACTGACAACGGTTGCATGACGTTAACGTTAATTTTATTAATTGGCGCATTATAGCTTTTACGTAGTTGTCATCGCTGTGTTTGTAATTAAGGTTGTAGCGAATTTTTATTGTTATTGCAGTTGGCGTTTTGTTTTTTTTATGCTCTTATGCAACATAAAAAAAGATAATATTTTGTTAAGCTCTCACCATGTGCCGGCAATATTCTCATTTCAGTTAGTTTGATGAATTTTTCCCCATTTTTATTTTTAACTAAAAACTGCACAATGTGTTACTTTGGCAAATATAATTGCATATGTACATGTATATGCATATGTATGTTATGCAAGAAAGTACGACCGATGATTATCTATGTACATCACACAAACATATATTTTGAGCAAATTTACCATATGAATAACTCGTAATGTGAATAGAACAGACATCTACTTAGTATAATTGTACCAGATAAGTGTAAGAACATTAGGCTTGGAGGAGTAGTCACCAAACTACACGATTTCCAGGAGGATTGTAGAAAGCATCAACTGGATTTTATAAAGAGTCATTTGGATTTTGGAAAATTTGAATTGTATTTCTAATCTACTTTTCTAAAATCTAATTTTCACTCTCTAAAATCCGCTTGAGGTTTTCTAAAATGCATCTGGAAATGGTTTAGTAAACTTTAAGACAAAATAGATTTATAACTGGAATGTTCCTTTAAATACGGAATTTTTAACCAATTATGCAGGGACCCATAATAATCATTATTCGTTATATTTTCAGTGAAAAAAATCAAATAATTGCAAACATCGTAGAAGAGTATTGAGTTTGTGTGTGTGCATGTCTGAAAGAGCACTATCCGAATCCACTATGATCGAAAAATTTTAAGCGATATCCATAAAAATCAAAAATAATCATCAACTCAAAAAATAGTTTTATTTTTTTGATCAAAAATAATACTTATTCCTTGAGTGATATATTTATCGCTCAGAAATAAAAATTATTCTTTGAGTTTTATTTTTTTGCTTAGGTCGAAAAACTCAAATTTTCTCTGAAGTGCTCTGGAACATAATTACTAAAAAATTCCCATCGATATAACTTCGTGAATGAGTGATATTTTTGATCGAAAAAAAAAAAAAAAAAAAATGATTATTTCTGAACGATAATATATCACTGATCAAAAAAATAAAACTCACACAATAATGATTATTTCTGAAAGATTAAATATCGCTCAAGAAATAAGTGTTATTTCTGATCAAAAAAAAATAAAAAAAAACACAAAAACTAATGATTATTTTAAATGAAATATAAAAAAAACTCAACATATAATGATTAAATGGCGATTTTTATTATAAAACTCATAATGATTACGGTCCCTGGAATTATGTACATATATACATCTGACATTCGGCAAGAAAGCATAAAGTAAACTTATTTGTTTGTTCCACTTCATGGTTTGCTTATATGCCCTGAGGCCTAATAATCGTATAATATCAAATTAAGTAAATTATTTGGATATATACTTATTTATGATATGTTAATAGAGCTTTTTGAATTGTTTGATATTCGGTTAGAGCTCTCCGAAAATTCTGATTTGTATCAATTTAAGGCCATAGATTTCAATTAATTTATGATATGTTAATAGAGCTCTTTGTATACTTATTTATGTTAACTACAAATAATCGCAGAGTTAACAACTTCATCCTAGGTCAGGGTTAGAGATAATAGCTAAGAAATAATACACATTAACTTTTATTTGGCTTTGAAGTTGTTTAATTAGTTTATTATTCAACGATAACAAATGTAATTACTAAAACCATATAAAATTAATGATGAGGTTAATACAACACAGTTAAATATATAGATAATATTTTGTTGAGTTGCTAACTAGATGCAGCAATTAAATGCGGAGATATCACAGAAGAAGCCAACATTTTATTGAAAACAATTCGCAATCAAACTAGATTGAGTTGTTTAAAAAATATGGAATTCAAGCTTATTTGTAATTCGAGTATAGAACTTATCTCAGAAGCTCCTGATTGGTTAACATTATGTTTAGTTCAAGTATCATTGTTCTGAAATAAAGATGCCTTGTATGGAAGCACTTCATTTATTCTCTGAGGCAGATAATGATGTGAAAATTTATTAACTGGCATCGTAAGATATCTCAAATATTTATTAATATATTTTTAGAAAACAAGGCCCTGTCTATGTTGTATTGTTAAAATTAAATTATTGATGAAGTCGAAATGGCGCTTTTTCATATTTTAATGACTATGATTTACGTTATAACTAGATGGTGCTTGATGTGTTTTTTTGTTTGTAAAACGTATGACATATGTAACATTTTAAGCCATAAGTCGTCAAAGTTCAATACACCGTTTAAAGCGATAAAATATATGCACATGTGTGAAAATAGATACACGGCGTAAAATTGCGAATTCAACATAACAATTAACCGACACTAAAAGCTAATAACTTGGCGAATAATGAAAAGCAAGAAATTTTTCGAAGTAGTTGAAAGAGATTAACATAAAATTCCATTGTACTTTACCATCCACTACAAGATCAATCTCATAACGGCGAGAAAAGCCAAAGGGTTTTTTTATATCAAGTCCAAAGTTATAGCTTGAATTTTCAAATTTGATTTAAAACACAACTACTCTTCAGTGACGTAATCACTGTTATAATTCAGCAGCAAGTTTGCTAATTAGAGATACATAGATATTTGCTTTTGCCGGAAAGGTCTTGGAACATATTTAAAATTTGATATTGAAACAGTAAAAATAAACGTAGCAGAGGTGCTTCAATTTGTCTTATATATTCCTTTGTAGTTAATATTGAATGAGTTTGTGTAACGCGTTTTGCTACGGTGAGCTTAAACAACTTATTATGAAAAGTCAAAGTAACCAAGATATTATTTCATGGTTGTATTCTTGGACATAAAATGACTGTTCTGTTCTTCTAGTATATAAGTGTATAGTAAAATTCATTACAGTAAAAATACATTTTAAGACGTTTATTATTTATTATTTATAATATTTTAATATAAACATAAAAAGGTTGACAGTTTTTTTTTAAATATGAAGAATATTATATTCACATACAGTTTTCTTCAAATTCTCCATATAATTTGGGTTATTTGGTCTAGTTCGATACTTATAATCCCATGTTTTTTTGAAATCATAATGCACAGCATCCATGGCTTGCTCTGAATGATACCCTAATCCTATTCCCTGCCTTGAACAAAAATCTTCTATATGAAAAAAAAAACAACTGTATGCACTTTTGGGGTTATGGGTATAGAAAGATCGTTGTCACTCTTTCGGAAATTAGAAATACAATTAATATAATTACTTTTCAAATCAATAGTGAAGCAAGATTCGACCACTGAATTAAAATCGTTAAAAGCTTTTACGTATTTTAGGCGCTCGAAAGGAAATATACTTCTTAATACATCGGTGTTTTCCAATAATTTCTTACAACTATTCCCATCAAAACCTGAGCAACCACGAAAAATCTTTTATTGGACATAGAACTTCTCAGCCCACATCAACGCAATAGTTGGAAGAAATTATTGGAAAACACCGATGTATTAAGATGTCTATGTCCTTTAGAGCGCCTCAAATACTTAAAAACTTTTAACGATTTTCATTCAATGGTCGAATCTTGCTTCACTATTGCTTTGAAAAGTAATTATATTAATTGTATTTCTAATTTCCGAAAGAGTGACAACGATCTTTCTATACCCATAACCCCAAAAGTGCATACAGTTGTTTTTTTTTTTCATATAGAAGATTTTTGTTCAAGGCAGGGAATAGGATTAGGGTATCATTCAGAGCAAGCCATGGATGCTGTGCATTATGATTTCAAAAAAACATGGGATTATAAGTATCGAACTAGACCAAATAACCCAAATTATATGGAGAATTTGAAGAAAACTGTATGTGAATATAATATTCTTCATATTTAAAAAAAACTGTCAACCTTTTTATGTTTATATTAAAATATTATAAATAATAAATAATAAACGTCTTAAAATGTATTTTTACTGTAATGAATTTTACTATACACTTATATACTAGAAGAACAGAACCGTCATTTTACCGTGGGTGCCATAAAAAGAACAGGGGCTCGCACGAAACGAAAAAATTTACCATTTTAAAAAAAAACATGGAATTTCTCAAAATGTGTCCGATGAATGATTTCAATTTTGGCTCAGAACATCTTGTAATATGTCCAAGAATACAACCATGAAATAATATCTTGGTTACTTTGACTTTTCATAATAAGTTGTTTAAGCTCACCGTGTTGCGTTTTGCGTGTATAATTCCAAAGACTTAGGAAACGAACCTGGTTGCGAGCATGCGACTATTGCGGGCGGTCAGTCACGGCATTTCTGCAAGTTAACGCTTTTGACTGCTTATTTTTATTATATGGAAGTGTTTAGATTTAAAAAAAAAATTATGTTAAAAATAATACTCATTTAAATAAAGACGCTTACTTGTAATATTTGAAAAAAAAAAAAAAAAATTGCCCAAAAAATGTATAAGAAATATTTATAAATAAGGTTAATCTGTACTACTAAATCTTCCTGCCTGTATATGTGTATAAAAAACAGGAAAAGAGCAAAACACAAAATGGTAGAGATATTAAGCTTTTTTCCACAAAAGCAGTTTTTCTAAATAAGAAAAAATGAAACACAGAAAAACAAATATGTATTTATGAAAGACAAAAGAAAAAAACTAAAAAAGGTAAACAAAAAATGTGATAAAAACAAAAAAGCAAAAAAAAAAAAGATCATTGACCAGCTAATCACAGGCGCAGCTTTGACTTACCGACTTTAATACGCACATCTAATAAAAGAGTTGAAATTAATGCAGAAATTATCGAAATAAGAAACAAAAGTAAGCATCGAAAAAAAAAACAAAAAAAAAACACAGAAAATTGTAGCAACACGCCAAAAGTAATTACAACAAAAATTTAGCTTCCTGAAAAGCGTAGCGTATCTTCGCTAAATCTGCCGGCCATATTAAACCGTATCATATTGCCGTTAAAAAGTTGGCCTTTAAACCAGTTGCATATAAGCGGTTTGGTGTGTACAACACACGCTTTTGCTACTACATAGACTTACGTATATATATATGTATATACATATGTATATATGTACATAAGTAGATACATAGAGGTTAACACTTTCAGCAAACGCTCAATTTTGCTGGTTTCCTGTATTTATTAAAAAAATTTTTATCATTTCGTAATTTGGTATTTTCGATTAGTAAAATTTTCATCTAGGTACATACCTCAAAAAAAAAGCAACCACAGAATAATAAAACATACAATTTCATGTTATTAAAAGCAAGCTATGTCAACAACAACACTCAAAACATAAAAAACAAAAATTTTTTTTAATTATATGCAAATAACTTTTGGTGCATTTCAAAATTGTGAAATGTGCGCATGCAGCCTTCGCTTGGCCATTAAAGCTATTGCAAGTGAGTTTAGTTGGATAAGCTGACCCTTCATTAGAAAAAAAAAAGAAATATCGAAAACGCATTCACGCCGTAAATGCTCTTCACTTTTTCACGCAAAAAGTAAACAAAGAAGGCAGCAGTGAATAGTTGAACTTTTTCGGTTGTAATTAATTTTTTTTTTTAAATTGTGATCATACAAAATAATTATTTTGTAACATTTACTATATTTAAGGCTTTATTTTGCCCTCAATTGTGGTTTCAGTCAAGGCTGCATAACGATATCAACAAAAATATTTTGTTTTGTTGAATATCAAATAAAAATTAACAAAAAAATTTTGTTTTGTTGAATATCAAATAAAAATTATTGAAATTATTTCGTTTCGTTGATTATCAAAAAAAAAATTATCAAAATTATTTTGTTTCGTTGATTATCAAAAACAAAATAATAATAAAAATTTGTTTCGGGCTTACGGCTTCATTTTACTTTGAATTTTTATTAACGTTATTTTTTTTGATAATTTTTTTTGTTGGCTACCGAAACAAAATTTTTTCAATATTTGTTTTTTGATAATCAACAAAACGAAATTTTTTTCATAATTTTTTTTGATAATTATCAAAACAGTATTTTTCTGGTTTTTCGTTTTATGCTTCTAATAAATGAGACTCCCTGATGAAGATGTGAGACACATCGAAACGCGTAGGAGGAACAAGAGAAAACTTTTGTTTTTGTCTTTTCACCATCGGACCTAAAAGCTCCAACCAAAATTGGTAACGTAATACATACATACATAAAAACAAACTGGCTTAAAATTCAACAAAAAAAATTCAACAAAAAAAAAAAGAAAAGTTGAATTGAAAACAAAATATTTTTTCGGTTATTCATAAAAAATAACGTTAATGTGCAGCCCTGGTTTCAGTGTTGCTTCTGTGTGACATCTATATACATTAGGGTGGTCTCGAAATGTATGGAGACAAATATTATATGATATTAGAAGCAGACAGAGTGAGTGCATAACAGAAGCAGCGCTGTTAGCGTCTTCCTTTTTAGACCTGATTTGTCATAATAAGTAAAACTTTTTTGCAGGGTATGTATTTGTACATGTTTAAGTATTGTCGCCTTCACCAAAACGAGATGGTATGGCGACTAGCTTTGATATTGCCTTGTGCACGCGAAATTATTTTTGGCAGTATTTTACATATTTTCAACATATTTTGCGAATGAACAGCGAAAGTTTCCGCAAGGAAAAGTGGAATGAGCGTTTAGAAAGCTTTTGGAATTTTTAATTAATTTTGCAATCACAAAAAAAAATTCTCTCTTTTATCAACTAATGATAAAACTTGATCATAAATGAGATTTCATTGTACAGAAATGATTAAAACCGAAGCGCCGAATAAAAATATGCAATTAACATATACATATATGTACATACTAGGGATTCCAATTTATCCGATTTTTACGTTCCCGGGATTTTCGAGATTTTCTTTTATAATCCCGTGATTCCGGGATTTATCCCGGAATTTGGACTTAAATTACACAGGCCGAATAAATTTCCAAAAAATTTTCTAACTCAAATAAAATTCTGCTTTTCGGTGCGCTGATTCTGAATCTGAAGTCGGATTTTCGGTATTACGTGTAGGTTTTGAGATATTCGTGTCCAAAGAGGCGAAAAATGCGATTTTTTGCTATATTCATTGCTCAATCTGTTAAATTACTTAAAAAAGGATTGCAGCTATTGAAAGATCGATCATTTCTCTTGAAAACAGGGGTGTCTTTCCGTAATTCGATATTCGACTATCGTCGGCTCGATATTTCAATTCGATATCGAACGAGCGACGAAACCGTTTTGCTTTCTGTATTTCGATAGGAAAACTTTTTTATAATATTTTAAAAAGTGCATCAAAGGCCTTTATTATCTATTAAAAGTTATGTTCTCACTTGTAAACAAATAAAAAATCATTTAAACCCACAAAAATATTAAAATTTTGAAGTTATATTTTTCTGTGGTTGACATATTCGATAAGGTAAAACGATAGCTAAGGTGGTGTCGAATTGTTTCTGACGATATTTGTGTTTACGGAAAGCAAAAACGATGCTTCGATATCGAATTTCGCTCGATATCGAATTAGGGAAAGCCACCTCAGTGCTTTGCTTTTTCGGATATCTTATTCAGATATCTACGTTGTCTTCAAACGAAATGATCGTGCTTTCAATAGATGTAATCAGTTTTTAATGAAAGTGAGTAATTTTAAAAATATTGAGGAGTGAATATGGCCATAAACTCCGTTTTTCGCCTCTTTGGACATGAATATCTCAAAAACTACATCGAAATCGTTTTGAAACGTAGAATTTTATTTCTGTTACAAAAATTTTTCGACCAGTATTATTTTCTCACATTTGGGGTTGAAAAAAGTAAATACATTTTTAGAGAAACGCTACAACTTTAAAATGCAAAGAAAAAATAGATTTTTATAAATGCAATTTTTTAGTGGCTAGCACGAAATTTATTTTTTTTTTATCAATTTTTTCCAATTACCCAAATTAGATTTTTATTGCCATTTTTTATTATTTCATTAGTAACAAAATAAAATAGGAACGTAAAATCATACGTATTATTTAATAATACCTAAGAGTTACTTTAAAAAGCACAACCAACAACGAAAGTTACATACATTTGGTGAACAAAACATTTGCCTTTACAGTTGGTACTTTTAGGATATTAATAATAAAGCTTGTGATGATTTGATAATTTCCAATAAAATTTTTTAGAATTTAACGACATACTTTGTTTAACCGAATATTTCCAAGCTTGCCGAAAAATACTGAAAATTAATGCAACTTCTGAATAGGTAAATATCGGAGGCACAAATTTTGAAATGAATTCCGAGTATGCAGCTGCGTATTTAATTTTAGTGCAGTGTTGTAAGACTATCAAGTCTAATTAAAATTTTGTTTCCATTTTCTTCCATTATTTACTATCCATGTGGGAAAATTCCAAAAAACATTTGAGAAATAAATAACCAAAAATCAGGAAATAGAAATTATCAAATGAATTTTGCCACGAGCTAAAAGCTTTAAAAATACCTAGCGTACGTTTCCTTACAACGCGTACTTCAACACAAAAAAATTTAGTGATTAAAAAAAAAATTCAAAAATTTTAATCCTTAATTTGACTAATGGACTTTTTTATTCTAGCAAAAATGTCGCACTTTCTTCCGGCTGTCACATTTTTTTGTTCTCTTCGACATAGACTCAACATTTTTTTTAGGGATATTTGTTCTATTGACAAAATATAAAACTGGCCCGACTACGGGCAACATTTTCTACTCCTAGCACAAGTAAAAGATTGCATTATTTTTGTTTCATTCATCACATGAAAAATGCAACACTTTAAAAGGGTACAGAACACATGTTGATAATGCAACATTTTCACTCAGAATATGAAATGCTGTTAGTATACAGATCTGAGACCAATAAAAATTATATGAAATATAACTTCTTTGCTATAATAGCGGAATATTCTCCCTTTATCTTATCCCGAAAATCTCGGGATACAATTCTAGCTATCCCGGGATTTTCGGGGTGTCAAAAAGGGCGGGATCCCGGAATTGGAATCCCTAGTACATACATATGTATGTATGTTTACCTGCGTGAACAGTACGCATGAAAAACTTTCGTAGCCATAATGTAAAGCAACTAAATGAACTTTCAAGACAAACCAACTTCTAGTAAAATGCCCTCACACCTTTTTGCTTTTCCATTTACAACGAGTAGCTAACTACATACATACCTACACACAGTGAGGTCAACAGCTTTTGTGTGCTTTTAGTTTCCCTCAGATAACAGTATTCTATAACTTGCATAACCTTACCTATCTAAACGAAATCGATGCCGTTAACAACCGATCATTAAACACTTATTTCTCTTCATTCACTTTTACTTCAAAAGCGCCCATGTTGCCACTGCAAACTGCATTCGCGAATGGGCATCACATGGTCGGCGCGTATGTGGCAAGCGCACACTTCAGCACATTTGATCACTTGGAAATAATAAACAATCAAATAAGAAAACAACAAAGTAATAAACAACAGCAACAACGAACGATATTGAATGTAAACAAAATCAACAAAGCGTATAAATACCAATGGCTAAGTGAAGCAGAAAAAGTGAACGATAATAGCGAAAAAAGAGCAGTGAAAAATTGAAAGCGTCAAAAAGCAGTAATACCATAATATTAAGTTTGGCCCGCGGGGTGTGACTAATTTTTGGACTTATTAGATGTATGTACATATGTATTGGAAATTAATAGCCTAAAAATAGTGAAAGATGGATGAGCGATGTTGATGAAGTTTTTTTACTTTTCATACATATTTATGTATGTATGTATGTATGTATGTATGACTGAAAGCAAAAGTAGATCAAAGCCAAAAGGTGCGAAATGCAAGCAGAATAATTAATGAAAGCTCCAAGAAAATACAAAAAAATATCGGAAGATTATATATATCGTCGCTATAGAAGAAAAAAGACGCAAACTGTCTTGTTGAGGAAGAAATACGCAAACTTTTTTTCTTTCAAAGAAAGACGCATTAAAAATATTTTTCGAAAGAAAGGCTCTTTATTTTTTTTGATAACGAAGAAAGACGCTTTATTTTTTTTTACTATAAAGAAAGACGCATTTAAATATTTTTTAGGAAAGAAAGACGTATTCGATTTTTTATTTTCCTTTGTCAATATTAATGCTAATGCGTCTTTCTTCGCAGTTAATAATGCGAATGAGTCTTTCTTCGTCGAAATATTTTATAATGCGTCTCTTTTCGTCGAAATATTATTTAATGCGTCTATCTTCGTCGACATGTTTTGTAAAGCGTCTTTTTTCCACGACATATTTTTAATGCGACAAATTACTGGCATGCGTCTTTCTTCTTCCGGAGCGACGATATGTACATAAGTGACGCTACAATGAGAACAGATTTTGTTTTTCGGTCAATTTAAACTGATAAAAAATGCCAAATTTCGATTTTCTTAATTAAATTTATTGAAAATTAAAAAACAAACAGAAGTCTGACGAGGAGTTGTGGTAATCTCCGAAATAAATCTATAACTTCTACCGAAAAATTAGTTTTAAATTTTCCTTAAAAACAAACTGACCAATAGCTCTAAAAAATATACATTTTAAAAGTAAAAATATTAGAAAACTTTGCAAGAAAACGCATTATCGCCGAAAATGTTATAATTTTCTGATATAATCTAAGTATGTATATTTTTGAAAACTATTTTATGTGATGTGGTGGTCTCCGAAGTAGATCTATAACTTCTACCAAAAAAATTGTTTTAATTTTCCTTAATTAAAAACTGGCTAATAGCTCATAAAAAATAATTATTAGAATTAAAACGGCCATGTAAAAACATAAGTAAATATTTTTGAAAACATTTTCGAGAAAGTTTACTTTTTTTATTTTCATTCGAATTATACCCGTTCTTTAAGATATAACGGGAGATGTAAGATCACCTTAAAAGTTAAGCTGATAGCAAAAAAAGGGTGACCTCCACTGCGTTGGGAAAATCAGGTGGACAGCGATGCTGCCTCACTAGGTGTTCCCAAGTGGCGCCATGCTGCACGAAACAGAAGCAATTGGCGCGCTCTGTTGGATTCGGCTAGAATCGTCTAGACGGTTAAGCGCCAATCAAGAAGAAGAGATAGCTTGCATGAATTCATTTTACAAAATGCTTGCCTACCAATCCATTAGCATAAACCTACCTAATTTAGTGTAATTCTATGAAAGTTTCCTTATTTGTATGTCTCAATGTTACAGCTCTGTACAGTGGGAGAGTAAGGTACCCTGACATAATCCCAAGGGGCATAATCCCAAATTTTTTATTTGGGATTATGTCACTAACCCTAGGGTGACATAATCCCAACTTTTTTACTTGGGCTTATGTCACCCTAGGCGTAGTGACATAATCCCAATTGGGATAATGTCATTTTCAAGCCCAAAAAACATTTCAGTAGTCTTTCTTAGATTTTATTACATTAAGCAAAAAATTAAAGCTGACAATAAAGTTAATTTTGTTATATAATAATACATTGAGTATATGTATAAGATGAAATATGTATGTACTTAAATACACATGTTCTCAAAAAATTACTTTAAAACTAAAAAATGACATTAAAATTAAATATATTTACATATATACAGACTTTTTTCAATAAAACGATAGGTATATAAATATTTGTGTACATTGTATATATGTCTATAAAAAGATGAAAATTTGGAAAAAAAAATCGCGCGATTTTTGATTCCAAATTTTCGCCTGCGGCCCTTTTTTCTAATAGATCGATAGGTATATACAAATGTATGTACATATGTCTATAAAAAGATGAAAATTTGGAAAAAAAAATTGCGCGATTTTTGATTCCAAATTTTCGCCTGCGGCGGTTTTTTTTAATAGATCGATAGGTATATATATATGTATGTACATATGTCTATAAAAAGATGAAAATTTGGAAGAAAAAATCGCGCGATTAATAGATCGATAGGTGTATACATATGTATGTACATATGTCTATAAAAAGATGAAAATTTGGAAGAAAAAATCGCGCGATTTTGATTCCAAATTTTCGCCTGCGGCGCTTTTTTTCTAATAGATCGATAGGTATATACAAATGTATGTACATATGTTTATAAAAAGATGAAAATTTGGAAGAAAAAATCGCGCGATTTTGATTCCAAATTTTCGCCTGCGGCACTTTTTTTCTAATGGATCGATAGGTATATACAAATGTATGTACATATGTCTAAAAAAAAAGATGAAAATTTGGAAAAAAAAATTGCGCGATTTTTGATTCCAAATTTTCGCCTGCGGCGGTTTTTTTAATAGATCGATAGGTATATACATATGTATGTACATATGTCTATAAAAAGATGAAAATTTGGAAGAAAAAATCGCGCGATTTTTGATTCCAAATTTTCGCCTGTGGCGCTTTTTTTTTTTTTTAGATATACATATGTCTATAAAAAGATGAAAATATATATAAATATGTACGTATGTCTATAAAAATAAAAATTTGGAAGCAAAAATCTCGATTTTTCTTCGCACTAGTACCTACTCGAGTGATTTGGTATTCTGGCTTCCTTTTATTTGGGATTATGTCACTCCCACATAGGTGACATAATCCCAAGTAAAAAAATTGGGATTATGTCACACCATGGTGAGTGACATAATCCCAAATTTTAAAATTGGGGTTATGCCACTTGGGATTAAATCACGGCACCGGAGAGTAACTAGTATGCGATCATCCCATCGAAGCATGACGATGACCGTAAAATTAAAACAAAAACGATCTGAAAGGCTCTTTTTTTTATTGAGTAAGTAGTGGAACTACATGCTTGAGGGGTTTTCGCTATTAATTATTATATGAAATATAAATAAATATGTTTTGGGCCTAAAGAAAATATTTATAACGCCTCGCATTTTTCTCGATCCGAACGGAATTTAAGAACGCTATGCTTTACCGAAGACGGAAAAATGTGGCCAAGAACCTGCAGATGAAAAATGAAGACTGCTAGGCGCTTCGTTCCTTGAATTTTACTGACCCAATCATTTTCTATGTATCCCGATGTCAGCTACTTTCTCTCAAATCTAGACTAGCCTATCTCTTGTAACTTCGTAGTTAAACTTCTGGAAGAGTCACGGTGATTGTCTCGAGCTACTAAAATCAATATTTTTTTTCGTTCACTGGTGCTTTGAAAGTGCTAGATTTCGTCAGCTACAAATGAAATCTGGTGCTAGTTTTCATATGGTACGACGATATGTAAATATATATTTATGTGTGTAGATAAGATAAATGTTGCAGCTGAGATCGATCAATTTGCAAAGGCGGCAGCTGCATGAATATATTAGAATTTTTCTTCTCCGCCTCCTTTTTTTGGCTAAATTAAACCTTAATTGCAATGCTATTTATTAAAATAAGCAATGAGCAACAGAAAAAAAATTGTGTCGCACGAAATGCGTTTAAAAACTATGAAGACAAAAACAAAAAAAAATCAAATATTAATTGCCAAGATTTTGATGCTGTGGGCAGATTAATTTGTGTGGTACTGTAGCGACACAAACAAATTATTCGCATATGAGTAACTGTGTGCATTGTATGTATACTTATATTGGTATAAGAATGTGGTATATATGGCCTTGCGATTTACATATGTACATACATGCGGTGTGTGTTCTGTGTGACTGTCTGCTTGGCTGAACTTTTGTTTCTAAAATGACATGAAGAATTTCTAATAGGCGTGCACATACACATTTTGCATGAAATTTGAATTGAAAATCACGGAATTAAGAATTTCGGGACCAACCCAAAATTTAACATACATATATTTTTTAGTGAGAAAATTTACTAAAAACAAATATGTGTGTATGAAGGAAAAAACACGCAAATATATACATACTTAAGCTCGAAATCAAAATAAGCGATTTAAAGTCGGTCTAAGTCACAACAATAACGTAGGTAATTGGCTGAACAAATGCTAGATAAAAAAAAAAACCGTGAGAATTGGATTTTAAGTGTCCATAATTTTCGCTTAATTTTTGGAGCAATGATTTTTTATGTTTTTTTTTTTTTTTTTGGAATATTTTTTTAGTTTTAATTGAGCGTCTTTTATGTTGGCAATTAATAAAACAGCAAATAAAGAATAAAACTCTGTGAAACTAGAAACAGGTGTGGCAATTCACTAATTTCCTGTGGCGAAATATATGGCAATTGAATGAACGAAGGAAAAACAAAAACAGCCAATTGCCGCTGATTTGTTCCGAATCTCAAGAATTTGGTAGCACAATACAAGTGACTTTGATTCTAAAGCTGTGAAAATATATGTAAGTACATGTGATTTGCGGGCTCACACCTAGAACAATTGGAAAAGACAAGTGCGCAAAGAAAAGGAACGATATACATATGTACATATCGTCGTACCATACGAAAACTAACATATTTAAAATTTCTGGCGAAAGCTATCAATAAAAAAATTCTGTACGAAAAGTAGAACATTTGACTTTTGGCCGACGAAAAGTAATAAAATCGAGTTTTGGCTGACGAAAAGTAATAAAGTCGACTTTTGGCTGATGAAAAGTATCAGTAATTATATACTGTTTTTACATTAAAATTGTTGTTGTTTATACGAAATTGATAGTTTTCGTCAGCCAAAAGTTGATTTTATTACTTTTCGTCAGCCAAAACTCGATTTTATTACTTTTCGTCGGTCAAAACTTGAACTTTTTACTTTTCGTCAGCCACAAAAAATCTGATATTAGTTTTCGTATGGTACGACGATATGTACATAGATAGACAAAGCTTTAGCATGTCATACAAAGGGCGTGGTAATCAAATGATTGCACTGGTAGTCGTCGAACAAATTTTAAAGTAAACATCGTTTTAGATACCGTACAATTTTAAGAGGAATTAAACTCCTATAACTAACTAATTGTAAAGGAGTTGTTTCGTAAAGTGATTAACGTTTTTTTTTCGCTTTTAAGTGCCTAAATGCAAATATTTAATTAAGTTTAATTAGCAAACACTAATGTCTGCTTAAAAACTTTACTAGCTACCATTAAAAATTTATAGATGGTAGGTATATGCAACGTTTATATGGGTACATATGTATGTATTATTTTTGAAAGAATTTTGTTTATGACTTGTTTGTTTATGAAGTTCTTAAAGTAATTTCGATGAATAATACCCTTCTACGTGAAATGAAATTTATTAAAATTGCATTTATTTGTTTATTTGATTAGTACACTCAGGGAAAAACAGCATTTTAAAATCAAAAATAAAATTTTTGTTTTCATAATGCACGTTTTAAACCAAATCATTTTTATTTTAACAATGAAAATTTTTAAATTAAAAATGAAATTTTTGAATTAAGAATGAAATTTTTAAAGTAAAAATGCATTTTAGATTTAAAAAGGAACATACTTAAATTAAAAATTAAAATTAATGTTAATTCAAAAACTCGCTCTTTGTTCAAATTTTTTTTGTGAGAAAATATCTTTTTGTGAGAAATCCAACAAAAACAATAATGAGAGTCGATTTTTTTTAAATTTTGTTTTTACCATTATTCATATAATTCTTGGATTCTTTTTTAGGAAAAGGGAATTATAAATAGGTTACTACAATTCAATATAATGTTTAATGTTCCACTATGTGATGGCTTTGGATTGAATTTCAGGTTGATGTCATGGTTCGAATCCGGAGGAGAATATAAAATAAAAAAGAAAAAGGAGAATAAGGAGAATAAGAAATAAGAAATAAATATAACAAACAGTTAAGGCGAAGTATAAAAGAAGAGGAGAACAGGCGGAGGCTATATTTTTGTAGTTGGGACTCGGATTAAGAGAAGATGAAGAGAATAACGTTGGATTCAATTTCGAATCCGCAAGAGAATATGAAATAGAGAACACTGCAGTGAAGCAGCGTTTTTTTCTTCTCATAGTGCTTAAAATAAAAATAAACATTTTTAAATTTAAAATGTTTTTTTCTTGATTTAAAAATTTTACAATGAACATTTTTAAAATAAAAATGTTGCCACTTTTAAGTACGTTTTTGCCCATTTTAAGCACGTTTTCATATGTTTTTATAATTTTTTTTCCCCCTGAGTGTACATTTATCTGAAAGCATTTAGCAACAACAAATTCGCAAGACATTGGCATCGATAAAAACCACACGCTAAATTATATAAAAAAGAGAATGGATTTAGGGGTGAATAAAGGCAAGACAAAGTATTTTATCTTACCACATTAGGGGGATTCACTATCCATAGCATAACCCTAGCACGGATTGCATGGATTGCAAAGTTTTACAACACACAACAACAAAAGACAGGCGCACAGAAATATGCTAGACGTCAAAAATATGCTACGCCAAAACCTGTATGTATATTTATATGCAATGAAGTGTAGGAAATTAATTGCGACCCTGCGTCAGCTGACATTTGCCAATTGCTAATTTCCATTTCAATTTAAGCATCCGAATTTTGCTTAAAATATTATGTTTTGTGTGTATTTATTAAATTTACTAAAATAAAAATTGAGTGATGAACGCGTCCCTTTGGCAAAAAAGAAAAACTGCTTCTTAAAATTTCCTACGACTGTGCAATAGGATGCTCTCGATGTGTTGCATATTTTGATTTAGGATATATGCAATCCGCGCTATCTTACAATCGTGCTATGGATAGTGAATCCCCCTATTTTATGCTAATATATGTATGTTGAGCAGACATGAAAGATGGCTCTTGAGATACCTGCGATAAAAGTTGGATATGCGCATTGTAAAAAGAAAAAGGAAATATTAATACATACATACATGCATACATAGCTAATACACCACTGTAAATCCATTCGAATAGTTACTGAATCATGTCCTTTTATTAGAACAGCAATAACTTTTTCTCAGTACAAAATACACGAAAGACACACATACGAACTTGTGATTTTAAATATTTTTTGTTATATATTTGTACATTTAAATACAAGTATGTATATGCATTTATTATGCATATGTATATATTTTGATTACATGCACTTTTCGTCACTCCTATGTAGATACGCTGTAATTTTTTTTTTATACATACAAAAGTTAAAACACACACTATGAGAAGAAAGGTAAGGAAAGTACCGCACACGCCAATAGCAGCGTTAAAAAATATGAAATGACGCAGCGTGAAAACTCGATGAACTCGCGCACCAGAAATCGTTAAATAAAATAATGCGTCTTTCACAAATATTACCGTTAGTCGATTGAACGCATGCGCACCAACTGAATAGCAGCCCGGAAAACTGTAAAGAATAGCGAATAGATAAACAAAATTTAACGGTAATGCTGTCTACTAAGCTTGAAACTCGTTCTTCGCGCTTTTGCGATCTTCACACAAGCAACGTTTATCTGCGACTGACTGAATGCCACAAACTAACAACCATTCAAGCGCAAAAATATCCATAAGCGCACTGATTTTTTTACTGTGCCATTTGCGCCGCTTTTGCTTTTTCTACAAAAATGTGCTGTGGAATTCCATTGTTGTCATGGACTTTTGTATGTGTTTGTTGTTTGGATTTCGCTGTTGTTGACAGCAAAGCTCGTTTGGCAACAACCTGTTCCCTCGATGAATACGTGTTTTGGGGCGCAAGTGTGAATTGGTGTTGATTTTTTTGGAAAAGTGCAGCAACTTTGAAGCAACGAAAAAATCACCTGTTCCGCAGCAAAAAGTGTTGAGAAAATCACTATTTGCCGGTTTAGAGTGTGTCTTGCATATAGCTTTTTTCTTTCGTGATCGTTTCCCCTCTCATCGTGCTCATATTATTTAGAGTCTGCATTTAGCTTTTAGCTTTTTTTCTGTCGTGATCGTTTCCCCTCTCACCATGCTGATATGTATTATTGCGCATGCGCTCATTGATGTCAGTTATCTCTCACGTGTTCTCAACGTGCTTATTTTTCGTTTTCATAACTCACATAATGCATCAAGACAAGCTTTCAAAGCTTTACAATTGCATTTTGACGTGACATACTCGCAAATGTTTTCGCTTTGCCGGTTCGACGTAGAGCGAAGCTGGCAAATTATGCAAAGCATTTAGATTGTATTTTTCCTTTTTTTTGCTTTTTCTGTGCGATGTTCGAGTTTGGTGTGTCTTAATATTAAGACTCTTAAATGTTTAAACACTGCAATGCCCAAATTGGTAAGCTATATTTGTAAAAGTTCCTTTGCAAAACATAAAGCGCTTCAGGCCATATTAGAGGTCGTTCGTTATGAAAATTCTCGAAGGTTGTCAACTTTTCGCATTGACTAAGTTTGTCTTTGTATGTGCGTTAGGTTTTCGTAACATCGTTGTTGCTGTTTCTATAAATTTTGCCTAACTGAATCATACGGCATGAATTCTTTCATTGCAACTTTTTGTATTGGAAAAAAATTTTGTTAGATTTTTGTATCCATTAACTTATTTTGTTAAGTTTGTTTTTACATGGCCGTTTTATTTCTAATAATTACTTTATGTGTATTTTTATAGAGCTATTGGCCATTTTTATTTAAGAAAAATTTAAAAAATTTGTTTGGTAGAAGTTATGGATCCATTTCGGAGATCACCACATCTCTTCATCAGACTTCTTAGGCGGTCTCACCGAGGATCGAACCTGCGTTGTTTGGATTGATTATTTAATTAGTAAGCTTTGACTAGAATCGCAAAAAACTCCCTTTTAAACCGAAAAGTTGTAGTGTCATTCTGGAAAATATTATAAATTCGGATGATCGAAAAGAACGTGATTGTTTAGTATAACGATACGTTCAAGGATGGGATTATTATTTTAACCCCTTGTCATTTCAAATGAGGTAGAGGTTGATGATGGAAGAATAGAAAAATATGTAATGTGGAATGATTTTACGTTATCAATTCTAACGAAAACAAGTACGGAAGCCTAAGTTCGAGTGGAATCGAACATTAGATACTCAGCTCTATGCTTTCATTGTTTGTTTGCGTCTGATAGAATCACGGTGTATTTTATATAAAGCGAGTGCTGCATAAAGTGGGCGTAACCACGCCTATTTCCAACATTTTTATCAGTCATCCAACTAAGCATATGAATATTATTCTTTGCTCAAAATTTCATTCCTTTATGACTTCTAGTTACAAAGATGTCACGTTACAAATTCCCAAAGGGTATTCCAGAAATATCTTTGTTAAAAAGTAGGCGCGGTCTTAAACCGATTTGAATAAAGTTTTGCATGTTTAACACGGGTTTCGTCATAATATCTCAATTATTTTTCGAGTTATAGGCTAATCTCGTATATTCCCTTGTCTAAAAAGAGGCGGTGTCACGCCCATTTTCCAAAATTTTTCTACTTTTTGTTTCCGGTCTATTGTGGAACTCATGCCACAAAATTTCAATGAATTACCTTTATATTTGACAAAGATATCGCTTAAAATGTTTTTATTAGGCCACTTTATAATACCCATATATAAAAGTGGGCGTGGTCGTCAACCGATTTCGCTAAAAAATTTTGAACATATATTACCACAAGTAATAAAGTAATAAAAGTGTACACACCAAGTTTTGTCATAATATATCAATTATTTGTCGAGTTATGGGCTCAGAAATCTAGTATATTCCTGCTTCTAAAAAGAGGCGGTGCCACGCCCATTTTCCAAAATTTTTGTGTTTTTCGTTTTATGTCCATAGTTGGACTCCTGCCATAAAATTTCAATGATATATCTTTATATTTGACAGAGATATCGCTTAAAATGTTTTTATTGGGTCACTTCATAATACCCATATATAAAAGTGGGCGTGGTCGTCAACCGATTTTGGCAATTTCTAGTCCAAACATTTGCCTAAGTAAGTGTATTACGCACACCAAATTTCATCGCTATATCTTCAACGGTTTCTGAGTTATGTCTCATAAAACTTTCAATGTTTGCCCCTCAATAAGTGGGCGTGACACCGCCCATTTTTCGAAATTTTTGTGTTTTCTGTTTTATATCCATAGTTGGACTCATGCGACAAAATTTCAGTGATATATCTTTATATTTGACAGAGATATCGCTTAAAATGTTTTTATTAGGTCACTTTATAATATACATATATAAAAGTGGGCGTGGCCGTAAATCACGCATACCAAATTTCATCGATATATCTTCAATGGTTTCTGAGTTATGACATATAAAGCTTTCCATGTTTGACCCTTAATAAGTGGGCGTGGCACCGCCCATTTTTAAAAATTTCATCAAATTTCTTCATAGGGGCTGGAGCTGAACACGTGGGTAAAATTTCATCGCCGAAATTTCCGATTTTTTTTATATAGTGGAAAAGTGGGCGTGGTCATGGTCCGATTTCGCCTATTTTCAATACCAACCGTCCCAGTCTCGATACCAACTTGCATTTAAAATTTCATCAAAATATCTAAATTTTTGCGCGAGCTAGAGTGTTTACAGACGGACGGACGGACGGACATGGTTCAATCGATTTATCTTTTCACCCTGATCATTTTGATATATATAAGTCTATATCTATCTCGATTATTTCATTCTGTTACAATCCACCGTTATGTGATTAAAACTATAACCGAAACCAATTTGTCTCCAAACCAAAGTTGACTAGGGACGACGAAAAATCTCAATCTCAATCTCAATCTCAGTCTCAGTATCAGTCTCTATCCCTATCCCTATCCTTACCCTATCCCTATACCTATCTACCTTTACCTTACGGGGACCGTCCATCGCCATCCGGGCCCACTACTTTAGTCATCTCTGGGAAAAAGCCTTAGATATCACAATGAAAATAGCTGTATGTGGAAGCCCTGCTCAACACCTTTCATTTGCTACCAACATCACTCGAAAACATTCAGGGGTTATACGGGTCCACGCTTTGACCCAAATCTTGGAACCTGGCCTAGGCATCGCAATGAAAATAACTTTATATTGAAGACCGGTTAAACACCTTTCATTTGATGCCAATATTGCACGAAGATTTGCTGGATCGATCTGGGTCAACATTAGGCCTGTATGCCGGGAAGCTCCCACTTCAAAATTCTATAAACCATATTATGTGCGCTAACACCACATGAATCTGCTGTGAAAATTTCATAGAGATCAATTGATTCCTTTGAGAGTCTATAAAGGACACACATGCACACATACGCACATACACTCATACACACGGATTTTACCAATTTTCGGACTTTTCCGGAGGGATTTTCAAAAATTTTCTTCCGTAGGAACCTTCTCCTCGAGAATACGAACAACTGGCAAAAAATTTTACAGAAATCGGCCCAGCCGTTCTCATCTGATGAGGTTAGTAAAATTTTTTACACCATTGTTATATATATAGATACTCGTATATATATGTGCTTGTGATTTTGCTTTTCACATTTAAAATATATTTCTCAACCTTTTAACCTTTTCATTTAGAGAAGCTGCCCTTAAGACAAACACGTGCCAGCGCATAGCCTTAATGCATTCTTTGTGCAGCCAAACAAGACTCATCTTCACCCATCACATACAGCATTATTGTAGAATCCAATTAGCAACAATGATAAGTAAATGGCAAAAAAATCAACAGCAGTTATATGTGTATACAAATTATGAACATTTAATATTTAGCTTCGCACTTCTAACTAAAAGAAACGAATTGATTGTATTGCTGCACTCGCTGTGCGAGTACTTAAGCTCCCTTTGTTTTTTTTTTTTTTTTAATAATTTTCAATGTTAAGAAAGACAAGAAAAACAAACAATTTAGAGAAATACATATATACATACATATATGTGCACTTGTATGCATTGAAAATAACAAACCAGTCGATCGGTTCAAGGTCGTGCAATAAGCAACTTCGTTAGACAAACCCATAATTTTATGCGCAAACCATTAACGCGCACAAACAAATTCTTATGCTTTTAGTAGGTGCTTTAGAGTTGTGAAGTGTTCTGTGCGCGCCCACTTTTGTGTTTTACAAGAATATATAAAATCAATGTTTAACCACCTGCTACGGCTAAGTTTGTTGCTATAAAATTAATACCCTAGCGCGCTGAGAATTTTGAGGTGCATTGTAAAGGCTGTAAGTGCGAAGTGCAAGCGAATTATGAGTAGGTGACATCAGCAAACTCAAAATATGATATCTAATTTGATTTGAATGGATCAGTGATTGGAATGGGATATGGGATTTATTTGAATTTACATAAATATAACTACTGAAAGTAAGTATACCGCTGCGATTTTGTTGGATTATTTGCTTAAAAAGAACTTGCCAAATCGCTACTCGAGAAGTTAGCACTGGAAGCATTCCATGTTGAGTGTTGCTGTGCATTTTCTTGCTTAGAGCAGAGACCAGAGATGATTAGATACACTAAACTGGTGTAAGAGAGAGCTAGGCAATTTTTCTGCTGGAGAAATTTGTGACATGAAATGAAAAATTTGGCATGATTTATCTTCAAGACTGTCATTTAGCCTCCTCACCATAATTTATTTTAAAGCATTGACACCTACATTTATATCTAGGTAGAAAAAGTCGTAGTATTCCCTCCTGAATAATTGTAGAAGCTCAGCAAAGTTCAATGAGTTCAGCAAAAAAGCCGTGACCGTTTTACGTGTTTTATTTCTGTAACTTGACACACGCCAATCACAGTTATGTTACCTTTGTTTGTCGCTCAGCCGTCATGACGCGCCACTTTCGCAGTCAATGCACACAGTACAAAAAGTGACTATGACACACTTTTGTTATTCATTTGATTTCATTGCGACTACAACTTTCCGTTATGGACTATGAGCAATGAAAAACGGCCGTGCGTGAAGAGCTGATACAAAATAAATAATAGCTTAAAAAAACTAAAAAACACGCTTTAATCTTAAAAATGGTACTAAAAATTGAGAAATAATTTAATTAGAAACAAAATGATGAACGAAAATATAAGTATTTAAGGAAAAGCGTGGGGGTGCTCAGTATGTCAAAACATATTTCAAATCGCTGTTTTTTTTACTAATATTTTTATTTTGACTTTTTTGAGATTTCATATAACGTACTGTTTAATTTCGCAACTAGATATTTATATTTTTGTACTAGTTGTACGAATCGAATATTTTCATGTTCATTATTGAGCGCCGCCACGCTTTTCCTTAAATACTTATATTTTCGTTCATCATTTTATTTCTAATTAAATTATTTCTCAATTTTTAGTACCATTTTTAAGATTTAAGCGTGTTTTTTAGTTTTTTTAAGCTATTATTTATTTTTAAGTTTTTAGTGAAATTTTTCATTAAAGGATGTTTATGTGGACGCAAGAATAAAAGTAAATTTTTCACATACATTTTTTCCTTATAAAAAAAAAAACATTGGTCATGGGAGCTCAAAAATGAAGCCTAAACGAAAAAATATCAACTAATATGTACTATGTGTATCGAAGCAAAACTATTTCAGTTTTTAATATATATATATATATATATATATATATATATATAAAAAAATAGTAAACAACTTCTTGAAAACAAAAACAGCGAAACACATGTGAAAGTTACCAAGAAACCAACAGCGAAAAAATATCCTATTTTGGTAATCAGCAAGTTCGGCAACCGTGCTATAAATAGAATTTGAACAAACAATAAGCACATCTCACACTGAAAAACTTCAGTGTAGGAATACACACGCTTTCGCCTAAAAGTATGCAATGTTTACATACATACATACATACATACATACATACATACATACATACATACATACATACAGGTGAAACTAATAAAAGCGTGTTAAAAACAGTTCTTGCTTTGCATACATATGTATGTACATGCGATTGTTTTTTATTGCAAACACAACAACAACAAAAAGAAAGCTTGTTACACAAAACACAAAACCAGTTCTTGCTTTGCATACGTATGTATGTACATGCGGTTGATTTCATTGCAAATACAACAACAACAAAACAGAAAGCTTCAAGCTTCATTTTTGAGTGAATTTATGCATTGAGTTTATCGCCAACGCTATGAGCGATCGCTGGCTGTTGTGCGTTAGTTCGCTAGCTATTTGGGTGGTTATACGTTTTTCTTTGAACATTTGTTTGTGATTTGAGAAGAATGTATTTTTGAGCGTTCGTGAGTGAGTTTTTCCGTACCCTGAAAGCTTGTTACTTATTGGCTTGTATACGGGAGTGAATTGAAATTCATAGAGGCTATTTTGAAGAAAGGTAACATAAAAGCCGCAATGAAGCATAAAGTATAATGTTGAATGTCCTACTATATGATGCCGTTGGGCTGTTGATGTCATGTTTCGAGTCCGGAGGAGAATAGAAATAATAGAGAGAACACAAAAAAGTGAATGTTTGAAAGATATAATTATTTAGTTAAATGTTGCAACTTTTAGGATGGGATGAAGTTACATACATACATACATACATACATACATACATACGTACATACATACATACATACAGGTGAAGCTAATAAAAGCGTGTTAAAAAACAAAAAAATATAAACGAAGTAATAACTTGTCTACTAATGCAATGATTGCCCTTTTATGATTGTTAAGTGTTGTGATTGCAATGCAATTTACAAATGATGTGCGGTGTAATTTAAGTTAGAGACTAATGGCAGACCATTTTAGCGGCGAAATAGAGTGCGAGACAGGGCAGCATCCGGTTGTATGCGCTGGCGCACAGTGCCGCGAAGGTGGACAAAAATCGACAGTTTTGAAACTTGATGTTTTGATGTCAAGTTACAGCTAAAACTCCAACTAAGAGAAATTCGTAAGTTATTTTGTGATAAAAACAACTTTCAGCCTCACACACCGCCTCAAAGTTCACCTATTTTCTACATACCATTTCATTTCGGCGCTTCGCACATAAAAGTGGTCGCAGTTAAAAATTTGTTAAGAATACATTTTTATTCCTAGAAAGATCAACTTTTTCAATTTGATACAGATATATACGACAAACCAGAAAATGTATGGTTCATGAAAAAAACATATATACAAATATTTTTTTTTATTTTAATAAATAAATATATGATTAAACATACCAAAATCCGAAAATTGGTAAACTTTGGAGGCAAAAAAAAGACATCATGAAATTCCGTGAAATTTTTTTTTTGTTTATGGTAGATTGGACCTTCTACTAACAGAAACAGTCGAAATCTCTTCCACCTTTTTCCAATATTTGAAAATTTTCAATTTTGAAAAAGTGACTAAATGCCCTTTTTTTGGTATTATTTTGGCTGATCTATATTTATAATACTTTTATAAATGTGAAAAATTTTTTAGAGGTACAGGGTGATTTGAAATGAAAAAATTGTCAGCTAATTAAAATACTTAAATATGCATCACGGTATGGGAGCCAAAAACAAAGGTATACGAACATTTATATATGTATGTATATATATGGAGAGAAATGACACCAGTTTACAAATATTATATCAACCAATTCGGGTAAGCAAATAAATGCAATCGAGACACCTTACAGCGCCTGAACAAAAAGATAATAAAAACAAGTAAGGAAGCCTAAGTTCGAGTGGAATCGAACATTAGATACTCAGCTGTATGCTTTCATTGTTTGTTTGCGTTTGTTCGATATAGGGTGTATTTTATATGACACGAGTGCTGCATAAACAGGGCGCAGCCACGCCCATTTTCAAAATTTGTATCAATCATCCAAATAAGCATATAAATATTATTGTTAGTGCAAAATTGCATCCCTCTATGACTTTTAGTTACAAAGACTTCACGTTACAAATTCCAAAAGGGTGTTCCAGAAATATCTTTGTTAAAAAGTAGGCGTGGTCATAAACCGATTTCAATACATTTTTGCGTGTCTATTAACACATGTTATAAAAGTGTATAAACCAAGTTTCGTCATAATATCTCAGTTATTTATCGAGTAATAGGCACGTAGATTCCTTTGTATAAAAAGAGGCGGTGCCACGCCCATTTTCCAAACTTTTTTATTTTTTGTTTCCGGTCTATTGTAGAACTCATGTCACAAAATTTCAGTGATAGATCTTTATATTTGACAGAGATATCGCTTAAAATGTTTTTATTAGGTCACTTTATAATACCCATATATAAAAGTGGGCGTGGTCGTCAACCGATTTTGGTAATCTTTCGTCCACACATTTGGCTAAGTAAATATATCACGCGTACCAAATTTCATCGATATATCTTTAACGGTTTCTGAGTTATGGCTTATAAAACTTTCAATATTTGCCCCTTAATAAGTGGGCGTGGCACCGCCCATTTTCCAAAATTTTTATATTTTTGTTTTATGTCCCTAGTTGGTCTCCTGCCACAAAATTTCAGTGATAGATCTTTATATTTGACAGAGATATCGCTTAAAATGTTTTTATTAGGCCCCTTTATAGTTCCCATATATAAAAGTGGGCGTGGCCGTCAACCGATTTTGATAATTTTTCGCCAAAACATTTGTCTAAGTAAGCAAATTACGCAAAACAAATTTCATCGATATATCTTCAACGGTTTCTCAGTTATGACATATAAAACTTTCAATGTTTGACCCTTAATAAGTGGGCGTGGCACCGCCCATTTTCCAAAACTTAATCAAATTTCTTCATAACGGCCTGAGCTCAATACGTGGATAAAATTTTATCACTCTAGCTATATTAGTGGCTGAGATACCAAATTTCCGATTTTTTCTATATAGGAAAAGTGGGCGTGGTCATGGTCCGATTTCGCCCATTTTCAATACCAACCGTCCCAGTCTCGATACCAACTTGCATTTCAAATTTCATCAAAATATCTCAATTTTTACGCGAGTTATCCTGAGTATGGACGGACGGACGGACGGACGGACGGACATGGCTCAATCGATTTCTCTTTTCACCCTGATCATTTTGATATATATAAGTCCATATCTATCTCGATTATTTCATTATGTTACAATCCACCGTTATGAAATCAAAATTATAATACTCTGTGTACTAGTACAGCTGAGTATAATAAATAACATACCTATTACTCTTTATCTGCATAAAGAATAATATTTTGCTTAAGCACCAAACAAAAACATCTTGCAAAAATGATAGTACAAATGTATACACATCAGGGAGTTCCAATTTTATATATATATATATATATATATTTTTTTGTTTTTGATTCTTTTTATAATTTTGTTCACCTAACTAATCACATTACCTGTGCAAAATTTCGAAGGCGTTTCTTAGAAAATCATAAAAGTCGATTAAAAACTATGGACTCAAAATCAGTGAGCCATTCACAATGTTGCGATCAAATTTTGTAAATAAAACAAAAAGTCATGAAGAAATTTGATTAAGTATATACATCTACTTTGACTGTTATAGCAAGTTTATTATACCTCTATTGTAAGTTAAGCCTAAATATTTTTATTTATATCTTTTGATTGAATTAAGTTATAAGCATGGGGGTTTTAAAGAAATATAGAGTTTTAAAAGGAGAATAACGTAGTATATATAGCTCGAAATCTTCCTAAGTCGACTTAAGCGGTTATTGCTTGTGACCACAGATATTTTTTTACCCATTTACACAAAAAACAAAAATATTTTAAATATAAAACATCGATGAGTTATGTTTTTATTAACATATAACAGCGATTATTACTTACTTACTTAACAGCGATTATGCTTTATTTTAAAAAATTGTTTTTTTCTCAAGGTTAACGTGTAAGGAAAAACCTACCTAATTTTTCAAATTACCGTAATGTATTCACTTAGGGAGTAGAGTTTCGACAAATTTTAAGTATTAACTCTATTCTTCTGAACACTTAGCAACAATGCTATGCCATATTTCATTTTTAAATAATGATGTGCAAAAACTCGGTATTTTTTAATGAGTACCCGTTACGAAAAAACCGATTACTTTTTTAAAATTAGAGTAATATAGACACTTCATATGTAAAGTTTCAATAAATTCTGACAACTCCTTCATGTTTTCGTAAACACCACAATCAGCAATGATTATGCCTTATTTGTCTTTCATATAGTAATGTAAAAAAAAAATCGTTTTTTTTTAATGGTTACCCGGTACCGAAAAATCTATTTCATTTTTGAAATTAGCATGGCTTAGTCCTTTTAGGTGTAAGGTTTCAACAAGTTCTGAATACTATTTCGGTTTTTATAAACATATGTCTACGATGATTATGAGTTATTTTACCTTTTTAAAAAATTGTAAAAAAAATAGTTTTTAAATTACTGGTACCAGATGATGAAAAACGGATTTCTTTTCTGAAATTTGCGTGATATAGCCCTTTTAGGTATAAAGTTTCAGTCCATTCTGATGACTGCTTCCACTTATATCAACACATGTTCACAATGACTATTTTCATATAAAAATGCAAGAAAAATGAGTAACCGGTACAGAAAAACCGATTTCATTTTTGAAATTACCGTGGCATAATACTTCTAGGTGTGAAGTTCCAGCCAATTCTGACCACTCCTTCTATTTTTGTCCATCATTTGTATGGAGTCGCGGCACTGTGTGGCGGGCCAATTGAATGGAGATGCTAGTAATGCGCATGCGCTGCGTAGCTTTAGGCAAGCACTGAAAGTGGACAAATTGGCACATATTTTTATATGTGTGCACATGCATGTACAATGTACATATAGACATACAATTATATATGTTTATAAACATGTATTTTTATGACGGCAATCTTCAATGAGCCAACCGCAGCTAACGAACTGGTTAAGCGATCTTGGCGCTGTACACCTAGTGCAGACGGGTGGAAAGAAATGTATTGACAGCAGGATATTGGACTCGTTGCATTGAAAAGTGAATGTTTGCTGAAGCAGGAAAAGTAAAATGGCACATTAAAAGATGTGATATGTACACAAATTTTATGTAAGCTTAAAAGAAGAAATCGGATTAAAATTTGTATTGAAAGTGAAACCGAATTTACAAACTTTCCATATTACTACATCTGAGGCGCAACAAAACTCGCGTGGTGTTATAATGTACTTGCTAAACTAGATTTCGTTGAAATATTTGCTACTGTGAAAAATGTACGAAGACATGCACCCAGCCGGCTAGGGAGCTTAGAATGTACCCGTGGTAAGGGATGCCTGTCGAAGAGGCGATTAAAATCCACCGGCCTAGAAGGTTCATAATGGCCAAAAAAACTTGTTCACACGACAGTCGGGCTAGTGGCAGAAGGGACTAGTACCCGAACGTACCAGATTTATGCGGCAAAGGACTGTTACTTCCCCTAAACTCCGCAAAACCTTCGTGGAGTGTTTTGGTGGCTAAACCAACAACAACAACAACATACACACACCTAATGTGTGTTATGCATTTATATGCCATACTTAGTGTGTTGAACTTTTCTTAAAGAACTGAGAAATACATTTCTTTCAAAGCGCATACCTAAGAATTTCGTCAAATTTGAGGACTCTTAAACTTAAATATTCCCAGTAATGTGGAGTGAAAACATATGGAGATTTTTTGTTTGTTTTTTTTTTTTTTTGAACGTATCAGCAATTAAAAGTTGCCTTTATATGAGTTAATGAACCCCACAAAATTTTATGGCGATAGGATGACGTTTTGAACTGCCCCCAGCCCCGCAAAGTTGAAAGCAATAAGCACGATCTGGTACAAATATAAAATTTTGAAAATTATAAAATTAAAATACGAAGTATGAGGATTGATAAACATGGCTAAGCTGAGTATTAAAGTGATTTTTTTTTTTGAAAACAACAACAACAAAAGTTATTTAAGGTCAAAGTTTATATTATGAATTTTTTAAATTGCAATTACTTAAAAAATACTGAACCGATTTCGAATGGTTTTATACAATTCGATTGGTATTTTGATTCCATTTAATTTGATGTACATTTTATATGTGAAAATTAAGGGGGGTAAAAGGGGGGTTGACCCCACAGGGGGGGCGGTTATGGAACCCACATAAAATGTATATAAAATTAAAGGGAATCAAAATACCAATCGAATTGTATAAAACTATTCGAAATCGGTTCAGTAGTTTTTAAGTAATTGCAATTTAAAAAATGCATAATATAAATTTTGACCTTAAATAACTTTTGTTGTTGTTGTTTCCAAAAAAAAAAAAAATTCACTTTAATACTCAGCTTAGCCATGTTTATCAATCCTGATACTTCGTTTTTTGATTTTATAATTTTAGAAATTACACATTTGTACCAGATCGTGCTTATTGCTTTCAACTTTGCGGGGCTAGGGGTACCTCTAAACATGCGAGTAGGTCAATAAAATTTTACAGGCTTATTTTTGGGCTAGAAAGGTGCCGTTCTGGCTTTGGAACAAATTGAATTTCCAAAAAAAAAATTTCGCTCCACCTTAATACAAAGCATAATTTTGTAAAACTTCATCAAAAATAATTTTAAATAAATCATGACCGTTGTTAGCACTAATCACAGATAGTCAAATGATCTTAACTTTGGTATTAACTCTAATGGGCTTTCACTTATGCTTGAATTAATTAATTGAGTGGTTAACATACGAGTTGGCAGAGAATTGGAATGTGTACCCACATATGAGAAACTCTTTCGAATGAGGTTTTACCGTTGGTATTTGCTTCGCTTTAGCGTTTGATGGATTTTACATATATTTGTATTGATAGCTTGGAATTCTAGCTTGGGGAAAAGAAAATTAATGCGAAAAAATATAGAGTTCAATGCTCTATTTAATTTTCAAATAAATTCACAGCACGTTTTAGCATAGATATTTGCATGCATACGAAGTGTAAATTGGAATGCTTCTAAAATTGTAAAAATGCCAAATGTGGCGCCAATAGTTTACGTTAAACTGTGTATAGTAAAATATTTGAATTTTATACTATTTTATTTCTGTTGTTGAAAGTACTATGGAAGAATTGTATGTCCTGCTTGTGAATATGTGTATACTAGAGTGCATCGAGAAAAGGTTTATTAAAAACTAGAACTTACTACTCAGAAAAATCCAATCCTTGTATTCACAATGTGCCGGTACATCTACAAGGTGCTCTAATGTACTCAAATGTACATACAAACATACATATATACAGCACTCATAACACTTATATTCATTGTTACATAACTTTTTTAACGGTATAGTAAAATATTTTGATGATTTGAAATTCTGTTGATATACAGCGTTTGTAGGTAACCAAAAAATCGAAAGACTTAAGAAACGAACTTGGCATTCTAATGCGAAAGTCAATTTAAAAATTTTGATTTTCTGTGAGATTTTAGCAATTTTATTGATATTTATACTTCCATCATTTATCGACTTATACATACATATCTGCATTAGTTATGTATTTAGTGGCTGTTATTTCGCGCTGCGCAAAAATTGAAGACACTGTCCAGGGTTTTATTCTCTTAAAACTAAGAGAACGCATTCATAACCACATCAGTTGTACATATATCACAAAAACTTAAAAACAACCATCAAAGAAAAAAGAACAAACAAAAAAACAAAAACCACAACATTATCACAACAAAAATAAGAAAATAAATTTACGCCCAAATGAAAATGAAAATAAAAACCACAGCCTTCACCTGTTGGACTACAAATGTATTTCCATACATACATATGTATGTACATATATATATGTATTACCTAGCCCAGCTAAGTGAAATTGCAGCTTGTCGCGCCTTGAACAAAACATTAAATTCATAATCGAATGTAAATATGTCAATGAGCGTAGAAATACGTGAGATATTTGAATGATGAAACCAGAATCATTTCACTTACAAAAGGAAGCCAACAAACAAATACTCGTATACGTACAAAAAAAAAAACAAGAAATATCCGATGAAACTAAAATCGAATATTTTGGCATCCAATGCGGCTGAGCTAACTTGCTGTTGTCTGGCACCTTTTCACTGCCCGCTGACAAATTTTTTTTTTGTTGTTGCTATTTCATCTGGCCAACCACAGACAGCTTTCACTATTCAAAGAAGTAATGAAGTAAATAAATAAAATTGGTATGTTACCGACAGAATTTTTTTTCGTTTGGTTGTGTAAAAAGTGATGAGTTTTTTTTTTCCTATCTTATTATTTTTGTAAATGAGCGCACTTCTTTTGATGTTAATAATCAAAAGTCATAACTTTTTCGCGCGGTTATACCCACAAAATTTACATACATACATATATACATGCAGACGCACTCGTTTGTTGTTGTTGCAACAGGGTGATCTTTGGCGTTGTGCAGAAAGAGAAATTATCATATTCCTGGCTCAATTTTCTCTTAAGCAAGGTACGTGTAATCTAATAGGAGTCACCGTGACACAGCAACTTCAGAACATGTTGAAAAATATGAGACACATGTAGGTTTTTGGAAATGTAACCAAAAATTATGAATTATTAGCAATGAATAAAATTAGCGCCACCTTGTATACAGGGTTCAGAAAATATTTGAAATATAATTTGTTTTCACAAATTATTCTTTGCCGAAAATGTTTGTTTTGAATTTTATCTATCTTATCATTTGAAAAATATTACACATTTTCGAATTATTTGAACACCTGCAATACAACTTTTGGGAAAGATTTTATTTTCAAATATTTGAAATTCATTTGTTTTTCGTTTCATTCGCAATACGAGTATATTCAAAAACAAAAGTTCTTTTTCATTCCAAGAATATTTTTTTGAATATAGATAGTACATATTGTGCTTATAACATTTCTTTGTTTTTGTGAATTTGCGAAAATTAGTGTTCAAAATGGGTAGGGTCTCAAGTATCGACAAAACAAAATATGTATGTTGAATATAATAAAGAACTAAATTTGTCGAAGTGTCTTCGTTGCCAAAAACCTTTAAAGGGGAATTCGCTAGGAAACATAAAACGGTATTACGCTGCAGTTCACAAGGTGAATTTTGGCATTGAGTTTGCAGAATTTGCCTAAAGTTCCTTTAAAACTAAGCAAGCACATTCATTTGAGACAGCCGTCCTTGTTGGTGGGCAGATTATGCTAACTTTAGGCGAATTTTTTGGAGCTTATCTCCTACCTTATTTTTCTTCTCTAACCAAAAGCTGATCAAAAGTAGGTTATCGCATTTTAAAAATGAGTTTTCTCGTGGCACGAATTAAGAAAAAAATATAGGATTGTAACCGCTTAGTGTATATATATAAGCGCATTTGTATAAACACAGGTCAACAATAACACTGCTTTACAGCCAAAAAATACTGTAAACGCGAACATCCTATCTATCTGTAAAATCGGTCGCCGATTCCGAAATCGGGTTCATTATACTCAGCTGTACTAGTACACAGAGTATTATAGTTTTAATCACATAACGGTGGATTGTAACAGAATGAAATAATCGAGATAGATATAGACTTATATATATCAAAATGATCAGGGTGAAAAGAGAAATCGATTGCGCCATGTCCGTCCGTCCGTCCGTCCGTCTGTAAACACTCTAACTCGCGCAAAAATTGAGATATTTTGATCAAATTTGAAATGCAAGTTGGTACAGAGACTGGGACGGTTGGTATTGAAAATGGGCGAAATAGGACCATGACCACGCCCACTTTTTAACAAAGATATTTCTGGGAATTTGTAACGTGACATCTTTGTAACTAGAAGTCAAAAAGGAATGAAATTTTGCACAAAGAATAATATTCATATGCTTAGTTGGATGACTGATAAAAATGTTGAAAATGGGCATGGCTACGCCCAATTTATGCGGCACTCGCTTTATATAAAATACGCCGTGTTTCCATCAAACGTAAACAAACAATGAACGCATACAGCTGAGTATCTAATGTTCGATTCCACTCGAACTTAGGCTTCCTTACTTGTTTTTAATTATATCGGAAGGTTTTTGAGATATTGGCAATTTACGGTTATTTGGCCAACTGCTCCACTTAATCCTTTATATCTCTTTAAAGCAGTGAGCTATCTTCCTCTCTAACTCTTATAGTTTCTGAAATATTGACGATTCAATTTGAATTTTTTCGATTTTTTGCGAATTTTTGAAGAACAAAATGACATTGAATTGTCAGGCAATTTCTTTAAAACCAATGTTTTCACCTTCGGTTTTACTCTGCGTGAAGCTCCATTCCATTACCAAAAAAATAAGCTATCAACGAAGAAAAGCCATGGTAAAATGGAAAAGTTACAGGCGATCAAGTAAATACAGCCAAGTCGCGCAAAGCCTCAATATTTCAGAAACTATAAGAGTTAGAGAAAAATGTTATAGCAGCCATGAAAAGGAAATTTAATTTTCTTTTGTTTGGTATCATCCCGATTGGAGTGATTGGCCAAATAACGGTAAATTGCCGATATCTCAAAAACCTTCCCACAGAATTAAAAATGAACCGGATTTTCGGAATCAGCGACCGATTTTACATATAGATAGGATAGTCACGTTCAAAGTACAGACAACAAATTTCATTTTGCGATCAAGTGTAATTGATTGCGAATGTTTGATTTGGAAAACGATTAAAAAAATGTATTCTTCTATACTAAAGGCCTGCAATTGTTGAACTATTTAACATGCCACATTTGCGACATCATGCAATTGTCATGCCTTGCCATGTTGCTCATACATGTTTAACAACGACATACAAAGACACTATCGAAAAAATTCAATTCAAACCTATACATTTTTTGTATAATTGTTTGGCATGCATGAACATAGAAAAACAATTTTTCAATACATGCGACAAGTGCGACACATGCGACATATTGTGGCAGCATTATTATTTATACTACAATTCCGTAAAAATTAGCATTGTGAGCGAAATCAAATCAAATTTTGCAAGTGGAAGATGCGCTGAATATGAATCTGGTCTCAACAAAGAAGAATTATAATAGTTATGTACCTACATACATATGTATGTATAGATACATAGCCCAGAAGCCAAATTGACATGTACACTGGACTAGACATGAAAAATCTTTAAAAGTCCGTCCCTAAATATAAAGCTAATGTTAAGGAGGTCTCCGGACAACATTTTTTTTTTTTGATCCCGCAAAAAACCACCGAATTTGTTTTTTTTTTATAACTTAGTTATTTGAATCCGACTTTTAAAATTGATATATCATTATTTTGGTCCTATGAAGCTCTATATTTCCTTCTAATGTTCTTTTGAATTCTGAAGTCGTTTTCACATACACAGCTGGGTCTGCTATCTATGTTGTACGTCCATAAATTATCCTATTTTTAGAGGTCAAATAACAAAGTTACAATAAAAAATCTTTTTCGGAGGTGTTTCGCGGGATCAAAAAGATAAAAAAAAAACAATAGTGTTCCTTAAACATAATCTAGCACATACTCTGAAAAAAAAAACGTTGTAAATACAAAGACTTTTGCAGTTAAATGAACAACTTTCCGCAGTTGAAATGTACCCAACAACGCTCCGTTGTTGTTTCAAAGATGCGAGCTTTTTGATTCAAATACTTTTCGTATTTAAGTTAACAACGGAAACTGTTGAAAGAAATACTTTGACATTTAAGTTAACAGTTTTTGCTTTTGAATTAACAGCAAAAAATTTTAGTCCAAAAGCAAGCACTGTTGATTCAAGTACTTTTCGTATTTAAGCTAACAACTCTTGCTTTTTAATTAACCGCAAAAGTTGTTGGTGGAAAAACGGGCACCATTGAAGCAAATACTTACGCATTTAAGTTAACCTCAAGAAAATTGTAAAAATAGTATTTTTTTTTTAATATAATAGATATTATTTTATTTTATTTTTTTATACATATAATATATGTATGTTTACTTATCGAGCCCTAACCGCCATAAAGTGTATCCAACAAAATTATCGATTTTAGCGTTTTTAATCAACTCCCACAATTTCATAGACTTAAGGCCGGTTTCACCACCTCCGGTTAAGCTCTTAACCAGAGATTTTTGCCCGGTGAACCAATTTATTTGACAGCTCGCCATACAATTTACGTCAAACTAACCAGCGATTAAATTAACCGCATATTGTGAAACCGGCCATAAATAAATTTCAAGGCTGATTACCAACTGTATGAAAAGAAAATAAAAAAAAACCTGTAAAATTTAATTTTTGTTGTATACAATTTTTGGCGGGATTAGGGCTCGATAGGTAGTAATATTAATACCAAGGCCCGCCGTCACCAAACGAACTTTAGTCATTCATCCATTCACCATTTCCAAACGCATCAGTACATCTGCAGACAACTCTCACGACATAAAAAAAGCTGAGTTTATCAATAGATATTAGTTTTTGTTTAATTAATTTTTTTTATTTATGTATGTATGTATGTATGTATGTATATTACTTTCTTTATTTTCTTTTAAAATTGAAACGAATTGAACGAATTTGAAAAATTTTGTTTATTTTTTTTGATTTTTTCTTTCAACTCCTTCTTTCTTTTTACTTAAAAAATGTTTAACAGCAAGCAAGTTTTTGAATCAACAACGCACGTCTTTGAATTAACTGCGGAAATTTGTTGAATCAAAAACTTTGCCGTTAAAACAAATACTTTTGCTGTTGAATCAAATACGGAGATTCAACAGCGAAAAGTTGTTGATTTAACTACGGGTATTTTTTTCAGAGTATCTGTGTTCATATCGAACAGTAGCTTATGTCGAAAGGCAAATTTTCAAAATACTCGTAAATTTGTGTAATTTTCTAGCAGTTCCCCGCACAGGTTTATTAAGTAAAATCATTGTGACTGAAGCCGGTTGAAAGCCCGAGAAGGAGTTTAAACATCATATGATATCATAAAATTAAGAAGGCCGGTAAAGTCAGCAATTTCAAAACCATTAAAATCTTATAATTTTTCTGTTTACTGAGATTCTGAATTACGGAAAAGATGCACTCAGATAGAGAAACGAACGATCAGCTGCTTTTATGCGTAAGTAATTTCACCACGAACGTCGCGTTTTAAAAATTTGGAATTTGATTGCGGGAAATATATATTAGGTGCGATCATATGAAAAATTTATTCATATTTATTTCATTCATAGTTTTTCTCATTGTGTGCACAAAAACAAATTTATAACAGATGTAATAAAAATATTGTAATGAACATTCAACAGCTACAAAAATGTGTGAAAATTGTAGTTCATTATTATCCCCCTATTTTCAGAAATTACCTTTTTCATCTTTATATATCTACTAAAAAAATTGTCCTAAAACTTTATAAGAATGTATAAAAATGCTTCTGAATTCATTACTGCATAAATAAAAGTAAAAACCAAATACCAAAATAATGTGTTTCAAAATTTCCCCATAGGTGAGCCTCAGAGTCTCACTTTCATTTTTACGTAACTTTTTAAAATTCGGTGATTAGGGTTAATGAAAAATTATAGCTTATATCCTTATCCCTATCTCTATCCTTATCCCTATCCCATTTCGTTTTTATACTCAGCTGTACTAGTACACAGAGTATTATAGTTTTAATCACATAACGGTGGATTGTAACAGAATGAAATAATCGAGATAGATATAGACTTATATATATCAAAATGATCAGGGTGAAAAGAGAAATCGATTGAGCCATGTCCGTCCGTCCGTCCGTCTGTCCGTCTGTCCGTCTGTAAATAATCTAACTCGCGCAAAAATTAAGATATTTTGATGAAATTTGAAATGCAAGTTGGTATCGACACTGGGACGGTTGGTATTGAAAATGGGCGAAATCGGACCATGACCACGCCCACTTTTCCTATATAGAAAAAATCGGAAATTTGGTATCTCAGTCACTAATATAGCTGGAGCGATGAAATTTTACCCACGTGTTGAGCTCAGGCCCCTAGGAAGAAATTTGATGATTTTTGAGATATCTGAATGAAATTCGGAATACAGGTATGTTGTTATATGCAGCTGATCATTTGTCGGAACCGGCCGAATCGGACCACTATAACATATAGAAAACAACCGATTATTCAGATATACATGAAATTTTTGAATGTAATTTGTGCATAACTTCCCCATTTAAACAGCTAAGGACATGAAACTTTGAAGTAGACGTGCCCATTTTGGCCCAAACAAGGTTACCGAAAATTGTCAAGATCGGACCACTATAACATATAGTTCCACAAAATCCGATTATTCAGATATACACATTTTGGTGTATAACTCCTCCATTTTAACAGCTAACGGCCTGAAATTTTGAAGTATTTGTACCCATATGGACCCAAACAGGTTTACCGAAAATTGTCAAGATCGGACCACTATAACATATAGCTCCCCTACAACCGATTGTTCAGATATGGACATTTTGGTGTACAACTCCTCCATTTTAATAGCTAACCGCCTGAAATTTTGAAGTATTTGTACCCATATGGGCCCAAACGGGATTACCGAAAATTGTTAAGATCGGACCACTATAACATATAGCTCCCCTACAACCGATTGTTCAGATATGGACATTTTGGTGTATAACTCCTCCATTTTAACAGCTAACGGCGTGAAATTTTGAAGTATTTGTACCCATATGGGCCCAAACGGGATTACCGAAAATTGTTAAGATCGGACCACTATAACATATAGCTCCCCTACAACCGATTGTTCAGATATGGACATTTTGGTGTATAACTCCTCCATTTTAACAGCTAACGGCGTGAAATTTTTAAGTATTTGTACCCATATGGGCCCAAACAGGGTTACCGAAAATTGTCAAGATCGGACCACTATAACATATAGCTCCCCTACAACCGATTGTTCAGATATGGACATTTTGGTGTATAACTCCTCCATTTTAATAGCTAACGGCCTGAAATTTTGAAGTATTTGTACCCATATGGGCCCAAACGGGATTACCGAAAACTGTCAAGATCGGAGCATTATAACATATAGCTCCCATACAACCGATTGTTCAGATATGGACATTTTGGTGTGTAGCTCCTCCATTTAAATAGCCAAGTCACCATTTTTTCTAATAAATCTTTCCATAAATAACCCACAGAATTAAAATTATAAATTAAACTTAATCCGGCTATGTACATACATAGTAAAGGCCTGCAATTGTTGAACTATTTAACAAGCCACATTTGCGACATCATGCAAATGTCATGCCTTGCCATGTTGCTCATACATGTTTAACAACGACATACAAAGACACTATCGAAAAAATTCAATTCAAACCTATACATTTTTTGTATAATTGTTTGGCATGCATGAACATAGAAAAACAATTTTTCAATACATGCGACAAGTGCGACACATGCGACATATTGTGGCAGCATTATTATTTATACTACAATTCCGTAAAAATTAGCATTGTGAGCGAAATCAAATCAAATTTTGCAAGTGGAAGATGCGCTGAATATGAATCTGGTCTCAACAAAGAAGAATTATAATAGTTATGTACCTACATACATATGTATGTATAGATACATAGCCCAGAAGCCAAATTGACATGTACAGTAGACTAGACATGAAAAATCTTTAAAAGTCCGTCCCTAAATATAAAGCTAATGTTAAGGAGGTCTCCGCACAACATATTTTTTTTGATCCCGCAAAAAACCACCGAATTTGTTTTTTTTTATAACTTAGTTATTTGAATCCGACTTTTAAAATTGATATATCATTATTTTGGTCCTATGAAGCTCTATATTTCCTTCTAATGTTCTTTTGAATTCTGAAGTCGTTTACACATACACAGCTGGGTCTGCTATCTATGTTGTACGTCCATAAATTATCCTTTTTTTAGAGGTCAAATAACAAAGTTACAATAAAAAATCTTTTTCGGAGGTGTTTCGCGGGATCAAAAAGATGAAAAAAAAAACAATATTGTTCCTTAAACATAATCTAGCACATATCTGTGTTCATATCGAACAGTAGCTTATGTCGAAAGGCAAATTTTCAAAATACTCGTAAATTTGTGTAATTTTCTAGCAGTTCCCCGCACAGGTTTATTAAGTAAAATCATTGAGACTGAAGCCGGTTGAAAGCCCGAGAAGGAGTTTAAACATCATATGATATCATAAAATTAAGAAGGCCGGTAAAGTCAGCAATTTCAAAACCATTAAAATCTTATAATTTTTCTGTTTACTGAGATTCTGAATTACGGAAAAGATGCACTCAGATAGAGAAACGAACGATCAGCTGCTTTTATGCGTAAGTAATTTCACCACGAACGTCGCGTTTTAAAAATTTGGAATTTGATTGCGGGAAATATATATTAGGTGCGATCATATGAAAAATTTATTCATATTTATTTCATTCATAGTTTTTCTCATTGTGTGCACAAAAACAAATTTATAACAGATGTAATAAAAATATTGTAATGAACATTCAACAGCTACAAAAATGTGTGAAAATTGTAGTTCATTATTATCCCCCTATTTTCAGAAATTACCTTTTTCATCTTTATATATCTACTAAAAAAATTGTCCTAAAACTTTATAAGAATGTATAAAAATGCTTCTGAATTCATTACTGCATAAATAAAAGTAAAAACCAAATACCAAAATAATGTGTTTCAAAATTTCTCCATAGGTGAGCCTCAGAGTCTCACTTTCATTTTTACGTAACTTTTTAAAATTCGGTGATTAGGGTTAATGAAAAATTATAGCTTATATCCTTATCCCTATCTCTATCCGTATCCCTATCCCATTTCGTTTTTATATATGTACATACATAGTAGATAAATGTTTTCTTAATAAAAAAATAATCTACATATGAAGGTATGTACGTACATACGCACATATATTTTCATACAACAGCATGAAAACATATTGCAGAGGCATGTTATAGAAAACAAAATCGAACAACAGTATAGGTAACAACAATGACATGTTACAGCAGTATGTTTGAGTTCGAACAACATGGCAAGACAGTATGTTTGAGTTGGCACAACATGGCAAGACAGTATGTTTGTGATGACATGGTATGACAATGTATGAAATTTTTGAAAAGGACAATTTTACAGAAAATGTTGAACTTTGCAGTACTTTATTCTATACTCAACTAAAGAAAGAAAAATATTTAAAAACTTAAAATTTGTTTCCCGAATGTTTACAAATTTCAATTATTCGTAGCCATGAAAAGAATTTTTCGGTTTAAATTCTTTTCAAAGTGAAAAGAATTATTTGTTTTCAAATTTTTTCGCAGCCAGTATAAACAAATGAAATTCATGAATTTTAAATATTTGAAAACGAATTTTTCTGAAGCCTGCTTGTATATACACTCAGGGAAGAACAGCATTTTAAAATCAAAAATAAAATTTTTGTTTTCATAATGCGTGTTTTAAACCAAACCATTTTTATTTTCACAACGAACATTTTTAAATTAAAAATGAAATTTTTGAATTAAGAATGAAATTTTTTAAGTAAAAATGCTTTTTCGATTTAAAAAGAAACATACTTAAATTAAAAATGGAAATGAATGTTGATTCAAAAACTTGCTCTTTGTTCAACATTTTTTTGTGAGAAAATATTTTTTTTGAGAAATCCAACAAAACCAATAATGAGAATTGATTTTTTTTAATTTTGCTTTTATAATGATTCATATAATTCATGGATTCTTTGTTAGGAATAGGGAATTATAAATAGGTTACTACAATTCAATATAATGTTTAATGTTCCACTATGTGATGGCGTTGGATTGAATTTCAGGTTCATGTCATGGTTCGAATCCGGAGGAGAATACAAAAGGAGAATAAGGAGAATAAGAAATAAAGATAGCAAACAGTTAAGGCGAAGAAGAAAAGAAGAGGAGAACAAGTGTAGGCTATATTTTTGTAGTTGGGACTCAGATTGAGAGAAGATGAAGAGAATTGGATACAATTTCGAATCCGGAAGAAGAAAATGACATAGAGAACACCTCAGCTTTTTTTTCTCATAGTGCTTAAAACAAAAATAAACATTTTTAAATTAAAATGTGTTTTCTTGATTTAAACATTTTACAATGAACATTTTTAAAATAAAAATGTTGGTATTTACATCACTTTTAAATACGTTTTTTGTACCTACATGCCAAGTTTACGTGCTGAGCCGATGCTGATCTCATTGTTGCAGTTTCATGCTCATCAATTTTTGGCGAGATTTATACTTTGTTTCGGCATTTTAGCATGTGGTTGAACTTTTTCTGCGTTGTTGAATTGGTTTGTCACACCCATATTATTGTTTATTAATTGCTTTAACTCCATTATGGTTTTGTGGTTATTTTTACATTCATGCAAAAATGCTAGGTGTTCGTTGTTGTGTTCGATAGAAACAATATGAGCTGTAAAGTACATAATTGACAGCATTTTAAAGAAAGATGGATGTAGAAAAGTATTTGACAGCATTGGTATGCGTGAACTAAGTATGTAATGATGTTCAACAAAATAATATTCAATTATAAAAAGCGAATATGCCACGCTTGCTATGATCATATACATAAACATACATTATCACGTTACATGTATCTTTTAGATTTTTAGAGTTGATAGCGCTTCCGTGCATATGTTCGACAGCAGAAAAGGCGAGAGTAGTTAATTAATAGAAGAAAGTAATGAGAAACATATTTTGTTTTAATTGGCTAAAACTTCCCGACGTTCCCGACGGAAAAAGCAGTTTTTCTTCGAGTTTTTTTTTTAATTATATTGAAAGCAAAAGAATTAACTAAAAGTGCTGAGATGGTTACGTTTTGAAAGAAAATGCAAGAATTATTTGGCCATGTAATGAAAAATGCCTTCGCCGTTCGGAGCCGGTATAAAACTGTAGGTCCAACGAATTAGTAGGAAAAACAAAAAAAAAAAAAATAAGGAGCACGCCTCGACTCTAAAACTCATCAGAATTGCATACATATATTATTAATAGCATTGCGATAATATAAATGAACCTACCGAGTTTATGTGTGGTTTTCTCATTAATTCGCTGTGTCCATATTCCATCTACAAATAGGATTCACTGTGAACGACATCTGTCCAAGACTGAATTTTTCATGACAGAGCACACTCAAAGGGATTGTTAACTAGTGCCGAGGTGTAAAAATAACTCATAAAGGAATTTGTCGAAACTGGATCCCGAACCCAAATACGCTCTTATGTAAAGCGAGCACCTAATACCATCTTTTTTTTTGATAAATCTCTATATTTAAGTATGAGAAAAAATGAGAAAAGAATACAAAAATGGTAGCAAAAACAAAAAAAAAAAAATAAATGTATTTGTCATGATTTAAATATATGTAAGTTAGTCGCTAGTCGATTTTTAAAAAAAGGTCGCGGCTGATTAAAATAATGGGTTTAAGAAAAAAAAAAATCATCAGCAGAAGATAGTGATGAAAATTCCATTAATCTCGAATGGCAATTTTTTTTATTTTACAGTTTAGACGGATTTTAATTTACTAACGCAATGTGCCCATGGCGTTATTTATTATTAAATGCATTATTTATTGGCTTTGATTCAAGCTCAACTAAGTCCATTTCTGGTCGATGAATCACCAGAACAGCCAACTGACCACAGCCAATAATTGGACCAAGTGTGGCGGGTACTAAGAACTACATCAGGGACTCCATGAGGAGACGCTGGAATTACGAAGCGCTTTCTGAAAAAGTCCAAAAGGGATGTAGCAAACTTCCTCCTCAAGCAGATAGGGAGGGAGCCCTTGTGGGGTTGATTACAGGACACAACCCTTGGCGACAGCACATCAACACCATAGGTATCATCAGGAGGTCATTATGCCTTTCCCGTCTGGGGGAGGACGACGAGGGCACATATCATTTTCTCTGCAACTGCCCGGCCTTCGCTAGAGTAGGACTGCGCATTATCGCGTAAAATGTACTTAGAATAGTGGATGCACATTCTCTACCATTCTGCAAACTTCTCAAAGTCATAAACGAATTGCAGAGGAATTCGGATTCCACTATCCCACCTTTTCTGCTACATCCTGCTCCTTTCTAAAAGCCTTAATTCCAATGTCAAATATGCCTGAATGCTTGGGAAAGACATAGTTTTCCCAGCCTACCAAAATTTTATTCCATTCCATGTGAAGTCCATTTATTTTTCTTCTGTTCCAACGCTGCTTTATTTGGTATCTTTTGGGTTTGGGTTCGTTCACTATCAATTTCATTCAGGCAGGAGAGAATCTATTCAAAAAATAACTTTTGCTTTCGCCATGTTTGTAATCTGATTCTCAATACAACCTTTCCTTTTATAATAGTCGCTTATAACATACTAATCGTCCTGCTCTTGGCATAATATTTGTGCAATAATGCGAAACCAATTTCTAAGTAAATTAGAATTTCCGGAGCTTATGTCATGATCACTACTCTCACTATCGCTTATTTAACAAATACTTCCGCTACACTTTACAGTTAAAAAAAATTTTTTTTACTTACCAAACACACATTGCCGTTGCGTTCTTATAAACAACTATAAGTATGTAAATTTATAGGATTGTCAAACTAGAGCCTTCCAACACCACTCAGCATAAAACAAAAAATAATAAAAAAGTAATAAAAAAATTGTAAATGTACTTTGGTTATTACACACGCTATTATTATGTCAACAGCTTCTTTCTTTGTGTTGACAAAGCTTTTATGGAAATTTCTTCAACCATTTTATCTGTATTAAATGAAATAAGTCATACTTGCATCGTTAATTTCATTAATTTATATTCAATTTTTCGCGTTTTCATTTAAAAGTACAAAAAAAAAAAACATTTTATGTCTGAAATTATGTTCAACATTCGTAAGCTCTGTTGAGCCGAACTTGGGCGATGCAATATGCATTGTAAAAATATTTTTTTCCGCTGTAATAACCACGGTCTTTTTGTTGCTGTTAGACACGTGGTATGCTTTTATATTTGTTGTTGCAGTTATGATATATCTGATATGGTGTTGTTAGCGACAGTGATGTTGTCGGGTTGTTGCATTTACTTAGTAGATAAATATATACATATATATGTACATATCTATTTACTCGTCCGTCTTACTTTGACTTTCCTTGCTTGAGCAGTCATTGCTAATCAAGTTTTTTTTTTTTTATTATTTTCAGCCATTAATTATGTATATTAAATTGCTATGCACTATGATTAGCACCTCATTATCCATTCACTAACTGAAATAATAGACTTTCTTTAAAACCTTGTTTTTTTAAAGTGTCAAAAGACAATCCTAAAATTTTTTTTATATTGAAAAAAAAAATAAAAAATAAAAAATAATTATATCATTTTTAGGAATAGAGATGGCTTGTAAATAATGCTAGCCAAAGTCAGAGCTATGAATTTGGAAGACTCCAACACCAAACTCTGCCAGACTCCCATTGGGGGCTGCGAAAGTTATACACTGTTTTCAACTTAATTTGATATTACAGAGGACAGCTTAATACACTTTTAGGTGCTCGCAATCTTGACAAAAATTTTTTTAATATTATTTGCTTATAAAACCATGAATTCATATCCATTGTTCAAGATTAAACTAAAAAAGACAAAGAAATGTATATATTTTTTCCATTTAACTAAAAATTAAAAAATTTAGACCTTTGGAAACGCGTGATGTTGATGGAAAATATATGAGAAATAACAAATCAAACCATTTTTTAGCATTTCATAACTTTTTAAAAAATAGGAAGAACTTGCGTAAAACCAAAACACTTTAATGACATTGTCTCTAACACTATTCAATGTGTTAAAAAGTTGTAAATACATGTGTTACATAATGAATTATGCAGACTTACACTTTTGGGAACTACTTAGATAATTTGAAAAAAAAAAAAAAAAACACATTTATGAGCTATTAAGTAACTACTGACCATAAATGAAAGTTATAAAAGTGTACTTGAGAAATAAGCAATATAATGCTGTAATCGATCAACTATAATCATGCAGTTATAAATGTACACGTTTGTATAAGTAGGTCAACCGTTTTTAGTTGTCAATGAACTTTGCGGTATTACGTATAATTATACACATATGTAAATTATGGAAATTAAAAAACAGGAACGTAACAGTTATAAGAGAAATGGGGTAAAAGTCATATTTAACCATTATCATGAGAAAAAAATTTTTTTGGTCCTTAATAACCATTATAAAAACCAAAAAACCGTTTTGGGCCTGAATAACCGTTATGGCAACCAAAAAACTGTTTTGGGCTTGAATAACGGTTATGGCAACCAAAAAACCATTTTGGGCCTGAATAACCGTTATGGCAACCAAAAAAGTGTTTTGGGCTTGAATAACCGTTATGGCAACCAAAAAACTGATTTGGGCCTGAATAACCGTTATTCAGATTTTTATTTTTTTTTTGGTCAGCAATAAAAATCAAGCCTATTTATTTGTCAATATTTTTGGACGATATTTGTATCAAATGAAAGTTGTTGAGCAGGGATTGTAGCTCTGATTACCTCTTTTCATTTGATACCAATATTGCTTAAATCATTCCAGGGCATCCGGGTCCACTTTTTCACCCATAACTGGGAACCCGACCTACGAATCTTAACAAATACACCTCTATGTAAAAGCCCTGCTCAACGCCTTTCATTTGATACCAATATCGTCCAGAAATATTGACAAATAAATTGGCTTGATTTATAAAGCTGACCAAAAAAAATAAAAATCTGAATAACGGTTATTCAGGTCCAAAAGATTTTTTGGTTGCCAAAACGGCTATTCAAGCCCAAAACACTTTTTTGGTTGCCATAACGGTTATTCAGGCCCAAAACGGTTTTTGTGTTTTTATAATGGTTTTTAAGGACCGAAAGAAGATAAAGGTTTTTTTGCGTAACCTTTTCACCACACTAGAAAAAATAACAGTTATTTTCGGTCCCTGTTAAAAAAATAATCTAGGAAAAACAACTCGACAGGAAAGTGAAAATATTAAAATTTGAACAAAAACATTTAAAATTTCGTTTGGAGTTAAACAACATATATATATCTAAGCCATAACATCATTAAAATAAAACCCAATCCAGAAAGTTAACGGCGTTCGATTTAAAAGGAAAAATTTTTTAAAATATTTCAATTGGGTCAGAATTTTTCAAATCAGCACAAAAAATTTTTTTTTCTTTGATTTTTATGATTCGCGTCTTAATCGATAGCTCTCCGTGTCAAGAATTAGTTCCCGAAATATTTTTGCAAAATGAACATTTTTGCAATAGTTATTCGCCAAGAAAATTTTACATCAACTTCTTAAAAAAAATTATTGTTAATCGACGGTACAATTAAATTTAACACGAACTACGCCAAATGTTAGGTAATTATGTATATTTTAAAATAGTTTTTGAAAAAAATTAAAAAAAAAATTTTCTGTATCCTTTTTAAGGATAATTGTTGTTATCAATGTTCTCCGCCTAGGAAAAATTCGGAAAAAATATTGTAGATGTGATGATGCATCGTAAGCTGAATTCCGAAGAAAAAAAGATGGGGACTCTTACCGTTTAAATGCAAAATGCGATTGAACGATTCCCCTCTTCAGCTTAGTAACATAACACTACTCTAAAATGATTAATTTGAAATAATTCCAAGAGATTCAGGAATAGGGGAGTTGGTCCGGTCTTCCTGATCTCAAAAATTGTTTTCTTTATATTTTGTATGGTTAGTTTTCGAGATAACGGTAAATTTTTGCAGTTTTGGGTATCACTACATTCAAACCTATTTTTCGCTAAGGTTGCAAGCGCGATAACCACAAGCAGTACCTTGTTAGAAACATAATTAAAATACGCTTCTAACGACATGCAACTTTCAGTGATTGAACAAACCCTTTCTCGTCAAAGTCAGAATTTTGTTGGTTTTTCTGATTCATTTTTTTATTCAAATATTTATCGTTTTTATAAAAAGGATTATGCATAGTATACACAGTAGATTCTCTACATTACAAAGTTTTGGCAACGGTTGGTATGAACGAGTGATACGATCGAGTTCCAACTAAGGTCATGGTTTACTAGAAACGAGTGCTTAAAGCATTCTTTTCGATTTATGCTCCTCTAGTGAGCATTTAATTACCTGCCACTTTTTTACATTTTCTGGCTCACTTTTTTCATTTATCCTTTTACGATCTACTTACTATCAACTGTGACCATAGTTGGAACTCGATCGTACGACTCGTTCATACCAACCGTTCCCAAAACTTTGTAATGTAGAGAATCTACTGTGTATACTGTGCATAATCCTTTTTATAAAAACGATTATTTGAATAAAAAAATGAATCAGAAAAACCAAAAAAAAATCCGACTTTGACGAGCGTTTGTTTGTTTAATCACTGCAAGTTGCAAGTCGTTTGAAGCATATCTATATATTAATAGGCTAACATTTTTCACATACAAACAATTGCCAGGCTGTTTAGCACATTTAACATACTCATATCCACATAAAATTGATATGGATGTGTTCGTATGGGTCAGGAGCAGTGCATAGGCATATAATTTTTTCTATAAATTATTTAATTTCTTTATAATTAATAAATAAAGTTTTTAGTTTTGTACCATTTTTGATTTACTTCGTTTTGGCTTCGTTGGCAAATGTGCCCACTATCTATATATTAATAGGCTAACATTTTTCCCATACAAACAATTGCCAGCCTCTTTAGCACATTTAACATACTCATATCCACATAAAATTGATATGGATGTGTTCGTATGAGTCAGGAGCAGTGCATAGGCATATAATTTTTTCTATAAATTATTTAATTTCTTTATAATTAATAAATAAAATTTTTAGTTAAGATAAATAGATATCGTAAACGTGTTTACAAATATCGTAAACACAGTTGAAGAGTCGCTTTAATTTAAAAGCGCTCACCACCGGGCCTACCTTCCTAGATCTGCCTTGATTTTGACCATGATTTCGCGTCGGACCGTGATCAAAAGGGCAAATCAGTGTTGCGGTACAACTGGAATTTGGAAAGTGTTGCTTATCTCTGCGAAAAGGAATAATTTTTGTACCAATACAAAGTTGAAAAAATAAATTGCATGGTCGAATTTCGACCACCGGCGATACTAGTTTTAATTATCTTTCTAACAAGGTACTGCTTGCGGTTATCGCACTTGCAACCTTAGCGAAAAATAGGTTTGAATGTAGTGATACCCAAAACTGCAAAAATTTACCGTTATCTCGAAAACTAACCATACAAAATATAAAGAAAACAATTTTTGAGATCAGGAAGACCGGACCAACTCCCCTATACCTGAATCTCTTTGAATTATTTCAAATTAATAATTTTAGAGTAGTGTAATGTTACTAAGCTGAAGAGGGGAATCGTTCAATCGCATTTTGCATTTAAACGGTAAGAGTCCCCATCTTTTTTTTTTCGGAATTCAGCTTACGATGCATCATTACATCTACAATATTTTTTCCGAATTTTTCCTAGGCGGAGAACATTGATAACAACAATTATCCTTAAAAAGGATACAGAAAATTTATTTTTTTATTTTTTTCAAAAACTATTTTAAAATATACATAATTACCTAACATTTGGCGTAGTTCGCGTTAAATTTAATTGTACCGTCGATTAACAATAATTTTTTTAAAAGAAGTTGATGTAAAACTTTCTTGGCGAATAACTATTGCAAAAATGTTCATTTTGCAAAAATATTTCGGGAACTAATTCTTGACACGGAGAGCTATCGATTAAGACGCGAATCATAAAAATCAAAGAAAAAAAAATTTTTGTGCTGATTTGAAAAATTCTGACCCAATTTCAATTTCAATTTAAATTTATTTATTTGTTTTGTACATAGTAAGACTAAGTCTTGTAGTAGTACATCTTCACTCAAATTCTATTACATTTTTGGTATATGTATATGAAAATACAGCTTAAAGTTTCATACAATTGTCATATTCCTGTCGCCTAAACCCGATTTATTTTGTTTTACAGGGTATTTTTTTATATCTATTCTAGTTCAATAAAACACCATTCCAAACCCAAACACATATTAGAGGCTACATTTGTGGCTTTAATTGCAATTGCAAACAAAAGACTTAGGCAACAAACCGGCTCCCCTCCTCCATGTCGCAGTTGCGCATCTAAGTAAAACAAGGAAAAAACGTGCATGCATGTTTATTGCCGGCATGACCTTTATCATAATTTTAGCGCAAGTTGTTTATAAATATAAATCACTAGCCATAGTGTTAGCACTTTGCCGCTTCAATGAACACCGCTGCGGCGATGGAGGGCGTTACTATTTCGTTTTTGCCTTTCGCACGTCTGCAAGCACAATTTGTATGAAATTACAATCATACGTACTAGGGATTCCAATCCCGCCCTTTTGGACACCCCGAAAATCCCGGGATCGCTAGAATTTTATCCCGGGATTTTTGGGATAAGATAAAGACAGAATATTCCCCTATTATAGCAAAGAAAAGTTGTATTTTATATAATTTTTAGTGGTCTCAGATCTGTATACTAATAGCATTTCCTATTCTGCATGAAAATGTTGCATTATTACATTGCACCATTATCAACATGTGCACTGTGCCCTATAAATGTTGCATTTTTCATGTGATGAATGAAACAAAAATAATGTAATGTGCTAAGAGCAGAAGATGTTGCCCCGTAGTCGGGCCAGTTTTATATTTTGTCAATAGAACAATCAGCCTTAAAAAAGTGTTGAGTATGTGTGGAAGAGAACAAAAAAATGTGACAGCCCGAAGAAAGTGCGACATTTTTGCCAGAATAAAAAACATTGTTTATACTAAATAGTTTGGTCACTCAAATGGTATTCTTCTTCTTCAATTTAAAAAATGCGTATGTGTTTGTGCGAAAATGAAGAGAATGAAGGAATCAATGCTGTGCAATTTCGTATAATTGCTGTTACTACCAAAATGGGAGCAAAGTCATTAGGATTTACTTCGTTTTTACTGAATTTTTTTCTTCACTACGAAAACGATTTTAATAAAAATATATCGCACCCTAAATCATAAAGTGACACAACTAAAAATTTTATTAAGTCGACTTTTCATCATAAACCGGTACACAGAACATATCTCTAGCGATTGCCAACAAAAAAACTTTTCATTCCAGTCTCTTTTGACTGAAAAATACGTGGCTTTTTTCCAATTCATTGGTTGTCAAGAAAAAGTTTTTTGGCTCCTGAAAATTTTTGAATTTTAAGTTGTGCCACTTTATGATTTAGTATGCGATATATATTAATTTTTTCCGCATATCGGCCCACGTGCGCATAAAATAACAGATAAATGTTTTCCTGTTGATTTTACATTTTTAACTAGATAATTTTGCAATTTCAGCTATTTAAATTAACACGGAATTTTTTTTGATTTTACCTTAAATTTATTGTTAAATTAACTGGACTGATTTTACAATTTACAAAAATACAATATATCGCACCCTAAATCATAAAGTGACACAACTCAAAATTCAAATATTTTCAGGAGAGCCAAAAAACTTTTTTTCTTTACAAGCAATCGTATGGCAAGAGACCACGTATTATGGTAATTTTTCGGTCAAAAGAGACACTTATAGAAAAGTTTTTTTGGCAATCGCTAGAGATATGTTCTGTGTAACATTTATGAAAAAACTCGATTTCAAAAAATTTTGAGTTGTGTCACCTTATGATTTAGGGTGCGATATGTACATTCAATAAAAAAAAGGTGATTCGGTATTGCGAGATATGGAAGGACTTACTCGTGGTAAAATTGCAAACTTTGAGGAGAAAAAAGAAAATATTTTACATTAAAAACTTTTAGAAATAAAAATGCATTTCACTTTTAATTCACCTGAGAACTGAAAATATAAGTGGAAACGCCATCATCACGCACTTCCACTGATGGTAAACTCTTCACACGACACCATATTTTCTTTTTATTTAAAAAAAAAAGAATAATAATTGCGTTTTGCACGAACAGCAGAACTCCAAATATTCAAACAAATTGTGTATGTTTCAAAATAGTTCTGAAGTTCTTTCCCAGCCAGCAAAATCATCGTAAACGAGCTCGTAAACTGATGTTTTCTCAAAGAAAACTCTAATAAAATATCGTTTACGAAATCCGTTTACGATTCGCCTACGAATACTGTTTCGCTTTAAAACGTTCATTGCCTACGAGTGTCGTAAATGTATCGAAAAAGTACTCGTATATGAATCTTTTTACGTCCGTTTTTTTATCGTAAATGTAGAAATTTCACAAACATACTACATACTTAGGTACTTTTAAAATATTGAGTTTGAAATTTTTCGTTTTCTTTTTTTTTTTGACATGATAGAAAAAAAGCTTCTTTTGTTATTGTTTTCTTAATCGAGAATAGCTCGTAAATCGCAATGTTCGTAAAATGTACGGAACATTGCTGGCTGGGTTTTTTAACATTTTTTTTGTTTATATTGACACTATCATCATGTTAAAGAAACCAAATTCCAAATGACATTTAAGAATAAAATTTTATATTTAATTCATAGCGTATATTTTAAAATTGCTCTATGTTGCATCAACACTAAAATTTGGTTGCATTTACCAAAACGTCAAATGATGTTTAAAAAGCTAAAATCACGTTTGAAAAATCGTGTAATTTGAAAAAAATTGTTGCTATTCTATGTGTAAAGATCGATCATGTTCATCTTACATGAAATAAAATTTGCATATACGCGAATGAAGTAGTAAAGGCAATGGTATCCGTATATTCCCTTTTCTATATTTCTGGAAAAATGTATTAACAGAACAGCACGAGAAAGAGCAATCCTGCTTATACGAAAATGTTCAAAAGGAAATAAAAAAATTTAAATTCAAACGGCCATTTTGATGGTGAAAACCCAACAAACATTTAGGTTAGATATCGGTTTGAGAATGACTCGAGAACTAGCCCTTTTCTCAAATCTCTAACGTTAGAGGACGACTCGTGGAGCTGTCAAGAATTATATCGAAAATGGGACATAACTCTCAAATGGAGAAAATTATAATTTCCGAATTGAAATCCAATGTAGTTTTCTAATGAGAATTTGCAAATATTTCTTTTTCTAATCAGTCTCCAATTGATTTCTAGTGTGGTTTTCTACCTTCGCTTTGGATTAGAGATAAGTTTGAGAATTACACTCTCTAACACTCTCAGATTGTGTTCGCTGATAAAACGCTGTACCAATTCATACTTTTTGATTAATGCCTGGATGCCTTCGAACGCTTTGGTTGCTTTGGAAACTCTACATTCTCCTACATTTGGATATTTCCCAATTAGCACGAATCCAATGTGGGGAAAAGTCTCAATTTTCAAGTTTATATCCAACATATTTTTACACTTAAGGTACAATACTTTTCCAAATTGAACTGAGTGCATAATTAGTATTAATTAAATTCAATCATATTAGCAATAAGTAAACGAAAAAGTGAGTGAAGAATAAAATTTAAAGAGGAATGTATATCTAATTCAACTAATTATTGTGTATAAAATATTGTTATTATTGTTAAATGCATAACAAAAAAGTGAGCAAATAAGTCAAGCAGACAATCATAATTGTTACATTTTTGTTCCTTTATTTCAATCGGATGAGAGTTTGTTGCTCAAAAGCTTTATTCTGACGTTTGATTTTGGTTGGAGAATATCGATAAAGTTCAAGTCAAATTCCAATATTTTTTTCAAGTGGAGAAACAGAAACATTTTCATATCGAAAAATGGGCTGTTTCTGAATTCAAGTTAAAAATTATTGTTGGAAATTGGAAAATGGATTTGATCTCAATGGAATTCAAATGCATTCAAAAATGCTTATTGGGTAGCAACGATTTGCGTCATGGATATTTCATTTTTGTTTTGAAAAAATAAATGTGTATCTATATTTTTGATACATACAGTAAGTCGCAGTGAAAATGACCCACGTTATGTTGTCCGAAGTTTTATGCAAATAAAAAATTATACACAAACAGATTGAAAAACAAATTTATGTACTTAGGTATATTTTAGAATAAACCACAATTTAGAATTTCAAAAAAATATTTGATGAACATTATTTTTTAGTTATAAAAATAATAGTTAAAACCGGAAAAGTTCATGAAACGGGCTCACAGTGAAGGTTAGCCACTAAGAGGAATATGCCCTAAAACGGTTTTAATACTTTTTTGCCTTGTTTCAACAGTTCAATTACTCTATCCCTAATATCTAAACTTGTTTGTCGGCCCATCTTTGCACATTGACATCCAAAATACAACTAATGCATCTATTGGCGCACTTGAATTAAATATAATACAAATTTTATTAGCAACCAATGTGTTTTATTCAACTAACAAAACACGATTTTTACGCGCTCTAGCGTGTGTTTTATGATAAGTACACCTTTTAAAAATGGAAAAAAATTGCCTGATCTGTTTTTTTTTTATATAATTAACACATAATGTAAAATGTGAACTGTAAAAATATATAAGAGAGAAATCGGTGTTCTAGAGAGAAAGTTTAAGTATTTAAATTGGAGTTGCCAGAAAGCTTGCTTTGATTGTGACGCGTATATACGTGTATGCTTTTGTTTTTCATCATTTCTGGCATGTTGTTGAAACTTTTCCGTCGCAAAAAAATTAGGAATGTCAAGTAATTGTTAACAAAGATATTTAATAATAAAAATGTCTGAATAAATAATGGCTCACTTTCTCTGTGACTCACTGTATCCCCATCAAAACAAACTTCAACCATGGGAATTGTTGTTGCAAAAAGTGACAGGCACATTATATGTCAATGGGAGAATGAGAAACTAAATAAACCAAATGTGAAGAAGAATCGACCACAGTGTTGTATTCAAACGTAGCAAAATTTTCACAAGAAAATATCCAAAATTCCGAATAAAATCAATTAAAACTCAAAAATATGTTAATTTTTTGTTATTATCGCTACAAATATAGCATTACAAATTCAATTCACCCAATAATTTTAAAGATTTAAAGATTTCAAAATTTATTTGAATTTTTTTTCTGTAACTTTTGCACAGCACTGCAGGGTGACAGGCACAACATGTCAAAGAGTGTCGCAACTTATAGATATAAACTATGATAAAAAAGTCCATTAGTCAAAGTAAGGATTAATATTTTTGATGTTTTTTTTAATAATCAAATTTTTTTTGTCGTGAAGTATGCGTTGTAAAAAAACGTATGTTATGTATTTTTAAAGCCTTTAGAATTCTTGTGGCAAAATTCATTTGATAATTTCTATTTCCTGATTTTTGGTCATTTATTTCCCAAATGGTTTTTGGAATTTTCCCATATGGAAAGTAAATAATGGAAGAAAATGCAAACAAAATTTTAATTAGACTTGATAGTTTTACATTACTCTACTAAAATTAAATACGCATCTGCATCCTCGGAATTCATATCAAAATATGTGCCTCCGATTTTTAAATATTTTCGGAAGTTGCATTAATTTTCAGAATTTTTCGGCAAGCTTGGAAATATTCGCTTAAACGAAGTGTGTCGTTAAATTCTAAAATTTTTTATTGGAAATTATCAAACGATCGTAAACCGTTTTATCCTAATATCCTAAAAGTACCAACTATAAAGGAAAATGTTTTCACCAAATGTATTTAATTTTCTTTGTTGATTGTGTTTTTTAAAGTAACTCTTAAGTGTTATTAAATAATACGCATGATTTTACGTTCCTATTTTATTTTGTTCGTAATAATAATATAATATAATACAATGGCGCTATTACAACTCTGACGAGTTTTATGGCCGAGCTTCTCTCCCAATTCGAGGTGTGCTCCTTCTTGTTTTTCCTACTAATTGGGTGGACCTACAGTTTTATGCCGGCTCCGAACGGCGAATGCATTTTTTTCTGAGAAGCTTTTTCATGGCAGAAATACTCTCGGAGGGTATGCCGCCCACTGCCGAGAGGTGACCGCTGCTCTTAAAAAACCCAATAATAGGATTTTTACTAATTAGAAAAATTGTTTTGGTGTTTGGCTCGGACCGTGGTTTGAACCCGAGACCACTGGCATAGCAGGCGAGCACCCTACCCACTGCACCACAGCGGCCATTTTGTTCGTAATGAAATAATAAAAAATGGCAATAAAAATCTATTTTTTCTTTGCATGTTAAAGTTGTAGCGTTTCTCGAAAATATACATATTTAATTTTTCAACCTCAAATGTGGGGAAATAATACTGGTCGACAAATTTTTGTAACAGAAATAAAATTCTACGTTTCAAAAGGATTTCGGTGCACTTTTTGAGATATTCATGTCCAAAGAGGCGAAAAACGCGGTTTTTGGCCATATTCACTCCTCAATATCTTTAAAATTGCTCACTTTCATTAAAAACTGATTAAATCTATTGAAAGCACGATCATTTCTCTTGAAGACAATGTTTTGCTTTTTCGGATATCTTGCTTGTAACTTGCAATATTGCAAATAAAAATTTTGTAGAACGCTTTTAGGCAGTTTATTATATTAACAACAAACTGTGCGTTAGAATGAAATAAGTGAATTAATTTATCGAAAATACGACTAAATTTTGCGTGACTGAAACAAAAATTCCAATCAGTGGCCTACTATGTATATATTTTCTATACTGAAATAAAAATAGTTCGGCAGAGCAGCTACAAAACTTGATTTCGATTAAAACAGCGCTACAAATACTGCCGTTGATTTCGAAGAAAAATACCTTATTGTACAAAAACATATATTTCTAGATATATAAATAAGAAACCCGAGAAAGCAAACCGCTGTTTTCAAGAGAATTGATCGTTCTTTCAATAGCTGTAATCATTTTTTAATGAAAGTAAGTAATTTAACAGATTGAGCAGTGAATATAGCAAAAAATCGCATAAATATCTCAAAACCTACAAGTATTAACGAAAATCCGACTTCAGATTCAGATTCAGGGCACCGAAATCCTTTAGAAAAGTAGAATTTTATTTGAGTTAGAAAATTTTTTGGAAATTTTGTCGGCCTGTATAATTAATGCCCAAATCCCGGGATAAATCCCGGGATCCCGGGATTAGAAAAAAAAATCTCGAAAATCCCGGGATCGTAAAAATCGGAAAAATTAGAATCCCTAATACGTACCCACATACAGACATCCATGCATATGCACTTATTTGAAAAATAGCTTCTACAAATTACATATGTACATACGTACCTACATACGTGTTTCTGTGTGTACTTTCTGGCGCTCAACTTTGGCATGCAAAACGCTCAGTTTGCATTTTATAGTTTGTTTATCAAATCGCAGCCACCAATCAATCAAGTGTTTCGTGTTTCGCATCAACAATTGTTGTTAACAGCACACACTATTACAAAAACAACAATGAAGTTACAGTTGTGAGTTCGTTTTTTTACAAGCTTCTTCAAAGGTTGTCTAGGCAACCAAATGAAGTTTGATTTCCACATATGTACTTAAATATGTACATTGTACATGTGTATTTAGTTACTTGTTAAGAATGCAAACATATCAGGGTTTTGAATTTGGAACGAGGTTAATGGCAAGAGCCAATGCAATGTGAGTGAAGCAGATGAATAAATTTGCTGAAAAGGGATTTATAAAAAAATGAATGCTTTCAGTACTAAACTGCTAAAATACCAATTACATACGTAATTGTTTTCTCTCGGGTTTTTTCTTCTTCTTTTCCTCCTCCAAATGCGATTTTTGTAACAAATGGTTTCAAATTCGGATGAAGTACATCTCGCTCTGTATATCAATACCTCAGTAACTTAATTTGAAAAAAAAAAAAAAATAAAATAACAAATAAGGAAGCCTAAGTTCGAGTGGAATCGAACATTAGATACTCAGCTGTATGCTTTCATTGTTTGTTTGTGTCTGATAGAATGACGGTGTATTTTATATAAAGCGATGCCGCATAAAGTCGGCGTAGCCACGCCCATTTTAAAAATTAGTAGCTATCATACGACTAAGCGTATAAATATTCTTGTTAATGCAAACTTTCATTCCTTTATAACTTCTAGTTACAAAAATATCACGTAACAAATTTCCAAAGCGCGTTCAGGATATATTTTTGTTATAGGTAGGCGTGGTTATAAACCGATTTGGCTCAATCGATTACTTAATATACCCTTATCATTTATATGTATATATGTATATAAGTCCATATCTATCTCTATTATTTCATGCTGTTGCAATCCAACGTGATGAAATCAACATCATTAGATAGGTATACTCTGTGTGCTAGTATAGCTGTGTATACAAAAAAAGAAAAATTTTATATATGGGCTAATCCTGAAAAAGTCAACCAAGAGCATGAAATTGAAAATGGTCCGAACTTTTTTTTTTTGGTATTTATTAGTAAAGACAATACATCTATATATTAGAAAAATATAAGCATTTTCTATTCGTTCTTAAACTCAGGCTGAGAAAAATCGCCAAAAAAAATTTTTTCACTAAGGCTTTTTTATTAGCAAAGTATCATTTTTTTTCTTCCCGGGTTGCGTTTATTGAAAAGAGAGTTATATTATTGTTACACGCTCTAATCATTCCACTTATAAAGTAATTTAATATAGGAGTATAAAACTTGCGAAGCTAGTAAAAATAAAGGAGTTTTTTTACTTTAAAATTTCGCTTAACCTTTTGTCGCGTGCGTTACCAAAAACTATATAAATAGTTATTAAACCTAGGAAACCAAGTGAAATAAAAAAAATTTCAGTGACAAAGTGAGCTTGTGTACCTTTTTCCAAAAACAAAGTCAGTGTTGTCCGAAAGCTGAATGTTACAACTTTATGTGTGTTTTAAATTTGTCGCGTGCGTTACCGTAAGTGCAAAAATTCAATCTATATATATATAAATGGATCACTATTTCCTTGGTCATCGCATCACGCCTGAACGGATGGAACGATTTCGATAATCCTTCTTTTGTTGTGTTTAGTTTGGAAAAGGTTCTATTGGAAAATAATTTCAAAAAATTTAAAAGGGCGTGGCACCTCCCATACAAACAAAACGCTTCATACTGTATACGCATTTCTGAAAATATTCTTTGTAAGGCTTAGAAATTGGGATGATATACTAACGTAATGCCAAGCTCAGAAATAGAGATGAGCGTTATTACAAAAAGGGCCATGGCACCTCCCATATACCCCAAATTTCTTATACTCAATATCTCTGGAAGTGTTCATGGTTGGACACTGGGAATTGGTACATAGATAAACAACATCAATACCATACTTCCGAAAGAAAATTGGAGCTATTGGAAAAGGGGGCGTGACATCTCCGATAAAAACTTAATCTCTCTAAGTTATGGAAAAGTGTTCCAAACATTATCGGAATTAAAAGTTTGCATTGGGTTCATACATCGAGGGCGACTTTATTGAGGTTGCTCGAACAGCTTATTCGCCGAAGAAAAAAATTGAAGTACAACGTACCTAGTTTTAAGTTATCTTTTATTTATTCTACCAAATACTTTAAATCGTCGTACCATACGAAAACTAGCATATTTAAAATTTCTGGCGAAAACTAGCAATAAAAAAATTCTGTACGAAAAGTACCACATTTAACTTTTGGCTGACGAAAAGTATTAGTAATTATTAGGGCAACAGAAGATATGCAAATGCATATTTTTCTGTTGCAGTCCTATTTACATATGATAAATATATATAGGCGTTTTAGCTCAAGACGAAGAGAATAAGCCTAACTTGTTAGGGCATATTTTCGCATATTTAGGTCAAAAGGCTTATTTTTGCATATTTTGACTTATTTGCATATTTTTGGCATATTTTGCTTTAAATTCATATTTTAGCATAGTATTTCGTCATATTTTTCCATCTCACTCGTAAAATTGTTTTTATTTACATTTTTTACTCTGGTAACTTTGTTTTGTATATGCGCATACTATTTGCCATTCCTCTTTTCTAACAAGTTCAAGGCGAATTTAATAATTTTCGCAATGCTTCATTCAAATGTGTTACACGAATCAGCTGTGTATCTACATATGTACATAGGCATACGTCAGACGGTCAATATATATTGATGAAATCTGTGGATCGCGATACATATTGACAGTGTAGCATCGAGTATTGATGGATCGCGATTCTGGATCGCAGAATGTTTAGAAATTTTGAAATCCGCGATTCGGATCGCAATATTGGCAATAAGCGAATTGAAAGTGAAAGTGCGAAAAGGACGGAAGTAAAATATCTTGTACCTCAGAGCGAGAAAAATATCGCAATATTCATATTGAACGTGTAGCACTACACGCTACATAGTGACTGAAATTCTTACTTTTAAATACGCCCCGATAACTTCAGTTGACGTGGAAAGATCTTTTTCTACGCTTAAAAACTTACCGCGACAATCGACATAGTTTTCTATTTGAAAATTTACCGCAAAATTTTGTAGTTGACAGCAATTTGAATAAATAAGTATTCAAGTTTTGCACTGGAATTTTGATTGCCATCCACACATAAAATTTTAAATTCATGCACATAAATATATGTATGTATGTATGTAGGATACATCTATCTCAGTCAGGGATATACCTGATATACCTACACAACGGACGTCACAATACAACGGACGTCGCAAGACGTTAGCAGAGGTTTTGAGTTCAGTTCGCTTTAACGACTCGAACAGACAGTTACGCATATCTAAGCTTAATTGTAATAATTAATATATATAAATACTTAAATTAATTTCAATACATATCTAAATGTAAATACACACGTTATTTATTATAAATACATAAATAAACAAATGAATTAAATAACCACATGTATGTATATATTTACGTAAGTACAAATACTTGTTTTCTTTTGGTAACGAAAATGTGTTTCGCAAATGTGAATTTTTTTATTTCGTCTTTTGAACCTATAAAATGTACCTTTAATAAACATAATTTTTTGTTACAAAGTGTTCTAATTTTATTTAAAACTAATTTTTGATATTTGTTCGAGCCAGGGTTTGAACCTGGAACCTCTTGCATGAAAGGTGGGCACACAACCTACCATGCCGTATATCTTTTTTTTAAGTACTAGCAGATGGGTCTTTACCTTTACCTTTACCTTTACCTTTACCTTTACCTTTACCTTTACCTTTACCTTTACCTTTACCTTTACCTTTACCTTTACCTTTACCTTTACCTTTACCTTTACCTTTACCTTTACCTTTACCTTTACCTTTACCTTTACCTTTACCTTTACCTTTACCTTTACCTTTACCTTTACTTTTACCGGGACCATCCATCACCATCCGGGCTCACTACTTGAACCATCTCTGGGAAACCGACTTAAAAAATAAAAATGAAAATATCAGTATGTTGAAGCCCTGCTCGACACCTTTCATTTGATACCAATATCGTTTAGAAACATTCGAGGGTCATCTGGGTCCACGTTTTGACCCATATTTGGGGACCCGGCCTAGGCGTCGCAATGAAAATAACTTTATGTTGAAGGCCTGCACAGCACCTTTCATTTGATACCCATATTGCTCAAACACTTGCTGGGTCCACATTTGGGCCTATATTCCGGGAAGTTCCCTATTATGTGCGCTAATACCATATGAATCCACTGTGAAAATTTCATAAAGATGGGTTGATTACTTTGGGAGTCCATAAAGGACACACACACACATTCATTTTTATATAATAGATATAAACAAAATTTTAAGGGCATATTTTCAGTGCTTAAACCAAGTTTTAAGAGCATATTTTTAGCGCTTAAACCATATTTTTAAGGACATATTTTTAGCGCTAAAAACGAGTTTTTAGGGCATATTTTCTGTTGCCCTAGTAATTATATACTGTTTTTACATTAAAATTGTTGTTGTTTAAACGAAATTGATAGTTTTCGTCAGCCAAAAGTCGAACTTGTTACTTTTCGTCAGCCATAAAAAAACGTATGCTAGTTTTCGTATGGTACGACGAAGTGTACTTTTTTATTCATTGTTTGCTAAAAATTCATTAAAAATGAGAATTAAAAAAATTTGTTTTATATTTTTTTCATTGAGAAAATCTGTCGCGTGCGTTACTGTCGCGTGAGTACTACTATTATAGTTCATAAACAAAATTAGAGAAATATTTTTAAAATTTCGTAAATCTATGAACCTAAGGTATTCTTTGAACTTTATTTCCTCATTTTAAGTAAATATGTTATCGTGCAAAATTCGCAAAATTATGCATACTTCCAGACGTGTTAAAAAAAAACTAATATTTTTTTCGCGTGCGTTACTGCTATAAATTTGCGTGTATATCAGAACTTAACTGTTATTCCAGCTTAAATTTTCTCGTGAATGTAGTACTCTGGTAGTGCTTTGAACTAAATAAAATAAACATGTAATCCTCTCGTTGTTTCCCTCCTTTAGCATTGATTATATGCGTACGAATGTCGCGTTCGTTACCCAGGATTAACCCATATGTATATAGACAAACCAATGAGAAATAGTTAATAAAATATGCGGAAGGAGTTTTTGATAAATATGGCTGAAATTGAATCACAACTCCAACACAAGTACTTATGTACATAATTGTTTACTCCATTCATAATATTAGCCACACTAGGGCGGGTATGTAACTGCTGTTATATGTAAATAGCTTGCAGTTTGGCGCTACTTCAACTAATATAAAACACAAAACCAGCCTAAATATATGCCACACTAGCTGAACTTGGCTAACATAAAAGCGATGCATAAGTAAGAAACCAAAATAAGTATGTTTACCTTTGCCTAAAATTCTGCTCATTGCGGAATGTTGTTTGTCGACGGTCGATTTGCAATTGCCTGTTAACGTTATGCAGCATGTTTACTTTGCGGCTTATGAATGTCTCTATTATATGCACACGATTGCTTAGCATTGACAATAAAATCGGATTAAAGCAAATCGTGCGGCTAAGAGCCCATTAAACGCTAACAAACGATTATTGACATTTCAACTGCTTATGTAGATTATTTTATTACATATATATAAACATATGTATAGACACAAGTACATGAATATAATTAGGTGATTCACAAAGTGTCATAAAGTCATATGTCATATTAAAATATTGTACGGAAATAGTTATAAAAGACTTTTCCGAAGCCCTGTGAAGAAGTAAACAAAAACATCTGATCAAATACGACGACTCAAAAACATATCGTGCAGAGTTGTAATTATTTAGTACACATATAGCCTAGAATGCAACAACAAAATATTATGACTTATGACGATATGACGCAATATGACAGATTGTGAATGCCCTAAATATATTATATGTACTTAAGCACCAAAGAATTGCAACAAGTTACTTGCATTTCCAAGCTACTTTAAAGTAATTGGTTTTCTTTGTACTTGCATCGTATATATAAAAATTCTTAACTAAATTTAAATTCTTCGAGAAAAGCCAACTTTCCTGATCGATTTCAGCTCTGCATAACTCCAACAATTTTTTTTAATGAATCGTGTGGAATTTTTAAAATGAAATTCACACATATTGCAATGCCCGGTGTAGAAACATTGCCTTGTAAATTGACTCCGCATTCCTCTTAAAATTTCTTCCCATATATACTTCAAGTAAGTACATTCTATAAAGTTTTGGTAAACAAAAAATCATAATTTTTTGTGCAAAGGTTAGGAAATTACAGAAAAAATATTATAGCTAATATAGCTAAACTGACTAAAAAATAAGCTAAAGAAAATAGCTAATAGCTAAAGGCGAATTTCTATAGCTAAACGTCGAAAGTAATAGCTAAATCTAGCTACAAAATAGCTAAAGTGGCAACACTGGTTGCAATGCGGCTTTTCTATGGATACTTGTATGGCTATTATCTTGAATGGCTTTTTGCGAACCATTGAATCCTGCTTGAGTTAGGCTCTTTTCAACCAGCTTATTGCAGTACACTGGAAATTACATATGCAAATATTCGCCCCCACTAAACCGCTAATACTCTCTTTAAACATTACTTAATTCGTTGGGGCGTGTTGCTGCTGTTTCTGGCTTCATTTTGATTGCTCGGCACCCGCATTGCATTTGTGAAATGTAAATGCATACTTATTTTTGTACATAAGCGGATCTGCATGCAGTTATCTTGCCTGCATGTTTCTTAGTTTACTTTATATCTATGTATGTATGTTTTCATATAGAGGTGTGAGCTATGCGGTTAGTTTACGCAGTCACTTGCAGCGAACTCAATTTAATTGCAATGCGGGTTTCTTTTTATCTTTATTTCCCCAATGAGTAAACGTTTTAATGTTTTTTTCTCACATACCTACATTAGGGTGGGGCGATTTACTAACCTATATCGCGCGATCGAAATTTGGATTCCTCTAATTTTTCTGAGTAGAAAACACTTCCACGACATTTGTCTAAAATTAATTTTGATGTTCCGGAATTTGGTTTTTATTAACCAAGACGAATCTTTGAAAATAAAAATTGGGCAAAAATCGACAAAAAAATATCCAGGCCAATATGCACATCGATTTGAAGCAGAATTTTATGCTGAATCCAGATATGAAATCGAAACTAAAATCGGATGATCCGTTTTCGAGATATAGCGTGATTTCCGGTTATGGAGGCTGAATGCCGAAAATCGCATATTTTCGCGATTATCTCTTGCTGTGTACAATATATCTTAAATTTTTTTGCAAATTTCTTAAAGATAGGTCAATACAATATATGAGCAATATTTCAAAATATTAATTTATCTTCCTGTATAGGAAAACTAGAATGCACTCTTTTTTCCTTGGCCCAAAAGCGCGGTATGGGATCTCCATGTTATAGTCATCCGATACCGATGATTTTTGCCGGCAGCGCTTTGTGTAGAATAAATGCTCTCAATACAAAATTTAAGAATTTTAGCTGCAAAAATTGAAGAGTTATTCTCAAAAACGTAGACTTATGCTTCTGAAATTTGTTTTTAGCTTCCAATAGTACGCTATGGCGTATGAGTAACCTTGAGTTTTTTTTAGAGTTGACTAAAGTAAAAAAACAAGTCCCAAACAGCATACGTCTACGTTTTGGGTTATAACTCCTCAATTTTTGCAGCTAAAATTCTGAAATTTTGTATTGAGAGCATTTATTGTACACGAAGCACTGCCGGCAAAAATCATAGGTATCGGATGACTATAACATGGAGATCCCATACCGCACTTTTGGGCCAAGGAAAAAAGAGTGCATTCTAGTTTTCCTATACAGGAAGATAAATTAATATTTTAAAATATTGCTCATATATTGTATTGACCTATCTTTAAGAAACTTGCAAAAAAATTTAAGATATATTGTACACAGCAAGAGATAATCGCGAAAATATGCGATTTTCGGCATTCAGCCTCCATAACCGGAAATCACGCTATATCTCGAAAACGGATCATCCGATTTTAGTTTCGATTTCATATCTGGATTCAGTATAAAATTCTGCTTCAATTCGATGTGCATATTGGGCTGGATATTTTTTTGTCGATTTTTGCCCAATTTTTATTTTCAAAGATTCGTCTTGGTTAATAAAAACCAAATTCCGGAACATCAAAATTTGTTTTAGAAAAATGTCGTAGAGTCGTTTTCTACTCAGAAAGATGAGAGGAATCCGAATTTCGATTGCGCGGTATCGATTATTTTCCCTCCATACAAATCGCCCCACCCTAACCTACATACATATTTTCTGCATATGTACGAATATGTAAGCAATTATCCCAGACTCAGGAAATTTTCTGCAAAATTTTACCTTGAATAATCACGAATTTCCACAAAAAAATTTTAATTTTGCATTTTTGAAATCCCATAGCTACTTTTAAATAATTACACTATATGACAAAATAAACATAATTTAAAGTACTTTTTTCGAGTTTAACATAAGTATGTTACCAAGTTTACGAAGACTGCATACTTAAAATTTGCGATACACCTTTAAAATCTGAAGATAGGGGCTAAAAGCCCCTTTTTCATAGGCTAAGTTATATATTGTTTTTTTTTTTCATCCAAAGTAATAAACAAAACTACCATTAACTTTTTATAAAAATAAAGTATAGTTACTCACGACAATGCTCACAAACTGCTCCAATATTTACACATATGGGGTAGACATCATCGTGTCTTCTTATTTTTTTCTTCACTTCCGAAACAGACCAAATTTTGTGAATTGACCATTGTTACGCACTGAATTATCTACATACATATATACATTTTTCATTCTGTTACATTTGCCTACATACTTGCATAAGAAAGTAAAAATATCCTCAGGATAATAGCACTCGCTTCGCTCTGCGTACAACATTCATTAATATTCAATTTTATTATCCTGTTAAAACAAATTTTATACTGCCATGTTGCTAGCAGAAGAAAAGTGACGTGAGAGTAAAAATGTTTCTATTTTGTACTTACAAAAATATGTCTTTGCTTACTTCTCTTGCACTCAAAATGAGTGAGAAACTAATAATGGTTATTTTATTTTTCCTGCAGTCCGGCAGCACTTACACGCTCCCAAAGAGAATGTAAACAGGATACACGAGAGATAAAAATCCTTATTTAAAACATTGGAGAGTTGTGTGCGAAATTATTTTCAAAGTTTTGCTCTTTTCTTTTTTGTTATTTTTACCGGCTAATTTAGTACGTTTGTTGTCACCCGCTACACATGACGTGATTTGAGAACATGCAGCGCGTATTTACAAAAAATTAATATTGCACGAAACGTAAAATTTTCAAAATTATTATTTATTATTAAAATATGAAGCTTCTGAGGAACTGAAAGAGAAAAGTTAGACCCATCAAAATGTAAAACGGTATGATTGGTAGTAGAAGAAGAAGATGGAGAAGGGAATTAAAAAGAGTTGATTCGACGCTCGTCTGTTTGTCTTGCCCTCGCTATAAATTTTGTATTATTCGTTTTGAGTTTTGTACTGAAACAAAGAAAATCCCTCACATTAAAACAAGTATCACAGTAAAATAAGCACATCTCACACTGAAAAACCCCCATTCAGTGTATGAATACACACGCTTTTGCGTTAACTTATGCTACATAATGCGTACAAGCAAACATACAGTGAACTACACTGCGTATACGTAACTTGTTTACATACATACATACATACATGTGAAACTAATAAAAGCGTGTTAATAAGTAAGGGTGCGAACAGAGTGGGCGCTGATGCCGAGCGGAGCCGAGCCGAGCTTATTGACGCTTATTTTCATGCGAGAAGAAAATTTGTCTATAACACAGTGAATGCGAGAATCAGCGCTGAAATTCTGTTTATTCCATGTGTTTTGCCTTTATGTGATTTAGTCTTATTTTTCATTTGTGTTTATAAAATTGCTGTACACGGTAATGGATTTATCTGATGAAGAGTATTTTGCTTCTCCTAGTGTGGTTAATGCAATTATTATCACAAAAGAATTTGGAAAACATCCAATTACACTAAAAATATATCAATTTGGTGAATTTCATCATTTATATAATGATTTAGGAAAATATCCAGCTAAATTTCTTTAAAAGAACCATTAAAAAACACGATTTCACGCTAAAAAGTAAACATCAACAATGTAAACAAGCGCACAAAACGCTTTGAAACTGTTTTTCTCGCACTCATCGGCTTTGCTCTCTGCTCTTGTCGGCGTTCACTGTGTTATGCACAAGCTTATTTGTATTGACTTGTATGTAACCAGTTTTATCGCACTGACAATCTTTATCGCATTGACAATCTCGGCTCGGCTTTCAGCGCCCACTCTGTTCGCAGCCTAAGGAAGCCTAGGTCCGTGTGGAATCGAATATTAGATACTCAGCTGTATGAAATATAAAGGGCGTTTCAAAAATATTTTTGTTAAAAAGTAGGCGTGGTTATAAACCGATTTTGCATAGGTATTTCACGCATATTACTCATAACACTGATAATAAAAGTGTGTGTACCAAGTTTCGTTATAATAGGTATAACATTTATTTGTTGAGTTATGGGCTCCGAAGTCTCCGTAGATGCCTTTGCCTAAAAAGGGGCGGTGTGATAAAAACTTATTGTGGGAGATTTGTTAGCATTTCACATTTGATGGTCTTTTGAAGAAAGGTTAATATTTATTTTTATAAAAATGTGTGTGGTAACATATAATGTAAATACGTTGGGTTATTGCGGCTGAAGATGGAATGTACTCGGGTTCAATACCCGGTAGCATCCACTTCCGAAAGAAGTGCTGATGAACGAAAATTGTTGAAATTTCTTTCCACTTACCCCCGACAATTAAAAATTGAGTTAAATAAAAAATTTCGTGCTAAGCACTAAAACTCTTTCAAGTAAAGTATAATATATTTATAATAATAATATAATACAATCGCGCTATTATAACTCTGACGAGTTTTATGGCCGAGCTTCTCTCCCAATTCCAGGTGTGCTCCTTTTGTTTTTCCTACTAATTAGGTGGACCTATAGTTTTATGCCGGCTCCGAACGGCGAATGCATTTCTTGTGAGAAGCTTTTTCACGGCAGAAATACACTCGGAGGGTATGCCGCCCACTGCCGAGTGTTAACCGATCCAATAATTGGATTTTTACAATTTAGAAATTTTTTTTTTGGTGTTTGCTCGGACTTGTGTTTGAACCCGAGTCCTCTGGCATAGCAGGCGAGCACTCTACCCACTGCACCACGGCCGCTCATAATATATTTACATACCTCAAAAAGGTACAAGATAAACAACACAACAGCCGGGTATAAATAATATTTTTTATGTTAAACCGAACCCTTTTTTATTTTCATTGGAAACAAATTACATATACCGTATCAAAGGATAAATTCCATGCATTTGAAAAAATGCACAAAAATAAAGCATAGTAAGCTATGAGATATTGCGGAATTTCTACCATATCGGAAAAAATAAACAACAAAAAAGCAACAACAAAAAAGCAACAAAGTAAACTAATTTGAATAAATACTAAATCCCCTGAAATAGGATATTCAATTGCAACCAAGTAAACGAGTACAATTGAAACACAAATGTACCTACAACAGATTAAATGCCGACAGACATAAAGCTTAGCGAGTAATACCAAAATAAAATGTAAGTACTCAACAAAGGTAATATGTACATTTATTTTATTCTGTTTTATTTAGAAATCAATTTTAGTCGACGCGTTAAAGCGTGGAAAGGGGAGCACAAAAGGTTAAACAATATGTTTTTGAAGCATTGAAAAATTTCTCTTCACAAAGTTTTACAATTTATTTTTTGTTTTTTACCTTTTACACCTTTTTTATCGATCAAATTTATTTATTTACGATTGAATTGACGTATTGGCCGGAAATTTATGAATACACACAGTTTGTTGGCCATTTGAGGAAATATTTATTTAATTATGTGTAGGTTTGGCAGGCTTAGGGTGCCGACAGTCATCAACGAGTCGACCGAACGAATCGAGTACCCGTATACATAACGAGTTGAACGAATTTCATGCCCGCATGACAACACAAAAATCAGCTGTTTTCTATTTTGAACAGCCGTGTGAGTGTTGCCGTATTTGAAATAATGGGAAGACACAAAAATTTCGCATGAAATACCCAAACTTAGTACCGATATTTATTCTCGATTTAAATTTTTAAATATATTGTTTTCTTTCAGAAAAAAAGACGTAGGCGATATGCGCGATTTTGTATTCAAAGTTTTGGTAATTATCTAGTTTAGGTGACATGGTGAAAATTGGTAAATTTTCAAGAACTGGGGTGTCAATCGACGCGTTTTGATCACATGAACACGAATTCGAAGCGGAACTTTATATTTTAACGCAATAAAAAATTGTTAACAAAAGACGGCGGGGTAAAAACAGTTTTTTGAGTGGTGTGGTCCTGTCCCTCCTCAGGAGTCAGAGTTGCATTTCTGATGCATTTTGTAATTTTCTTGTTGAACAGTGAAAAATAAGTAAAAGAAAATACACTTTTTTGGCAATAAATAAAGGAATAACCATAAGCATTTTTTATTTCGTGTTTACACAAACAATTTTCCAAAATCTGCCTTCGTCGCAATTTTGTTTGCCTGTGTGGATTTTATGACGGAAAATATCAGTTGTTCACTTCCCGCTGGCCCGCTATCCGTTGATCCGTTCAAAAATGGTAAAAAGGGATAATTTTTAAGTAAATTACTCGTTACTTTTCTTTTCGTTGCCTAATTTCTCATTTATTTGAAAAATACGCTATCCATTTCCTATGTAGCAGGGATATAAAATAACTATTATTTCATTCAAACATGTACATTTTTCAACTATAACATCATTTATGCAACTTTTTTATTTCATCCTGTGCGAAAAGTTATGATCCGAAAAACATAAAAGTTATAACTGGATAATATCGATTTTAAGTTTATTTGAAACTAAAATAATGTCATTAAAAATCGTTACATGTGAATTAATAACATATACAGAAATGATAATTATGTTCAATAAATGAGCTAAACAATTATCTAATAACTCATATTTCGCTTAAGTAAACTTAAGCGGTTTTTCCTATGAACAAAGATATATTCTATTACATTTTACACTCGCATTGATTTCGTTTAACAATACAATGAAAAATACCGTTCAAATGTTTTAGTGGCTAAAAAAGTTCGTTCGGCAACACCGCGTTGAGCAAAAGCAATCAGCTGACACGTTGTTATGGGAAAAATCAAAACTCGTTTGATTTCTTCGATACGGGCGGCTATGGGCGTTTATGTCAGCGTCGGTGAGATTTCGTTTACAGATCGTGTCAGCTGACACGGGTATGTGCGGGCGTTGATGACTGTTGGAACCATTACTATTCAGTTTTAACTTACTTCGTATGTAAATATAAGTATTATGTATATTCTTAAGCTAAGATCACACGATTTGTACATTTGGCTAAAAATTGGCCAAATTCGTAGGCAAACCGTGTGAACGGTAAATTTCATTTGACACAAATCACAAAAGCCAAATATTTAGCCTCTTGTGGCAAATCAAAAACAGCCCTTGTAGCCAAATTGTGTGAACACAAATGTGATACAGAAGGTAAATAAAAATGATGAAAATGGACAAATTTTGATTTGCCACTTGAATACGAATGAGTGTGGCAAATATGCAAATCTTTTTTGACAACTATAAAATAAATTATATTTAAAATAAAAAATATATAGAAATACAAGTTTTAAATTGGCCTCTTATAAGCTTCTGCTTTGGCCCTAAGGGGAAAGAAGAAGTCCGGAAGAAACATTATACGGCGCACTGGCTTCTCTTTATAAAATGGAATACACAGATACCCTGCCATTTGAGATGCATAATTTTTTTATTTCAGTAATTTGAATTCCAATTTCGAAAAAAATTAATTTTTGAAATAAATATTATTTTCATTTACTTTGAAGTTTAATGTCAATCAAATTGTTTTTAATGGAGTACTTAGCTCTGTTCGTGGCCGCAGTAGTGCAGTGGGTAGAGTGCTCGCCTGTTATACCAGAGGTCTCGGGTTCAAACCCCAGTCCGAAAAAACACCAACAATTTTTTTTCTAATTAATTAAAACTCAATTGTTGGGGTTTTAGAAACAGCGGTCACCTCTCGGCAGTGAGCGGCATACCCTTAGAGTGTATTTCTGCCATGAAAAAGCTTCTCAAAAAAAAAATGCATTCGCCGTTCGGAACCGGCATAAAACTGTAGGTCCACCCAATTAGTGGGACAAACAAAAGGAGCACACCTCGAATTGGGAGAGAAGCCCGGCCATAAAACTCGTCAGAGTTATATTAGCGCCATTGTATTATTATATGTATTATTATTTAGCTCTGTTCAATAACAAAAAATTGTTACGAATTTTTCGTAAAAAATGACAGCTCTCCATATGAAAATGACAGTTTTTATGAAAAATAAGTTAAAAATTTTTAGTTTAGTTTTTTGAAATCGTGAAAATACATGTACTTATAATGATTTAATACCTATTTGATTAATTTTTGTTTGTTAATTTTTCATAAAATTGTCTTCCAAATAATGCCCAAAAGTATGCTTCTATATTTTTCATACGACTGTTTTATCATGATTGGTTGGTGATGTACAAATGTGTGGCAAATCAAAAGCTAATAAATCGGGCAAATCGTGTGAACGCAAAGCAAATCATTTGCACATCGATATCAAAATGGGCAAATGTGGACAAATTTAAATTTGTCATTTTCTGTACAAATGCGTAAATCGTGTGATCTCGGCTTTATACTTGTCACTTTCTATTTCATTTGTACAATTATATTCCCGGCAAAAAATCTATGCCTTATTTAAGAATTATTATAGAAGATTTAAAGGCTTCCGAAATAAGGCCTGAAAGTTCTGAGGGAAGTTAAGTTGTATGGGCAAAGGCTTAAAATGAGGCTGATTTTCCTGTGTTGATGTCATCAGACCATAAAGAATACGAATGCGAAATAAGGTTTATTTAAGGCCTTATTATGATCTGATAATCGGGCCTTATGTTGTGTATTTATACCTTACCAATTGCTCTATGAAACGCCTATTACTGTATTAAAACGTTTAGAGCAGATATAATGAGTGCATAACAGCACCTGGTTCATGCCTGTTTCGTCAACAATAAGCATAGACTTTTTGCAGGGTTCATAATGTATGTGAATGTGTGCGTGTATGTATGGTATACCGCCGCTGAAACTTCATAACCTCCTACCCGACACTTGTGCCAGAAATTATAGGTGATTGAATTCCTGACGCGCAGTTAACCGACTTCAGAGCCGAAAAACACATTAGAAATATATACACTCAAAAAAAAATTTCTCTCGATCAAAGACATAATTTTTTGAACACGCGCCCCAATACAAAATTTTCTTTGTTTTGTGTAAATTTTCTCAAAAATGTGGAAAAAACATAAAAAAAACATTCAAACAAATTTTTCATTATTTTAATGTATGAATTTTTTCAAAATAACAGCTCTATTCTGTGTACTTGACAAATTCACCATATTGCTTATTTGTCAATTTTGACTATTTATCAAGTATTTGCTATTCTGTGTCAAAATAAAAAAGCTCTTTTCTTGCCAAATTGTCAATACGTCGATTGGTCTTGACAAATAAAATTCGTTTTGAATTCAAAGTTATTTTTTTATATTTTCTTAAATAATGGAATCGCAAGGTTTTTTAATTTTTCTGTTATTGGTGAATGAGGAAGAAAATGCGGAAAATAGAAATCGTTCGCGGCACTTAAGATCCTTGCGGGACTCGAGCGCTCCATTTTCCTAGTGAAAAATTTCCTAGTGAAAATTTGTTCGTGCAAAATTTTCGTTTGGCCCGTCAATTGTGCCAGCGCCTTATTCATGAGTCATTAACTGTCCGGATTTTGGCGGTCCTATCAAAAACGGGTCCTATCAAAAATGTGTGGGCACACACTCTCCCTTTCCTATCGGTCTCCCTACTACTCTGCATTTCCCGTTCGCTCTGTCTCTACCTCTCCCTATACTACTCTCTCTCTCTCTTTCCCTCTCCCGTTCCTTATCAACAACTTTCCATGACCATCCTGGTCCACATGTCGGTCTATATCATATACATAAATCGATTTAGGTATCGAAAAAAAAGTTAGTTGTATATTGGAAACCTGATTACTACTACATTGCTTAAAAATATCTCGAGCTATTCAGGTTCATGTTTGGGCCTCAATATCGGGAACCGATTGAGATATCCGTATAGCGCTAAACATATATGGTAACCCTGAGATGCACCCTTAATTTGATGCCAATATTGCGCAAAAATATTTGGGGCACATCCGGGACCAGGTTTTGGTCTCTATCTGGAGAACCGACTGGAAAATTGGAATGGAATGAACTCTCTATTGAAGCTCTGATTTATACCTTTAATTTGATACCAATATTGCTCAAAAATATTTTGGAGCCATCTGGGTTCTTATATTGGCCTAGATCTCGGGAAGGGGTTGAGATACCAGAATTAAATGTAGTCATAATTTTAAATTTCAATGTGATCGGCCCGGTGGCTTAGGCGTGCATAAGGAACAAACACACAAACAAACAAACAAACAAACAAACAAACAAACAAACAAACAAACTTTCATCCTTATATACATATGTATGTATATACATACATACATATGTAGATATAAAATACTTACATTTTTTCAGTTTCTATTTTGCGATTTAATTGTATAAACAGCTGATTTCTGTTTACAATATTTATTTCACCACGTGTTGGGAAAATCACATTTGTAAGAGCTTTTTAGATTTGTCAAGTTACGCACAGAATAGGAAAAATTGTCAATTTGATAAAAATCTTGACTATTTGTCAACTTATTTATAATTTGTAAATTTCACAGAATAGTGCTGTAAGTATATGAAACCATGGTAACGCATGTAACAACAATATTTTATAAACCTTTTAACATGTTTTAAGGAAAATTTACTCAAAACAAAGAAAGTAGTGTTCAAAATAGGTAAAAAATTTCTTTGACCCCTCCATATATTTTTTTCTCTCAGTGTAGCTTTCCGAGCTTCCAAAAAAACCAAATTGGCAAACCTCATTCTTAGATTAAGCGGCTATGAAAGTCTTACCTAGGCGGTTATGAATTGTAAACGACGATATGTACACTGAAAAAACCACTTACTCAGATTATGGAAAAGTGGGAATGATTCGGCGCTAAAGACATTTTTTCAGTGTTTTGATGTACAATTTTCTTCAAGTCAAGGAATGAAAACCACATTTTAAAGAAAATTGTAATCAAAACAATGAAAATATATCTTTCCATTGTTCTATAACTTTTGATGTGTAAACATCTTTGCTGTAGATGCGAGTAATTTCGAAAAACGCGTAAACCGTAAATGACCTTTGTGTTAGTGCGCTGTTGTGTCCGTGTGAATCGCTTGGCATTGTCAGTGGTAGGCAGACATGTATTTGCAAATGCTTGCATGCATAGCCGTGCAAATGTTTCTGATCAATATTGATATCAAATGAAATGTGTTGAGCAGGGCTTTCATATACAGCTCTGTTCTTTATGATTCCTAGGTCGGGTCCCGAGATATGAGTCAAACGTGGACCCGGATAATCTTGCATGTTTCTGAGCAAAAATCAAAAGTCAAAATTAAAAAATCAAGAATCAAAAACCAAAAACAACAAAATACTTAGTAGTAGTGACAATGACAACAAAAAATTATAAAAACGATAGTCGCATTTTAATTCATAGAAAACCAAGGAAAAAAGAAATAAGGGAATAAAAATCCGATTTCGGAACTGTTTACACATCAATGTTCATGAATACTCGTTACTTACGCTTTAATTTTATTTTTTTTGAGTGCAGATACATATGCATGTGTAAGTCACCCCGACCCGTTCACCACCATCATCATCTACCGCCGCGCCGCCACTCACTGGCAAAATCGCGCATGCATTAAGGGCTCGTTGCTCGCTAAAAGGCGCATTTGTTGCCAATGAGTGCATACTTTAAGGCTCGCTAGTCGCTGTCATAGCGCATACATAATTCAGTCATTCATTCACTCCTTCATTTCGCTTCGTTGACTTGCTTGTGTGTATACCTCTGATGGCTGTGGCTTAAACAAACAGGGTGTGAGAAAAGTTATTAGCGTAGAACTTATATTGTGTTGTTAGAGGAGCATAAAATACTTCGATCCAGATTAAAATCGCGTCGTCATGCTATGTCAAGTATATAAGCAACTTATGTGCTATATAGTTTTTTTTTTGTTCGTTTGTTCGTTCATTCGCATGCGACTTTGCAAGTTTCTCTAATTCTCAGTCTGCTTATTCTGCGACTCAAAAGCTAATTACTTTTTCCACCAGGAACATGAAAAAACAATGCACCTTAGACGATGGCACTCCCGAAGAATTCTTAATAGCGTGGATTTGGAAGATTCAGGAGTACTTAAGTCCGCATTCGCAAAAAATCTACAAACTAAATTTTAGCTGTCCCTCGAGAAGCAATGGTTGGCCAGTATTTCATAAAATCCTAAGGCTCTCAAGAATGTCAAAAGTGAGTATTAAAAAAAAATTCAACACAAATGAATTTATTCGTGAAGAAAGGCGGTAGTAGTTGAAGACATTTGAGGCATCTTGTATACGTTCTTATATATACATATACATATACATATGTTTGAATATGTCAGATTTAAGCTTAGTGTTCAGTTAACTAAATTGTATTTAAGTCGTTGGTTTTATTTCTCTTTCAAATTAGTTGAACTCGCCTTTGTGTGAATATACTTATCATGCTACCATGCATTACATTTATATTAATTATACACTTGATGATTCCGCTCCTTTGTGCTTAAAAAAAAATTTAAAAAAATGTTAATTTAGCTGAATTGAAAGCAAGCAAAATAAAAGTATGAAGCAATATTGTCGCTACGAGTATAAAGGAATCAAGCTTTCAGTGCGCCTATTTTTTATACACATGTTTTCAAATTGTATCTATCCTTTTCTGACTTACATAAGTATATTTAGGTTAGCTTAAACCAAAAAAAGATGTGTGTTATAATAAATGAGCTAACTAACTTGAAATTTAGACCATATACTTAAGTTTAAACTTGTCTTGAAAAAATGGCCATATAAAACTTAAACTGCCGACCTATTTTAAGTACTTAATTAAAAATCGGATAAAGGTTGAACTAAGTTTGGGTATATATTTTAATCATCAAGACGAAAATTACATTCGGTATTCATAGCTGTATTTTGCGTTCATATGTCATGTATACTTTTATGAAACTAATACAAACAGATAGGCATTTTTCTTTGATAGTTCTCGCCAATCAGAATCCAATTTAAATAGCGAAGAATAGGCTTAAGGTTAACAAACAAATTTTTAGAATAGTCCATAAGTGCAAATTTATAGAGCCAACAAAATATGCATGTTAGTTAATTTGTTCAGCGCCACATTTCTGTTAAATCGAGCAAAACTAAATCGATTGCCAATGCCAATAGCGAGCTGTGTGTGTATGTATTGGTATGCTGTCCGCTGAAACTATTTGCTGTCATGTTTGGACAGAACGTTTTTATTTGCAAAATAGGAAATTGCTTTCCCAATTTGTTTTTATTCAACTACCTGTCGCGGATAGCTAAAATTTTCGCACTCAAAAACTGCAAATACAACAGACAGTCATAGCTACATACATACGAGTACAAGCAGCCATAGATGTTGAAGCGCTAGCCCAATAAACACAACGGATTCGCCTCGAATTCGCGTCGGATTCGCTTTCTCTGATTATATTATCGCGGTAATAGTTCGCGGCGATAGATCGGCGAATCCGAATTCGTAGGCATGTCACCTATCACTAGCGATTCGAGAATTTGTTCATTCTCAGATCGCTGGCGATTCGATTTTTTTATTATTAGCGATTCGAGAATTTTTAATTTTTCTGATCGTGGCGATTCGAAAATTTGTTCATTAGCGATTCGAGATTTTTTTTATAAATGGCGTTTCGAAAAATTAAGAGTTCAGAATTTTGTTTACTGCCAATGGGTTAAATCCGTATAAAATAATGCAAAGCATTTAAAATATTTTTATAAGAACTATAATGGTTTTTTAGTGCAAAACAACTTAAAAAAATAGAAAACAATGATATCGCGAAAATTGATTTACTCGAACTTGCCGCGAACTCGATGCGAGTCCGAGAATTTACATTCGCGAAAATCTGCTTTCGCGAACTCGCCTCGAATTCGCCGCGATATCATCCTCGTGTCTGTGTTTATTGGGTGCATTTCAGTTTTGATTACTTCAACCTATGATTTTTAGTGTTTGTTAAACGATCAGATTTTGAGAACAGAAATGGATAAAATTTGAAATTCTTGTTTTTTTTTTGCACATTGAATTGCTAGTAGTTTAGTAATCCTAGACGATGTGTAATTTTTACAAATTTTGCTATTTTTCTTATGAAACTCATATCTGGTCATTGCCACTATAGCAAAGCAGTATGCAAAAGGTTCCGACTACTACCTAATTGCTTTAACTGCAATGCTATATTATACACTTTTGTATAAAAATTGGCATTTTTTCGTATATTCTTTTATTCCATATACATACATATAAGATGAAATTCGCGTTTTATCAACAAAGAAATTGTGTGAAAAGAACCTCAGAGGGCTTTTATTTCAGTTTAAAATCCAATTCTCAATTTTAACGGAAATCGAAGGAGATGAAGATAAAAACGAATAATACCAGGGATAAAAAATAACCTCATTCGACACAAAGCGCAGCGGAATACTCACCACCGAAGCGAAATGAAACTGATGTAAGGCAACAATGAAGCAATGGATGAGAGGCAAACAGTTTTATCAGCCTCCCTCACTTACCTACTCAATGATAACTGCGTCAGCATTAAATGGTGACGTATGCGGCCGTTGGGCAAACAATATGGACAATAACGCAATGTGACTGTGATAACGCGGTAAAGCGGGCAGGAATAATACAAAAAGGCGATTAACCGCTGAGCTGGTTTGGGCAAAAGAAATGTACAGCAAAAGGGCAAAAGATGTACTAAGGCTAGGGGCTATCCAAGGCACTTTTTAGGCCAAGAAGCGATGCAACTTCAAGGGAAGTGGATCAAATTAAAAGAGGCGTTGTATTAATATGCTTGAGAGAGCAAGCCAGCTCTGCTTCAAGAAAATGAAGGAAAGATTTTCTGTCAAAGTTATTGATATAACTAACAGTTGGGATATAACATAGTATTTGTTTTGATATATGTACACCTTTTGTTGGCTATATCTATTAAGTATGTTACAATACCACACAAAGCTCATAAAAAATGTAGTAAAAAGCCCAGCTATCTCTGAATAGTATAAAGCGATCAAGGCTTTCAGAGGCAGCTAATAGAGTGACACTTTTTTCCACACAGTATAGTTATTAAAGTCATATAACTGCTTGAACCAATATTGCTTACTCCGCTCAGTTTCTTCATTATTTTATAGTTCGATATTTATTATTTTTTTATGAATATGAATGTGAAACAGGGCGGGAGGTGGCAGTTTTATAAATTTATACCTCTCAATAACATACTCACATAAGTATTTGCATAAATGAGTTCATGTTTGTAATTCCCAACATATCGAGGCATAGCCAGCAATATGTGGATAGCAATCGTAATGAACGGACATATCACACAAACCAATTCCACTACCTTTTGCCTTAAGCCGCAAATGTTTTTGTATGCAAATTCAATGGTTACGGCTTTGCTTGCTTTCGAAATCGAAAAATAATACGAGTTTCTATTTGGTCGTGTGGTGCAGTACTTCATATGCATCTGGACCATGAATTCTAAACCAATTGCATCTGCCGCTGGCCGGAGCATGTTGCTGTAATGAGGCATTCTGTTATTCGCTTGTTGTTCATTAACATGGATGATGGTTTGCATTTCCACTGCAATATGCATTTTGCTTTTCGAAAAGTCAATAGCTTAATAAGTCTTTGTTCGATTGTATCAATTCTAAGTACAAATGCATCAGTATTCGTATTAGACAGTATTTTTTATTGTTAGACAGTATTTTCTATTGAAAATTAGCATTCATGTTTCAAGTGATTTCCTAGTTCTTTTAAGCTTATGATTCAGTGAGATTGTAAACTCTTTTTAAAGAAAAAAATGCCTCTTTAACTTTGGAATAGCAAATTGATAAGCTGATTTCAGAAACGAGGAAAATAATATTAATATGAGAGCGTCATTTATTAGGGTCTTACCAAATAGTAAGTAAGTCTAAGATCGGGTGCAGTAGAACGAATAACTATAGGGAGAGGGTGATTTAATCTACTTAATTTGACTAAGCTAAGGTCTGCTGAAACATGGTTTACATAATTTGAAAGGATGTGCATTATTTGTGCTGTTATTGCTACTCCCTTGTACTAATGGTTTGAGTCCCGTCATCATTTAGGCAAGTTGTGGGTTGCAACGTCATTCATTATGCGCCAAGATGTTGCATTGCAATACATAACTGTGTTTTCTTTTCTTCTTATTCTTCATCTGCTTGGTAATTTAGTTTTGTCCTGTTGCAGTTGAAAACATAAGTATTAAAATATTTTACTGCCGCCTTTTTTCTACAAATGAGAAAAAATCGCAACAAATACTTGTACGGGGCAAAGCGAAAAATAGGTATAAAAAGATCTTGTTTTTGTAGAACGGCATAAACAATTTTGAATAGAAAATAGTTATGTAAAAATATTAAGTAAGGAGTGAGCATTTACATATATTTAGTTAGATACGTTCCAAAAGTAATATGTCAACGAGAGCTAACCTAACGAAATGAATAGTATCTACCGTCGAGATCGGCGCGCCCGAATAATTATTAGGTACCTATGTATGTCTCCTCCCTGTTGAGAAAAAAAGTGAATTCTTTCGTGCACTAAACAATTAAATCTTGATTTTAAACAAATATTTTGAAGGATTTAATTTTCTTTGCTTGTAAGTAAAGTTATGTGTTTTTCGTTTTTATATTCTCGCTGTCATTTCCTCAATTTTCCGCATTAAATTGGTTAATGCAACCGCAAATATTTACTTTTCCCTTAAGTTTCCGTCATGGCGAACCATAAAGACAGCCCGAACGAAAGTTTGCCAATCTCCCATCCATTCCAAGCCTACTTTTTAGCTCGCGTCATTCTCGTTGACATAGCGAATTTCGTAATTTCCATAATAATTTGCATGCGAAGTGTATTCACAGGAGCACCGATGGAATAAAGGCTCTTAAGTAAAAGGGAGGAGTGGGTTCATTGAGATAAGATTGTATTAGAAGCGTGTGAGTGAGTGCCCGCGAATGCCGCTGGATTTTGTAATGAATTAAATAATTGTATTTGTTTATATAAAATGCGAGAAAGTAAATAAATATAAAATGAATCTATTTCCAAGGGAAACGTTAGTGCTTTCAAGCGGCATAATCAGTTTTTAAAAGAAATAAGCTATACAAATATTTAAGTAGTAAATATAGGCAAACGCATTTTTCGCCAATTTGGATATGAATATCTCAGAAACCAACACTAATCTGGAAAATCTAACTCTACATTAAGATTCCTTTATAAAAGTATTGTTTAATTTTTGGTTGAGAAACGTTCAACGTTTGAACAAAATTATAAGATAATTAATTGATAAAGGAAAAACGTTGCTGTTAATTAAGTTTCCAAAACTTAAGAAAGTATATGTATGTACTAGACATATACGCCGACAGTGATTCCGGCGGCGGCGGCACTATTCCAAAAACATTTCGGCGGCGGCGGCGACGCCGGTGTGCTTTTTCGCGCCGGCGCGCCTGCCCCAAATCTACAAATCACAATCCTTATTCAAATATTAATTTTATTTAGTTACCTTAATATCGCTGGCTGAATGGAATAAATAAACTAATTTCCACCTTAAATTGTTGAAACTTTTTTATTAACAGCAAAAAACAATTGTTACATAAACGAAAATATAAAATAAAGAAAATAAATATTAAAGAATATACACAAATCCATATGTAAGGGTAAATTTAAATTCATTTGTATGATAATAAACATGCATACATATATTTACATATGTACATATTTATATATATATAAGGCACTTTAAAATAAATATATGTATATACAGTGTTGGAAAAAATAATAGGGACAAAATTTTGCAATTCTCCCTTTATTTCATTTTAAGACCAAATAATAATTACCATATATTGATGCTTACACGGAGAGGACATGCTTCACTGACTCTGGGGTGGTTTTTGTGTAATAATTTAATTTTTATGAATAAAAATAATGAAATGTATAATTTAAGTTGGAAATAATAATAGGGACAAACTTTAAATTCGATTGTTTTTCAAATAAACTACAATATTACTGCTGCAGCTAGATTTAAACTAATGTTTAGTTGAAGCTCCTTTATTTTTCATAACTTCCTTACTTCTTCGTGGCATAGGGTTGACCAAATCAGCGCAATTTGCAACTGGTATTAAGTACCAAGCTTCTTTAATTTTTTTTCCATAACTCTTGCTTATTTTTCCATTTTTGATCCCCCATCGTCTTCTTTAATATTCCCTATAAGGCTGAGGTTCGACAACTGTGAGGGCTACTCAAAAACAGCAACTTTCTTACGTTCAAACTATGAGTTTTCGATTCTGGAGGCATGTTTGGGATCATTTTCGGCATCTAATGATATCAAGGAGGGTTGAAATGGTGCAGTTTTGAGTAGAACAATTAGCAACAGACCTCGAGAAGTAGGACTAAATGGAAGAGATCCAAGAAAAGTTCCGTATCTGAGAAAAAATTATGTAAGCCAACGAACTGAAATTTTCCAGTAGCTTAAATTCTTTAGGACTGAGGCTAGTAAAGTAGGAAACCGCCAAAGTTTTTGTTAATAACTTTTAACCGGCAAAAAACAAAACATTTCCGCATTCAGCTTCGTGTTCTTGAGGTCAAAACACGTCGATTGGTTCCTTTTTTTTTTTTTAATTTTGAAGAACTTTAGCAGTTAGAAAAACTACGAAAATATGTACACATCTCGCTCCATACGGGTATGGCGCACCAGCGCACGCCGCCGCGCCGATACGCCGATTTCACGGATTATGGCGGCGGCGTCAATCGGCGGCGTATATGTCTAGTATGTACTATATGGGCCTCTTATTATCCCTTTGTACTAACGCTATTGCTTGTATGTATGTATATATGTACAAATACTGCTTTAAGCATATTGCAGCTACCGACTGAGATGAAGCTAAAGTGGCAAAAAGCCAAATGATGAAAGTAGGATGAATTGAAATAAAAAAAAAATTGCACAAAAGATTCCCGTTCAACAGCTACTGCAAAATTGCCCATTGACTTATGAATGTGCGCGGCGTTGACTTTGAGCGCAACATATTGTGTAGCTTTCCTGATTGAAGATATTGTAAAGCAATGTTCAATATAGCTTCTCTAAAGTACTTGACTTTGTAGCGTATGGGTTCCGTTGACTGGCTTAGTTATTTGTGCATGCTCTATAGATAAATACTTTTTGTTTGCTTGTTTCTCCGACAAGGTAGGAATATGGTGTATTGTTCTGAGAGAGAGAACGAAAAAAGACACTGAAGATGGCGCATATTGGCCGAAACCGGTTTTGTCTCCAAACCAAACTTGACAAGGGATGACGAAAAATCGTTTCACAATAGATAGATAGATAACTTTACACTAATAAAGGATCACGCTAGTACACACAGGTCTGATTGAACTGCAAAGGTTAGAGAATCTATGACAAATAAAAATGTCAATGGAATTTTTTAAGCATGAACAAAGCTCAATAAGTAAATAAGCCTAGTTTTGGGTGACACTGAAGATACTTCATTTCAAAATGTAATTAGGCCATACAACTTTACACACAATAAGGAGATGTAAGGTGATGTATACTTGTATAATCCTCTCCAACTCATCCGAAGCACTTTTGAAGATAGTATTGTTATTCCCTTTGGAGCTTATACACAAGTTCAAAGATTACAGTGACAAAAGCAATTTTTTTTTCTTGAAGTTTTTTGTTTTCATTTTCCAGCGTGCATGCAAAGACATCGCACGTAGGCGCAACTTGATTATTTGCCTATTTTGATTAGTTGCTTTCGCATGGAGACTTTACGCCTACTTGACAGTGCAAATTGCTCACATGGCAACAAAGCTCATCCGTTTGAAGAAAAGCGCCAAAAGAAAATCACAGTTATTAAATTAGTATTTCAAGACAAGAAGTTCTTGTCTTTGAAAAGCAGAAGAGGGGCTAGGCAAGTAGATAAAACATTGTGTTTAACCGTGTTGTGTCTTCTAACTTAAAATATTAGGGGGATTCACTATCGATTGCACGATTGCAGGTTAGCACGGACTGCAAATATCCTAGACCAAAATTGTACACATGTACAAATATTTTTTCGTATTGGAATTAATCTACACTGAAAAAAAAATTACTCAGATTATGGAAAAGTGGGAATGATTCGGCGCTAAAGACAATTTTCATTGTTTTGATATACAAATTTCTTTAAAACGTGGTTTTATTCCTAAATTTGAAGAAAATTTTAGATCAAAAAAATGAAAATTGTCTTTAGCGCCGAATCATTCCCACTTTTCCATAATCTGAGTAATTTTTTTTTTTTTTGAGTGTACAAACCAAAAATTTTGTTTCTATTCCCATTTAATTCCATTTTTATACTCAGCTGTACTAGTACACAGAGTATTATAGTTTTAATCACATAACGGTGGATTGTAACAGAATGAAATAATCGAGATAGATATAGACTTATATATATCAAAATGATCACGGTGAAAAGAGAAATCGATTGAGCCATGTCCGTCCGTCCGTCCGTCCGTCTGTCCGTCCGTCCGTCCGTCTGTCCGTCCGTCTGTCCGTCCGTCTGTCCGTCTGTAAATACTCTAACTCGCGCAAAAATTGAGATATTTTGATGAAATTTTAAATGCAAGTTGGTATCGAGACTGGGACGGTTGGTATTGAAAATGGGCGAAATCGGACCATGACCACGCCCACTTTTCCTATATAGAAAAGATCGGAAATTTGGTATATCAGTAAAATAGCTGCAGCGATGAAATTTCACACACGTGTTGAGCTCAGGCCCCTAGCAAGAAATTTGATGAAATTTTGGAAAACGGGCGGTCCCACGCCCACTTATTAAGGGCCAAACCTTGAAAGTTTTATATGTCATAACTCAGAAACCATTGAAGATATATCGATGAAATTTGGTACGCGTGATTTGCTTACTTAGGCAAACGTTTGGACGGAAAATAGTTAAAATCGGTTGACGGCCACGCCCACTTTTATATATGTGTATTATAAAGTGACCTAATAAAAACATTTTAAGCGATATCTCTGCCAAATATAAAGATCTATCATTGAAATTTTGTCGCATGAGTCCAACTATGGATATAAAACAAAAAACACAAAAGTTTTGGAAAATGGGCGGTGCCACGCCCACTTATTAAGGGGCAAACTTTGAAAGTTTTATGAGTCATAACTCAGAAACCATTGAAGATATATCGATGAAATTTGGTACGCGTGATTTGCTTACTTAGGCAAACGTTTGGACGGAAAATAGTTAAAATCGGTTGACGGCCACGCCCACTTTCATATATGTGTATTATAAAGTGGCCTAATAAAAACATTTTAAGCGATATCTCTGCCAAATATAAAGATCTATCATTGAAATTTTGTCGCATGAGTCCAACTATGGATATAAAACAAAAAACACAAAAGTTTTGGAAAATGGGCGGTGCCACGCCCACTTATTAAGGGGCAAACTTTGAAAGTTTTATGAGTCATAACTCAGAAACCATTGAAGATATATCGATGAAATTTGGTACGCGTGATTTGCTTACTTAGGCAAACGTTTGGACGGAAAATAGTTAAAATCGGTTGACGGCCACGCCCACTTTCATATATGTGTATTATAAAGTGGCCTAATAAAAACATTTTAAGCGATATCTCTGTCAAATATAAAGATATATCATTGAAATTTTATAGCAGGAGTCCAACTGCGGACATAAAACGAAAAACACAAAAATTTTGGAAAATGGGCGTGGCACCGCCTCTTTTTAGAAACAGGAATATACGAGATTTCTGAGCCCATATCTCGACAAATAATTTATATATAATCATGACACTTGGTGTGTACACTTTTATTACTTGTGGTAATACATGTTCAAATTTTTAGCGAAATCGGTTTGACGACCACGCCCACTTTTATACATGGGAACTATAAAGTGGCCTAATAAAAACATTTTAAGCGATATCTTTGTCAAATATAAAGATAATTCATTGAAATTTTGTGGCATGAGTTCCACAATAGACCGGAAACAAAAAATATAAAAATTTTGGAAAATGGGCGTGCCACCGCCTCTTTTTAGACAAAGGAATATACGAGATTTCTTAGCCTATAGCTCGACAAATAATTGAGATATTATGACGAAACTTGGTTTGTACACTTTTATAAATAGACACGCAATAATTTATTGAAATCGGTTTATGATCACGCCTACTTTTTAACAAAGATATTTCTGGAACACCCTTTGGGAATTTGTAACGTGACATCTTTGTAACTAGAAATCAAAAAGGAATGAAATTTTGCACAAAGAATAATATTCATATGCTTAGTTGGATGATTGATAAAAATGTTGAAAATGGGCGTAGCTACGCCCAATTTATGCGGCACTCGCTTTATGTAAAATACGCCGTGTTTCCATCAAACGCAAGCAAACAATGAAAGCATACAGCTGAGTATCTAATGTTCGATTCCACTCGAACTTAGGCTTCCTTACTTTTTCTCTATTAAAATATCCCTTTCTTAGTTTTAACGGTTAGTTTCTCCATATTCGCTCTCACTTCTTCATTTCCTAGTTTCCATTCAGGCGCTTGCATTTGAAGTATTCGATTAGTGAAAGCGATAAAAATGTTCACTGTAAACGGTACGTGACTATGCCAATGAATATTGAATAATTTCGCCGTCGAAAAATTTTTAGTTCATCTTAAATTTCATACGTAAGTACATACATATGTATATGTGCGTTAGTTAAATATCTAAGATCTACATGCGGTACGCAAGCTGAATATTTCTAGGGCAACAACTCATTAAAACAAAGAAGTTACCGATAGGCTTTTTTCATCAACACCAATCAATGAAGCCTGTTGGTTTTAACATACATACAAAATGCTATTGACCGGATTTGATTTATTTTTGAAGAACGTGGCTGTAGTTGTAGCTAGAAATTAAGGAAAAATTATAAGACTATGCGTGAGATGGTTGTAATTTTTTTAAGTGCCAAGTCTCGCAGATGCATCGCCGGCTACTGAAATTAAGAATACGTACATACATACACTAATGTGTTGACATAGAAAAATATAGTAATGAACATTTTTAACATTTTTATAGCAACACTTGAGTGTAAGACCGCCCAAGTTAAAAGAAAATACCTCAAAACCGCCAAGTTATTTGCAAATAAATATTTAAATCTCAACTCATGTTGCTGTGACTAGTATTTAAACCACCTATCCCCTCTTGACACACCTAACTTACATGAATACCACGTTAATAGACAAATAATTACTTGCTATAGAATCAAAACAAACTTTCCAACAACTAATTGTTCTTGTCCTTATACCACACAGTGGTGCCAGATTGAGGGAAATTTCCCTTTTTGAGGGATATTTCACTGCAAAATATTTAAAGAGGGAAAAAAGGGACATTTTGTTGTCGTCCATATAAAAAAAGGGATTTTCTTGGTTGCAGAACTGTTTACATACCTACATATGTATAATTTATAGTATAACTTAAAATAAGCACATCTCACACTGAAAAACTCCCATTCAGTGTATGAATACACACGCGTTAACTTATGCAATACAAAGAGTCGGTTACATGCATGCGTACAAATAACCATACAGTGAACTACACTGACATAAATACATACATACATACATGTGAAACTAATAAAATCGTGTTAATAATCGCCACTGTTGGGTAATTATTAATAATCGAAAGAATTTTGGAGAATTGGGAGCCACTTAAAAGCTATTTTCGCCTGACCTGATTTCAAGATAAGCATAAAAAAGCAGAAACTATTTATGAAGAATTGGAAAGAATTCAAAGCAAGGCTTATTTTAGATTTTTGAAGTACGTTCTTTTCAATGAATTTAACGCATTTTTCCAAAGCCGAAATGTACTTAAGTATACACCTACTAGGGCAAGAAACTTAGACACTTGTGTCGAAAATCGCAAGAAATTTCTTAAAACCCGACTTATTTACAATTCCGTGGGAATTACAGCTTACAGTTTTGGAACTTCCATTTCCATATTTACTTGACGTCATAACGTTTACGTTGGTTATGAATGCGAAGATATTTTGTCAAATTTAAATTTGGAGGAAAAGATTGTATTAAAAAAAGTGTTTGCGCTTTTATGAAGCTTCTACTTTTCAGATAATATCACGTTTTCCATTTGACGGTGTTTCCGAAGAATTGCAGTTTTTAGATCCGATACTGTTTTCGATTTCTCTAAAAACAATCGTGTATCACTTCTTGCTCTAACTAAAAAATTAAATCTTAATCCTGATCTCACAGAATCGGAACACAAAATTATTTGTATAGATTTAACCGAAACACAAAAAGACGATTAGAAAAATAATAAACTTTAAAAACTATAATGACAATTTTTTGTTTCATAATCTTTAGCAATTGGTTGAAATTGTACTCACGTTACCCCATTCAAACGCTGAATCAGAAAGAATATTCTCAATTGTAACGGATTTTAAATGTAAAAAGCGAAACAAACTATGTTAAATAGTATTAGTAAAGTAAGAGTTGCCTTTCAATCAAAAATATCAATTGCTTCAACTTTAAAGTCAACAAAAATCAAATCCACTTGCACCATGCAAATAATTTGTACAACTGATACTTTTAGCTATTAAAAGAGCTGTATTTGCCTGTTATAATACTCTTATATTACTGAAATAAATGCTTTAAATTCGGTGGGAATTTCGTGAGATTTTTTAATTTAAAATGTGGGAAATTAGGGATTTTTTTCCAATTTCTGTGGGAATTTTAGATGAGATTATCTGGCATCACTGATACCACAACACATGCCAGCTCATTGCAACTTTCTTGCATTCAAATTCATTATTTTACAAAGTTTGATACGAGATTATTTTAATTCATATTTCCTTCACCTCTTGTCGAAGGCAAATGCGCACGAGGAAGTTTTATTAAAATATCTGCATTCAAAAATTGTATGCTTATTTTGAAAAGTTTCCAATTGCCTTTTGGCGCAAGATGTCAAATGTATGTAGCGAATTTGGCCGTCCACCAAAAAATCTAAGCCTTATTTAAGAATTAAAACAGCAGATTTAAAGGCTTACGAAATAAGGCCTGAAAATTATAAGGGTTGCAATTAGCAAATTTGTATGGCGTAAGGCTTAAAATGAGGCTGATTTTCCTGTGTTGATGTCGTCAGGCCATAAGGAGTACTCTCTCTCTCTCTCTCTGAGAGCACACCTTATTCCAAAGGCTTATCCGCCATGCGAAATAAAGTCTACACTCAGAAAAATAATCACAGTAGTATCACCATTTTTCTTCTGTTAATACCAAAATTCGTTAAATTAACTGAAATATGTTTCAGTAGACACATTTAGAGTTATATAAACGAAAACATCTTTTAATTTGATTAGGTCAAATAACGGTAAATTGCCGATATCTCAAAAACCTTCCCATAGAATTAAAAATGACCCCGAATTTCGGAATTACCAACCGATTTTACATATAGATAGGATAGTCACGTCCAAAGTAAAGACAACAAATCTCATTTTGTGATCCAGTCTTATTAACAGAAATTTTTGTTGATATAAATGAGCCACTGTTAACTTAACCCAAATATCTGTTGCAGTAACATTTATATTTATTTGTTGATTCAACAAATCATTACTGTTGACTATCAAAAGGAAAAGTATTTATTTTTCCAGCATTCTCCTTTGTTACTTGTTGGTTTGCTTACGTGAGTGAGTTTTAATTCACGGTTGTCTTTCCAAACAAAGGTAAGTATAAAAGCCACTAAAGTCCAATATAATGTTGAATGTTAAATCTCGCAATATACATATGATACCGTTGGATTGAATTTTCAGGTTGATGTCATGGTTAGAAATCGGAGGAGAATATAAAATAGAGAACACAACATAGCAAGCAGTGAAGGCGGAAAAGGTGCTGAAATGGAAAACAAGCGGAGATGAAGCTACAAATTCGTACTTGGAAACCGAACGGAGGGAGTATGAAGAGAAAAATTCAAACAAAAGATTTAAAAAACTTGCCAATAACTCTAAAAATACACATTATAAAGTAAAGTAATTGTTAGAAATAAATGGCCATGTAAAAACACAAAGGGATTTATTTTTAAGTGACAAAATTTCAACTGCGGAAAGTTGTTGATTTAACAGAAAAAGTGTTTGGATTCACAGCAATTTTTTGTTTTCAGAGTAGTTCAACAATAAAACTGTTAAAACAAAATAACGTCTGCCAATTTACAAATATATCTTTTGTATGTGATTTGACTGTGGAATCTGTTGTTTTAACTCGTAATCCCGTTGATCTACCAGTATCTTTTCTCTCGGTGTAGATAAGTATAAGAGAGTTGGGAGCAGACAGAGTGAGAGCATAACAGAAGCAGAGCTGCGAGCGTACTCTTTTTTTGGACCTGACCCAGCAGGGTTTTTCCATATTTTGGTAATGGCTTGAAATTGTATTCAATGAAATAACGCATTACAAATAGCTAAGAAACACTCCTTCGCTTACTTTGCTCATTACTTGTAATGCGACAGTTTTAAAATTATTATTTTTTCGCTTACTGGTAATGCAGAAAATAATGGAAAAGGTTTGGAGTACTGCCGTTATTTTTTTGCAAACGCTTTGCTTTGATTTTAATTTTTCTACGAGTAAATAGCAGTTTTGCAAAGCAATTTACCCTCATTCTCGTTTATTTTGCCAGTTTTCATTATAAAACTGTCGTGGTTAGTCGCGTTATTCCATCGTTGAAAATTTTTTAAATAAGCCAATAGCTGTGCAAATACATAGTGTAATAATTAATTGCCAAAACTTGTATACTGTGCATAATCCTTTTTATAAAAACGATAAATATTTGAATAAAAAAATGAATCAGAAAATCCAACAAAATTCTGATTTTGACGAGCAAGGGTTTGTTCAATCACTGCAAGTTGCATGTCGTTAGAAGCGTATTTTAATTATGTTTCTAACAAGGTACTGCTTGCGGTTATCGCACTTGCAACCTTAGCGAAAAATAGGTTTGAATGTAGTGATACCCAAAACTGCAAAAATTTTCCGTTATCTCGAAAACTAACCATACAAAATATAAAGAAAACAATTTTTGAGATCAGGAAGACCGGACCAACTCCCCTATACCTGAATCTCTTGGAATTATTTCAAATTAATAATTTTGGAGTAGTGTAATGTTACTAAGCTGAAGAGGGGAATCGTTCAATCGCATTTTGCATTTAAACGGTAAGAGTCCCCATCTTTTTTTCTTCGGAATTCAGCTTACGATGCATCATCACATCTACAATATTTTTTCCGAATTTTTCCTAGGCGGAGAACATTGATAACAACAATTATCCTTAAAAAGGATACATAAAATTTTTTTTTTAATTTTTTTCAAAAACTATTTTAAAATATACATAATTACCTACCATTTGACGTAGTTCGCGTTAAATTTAATTGTACCGTCGATTAACAATAATTTTTTTTAAAGAAGTTGATGTAAAACTTTCTTGGCGAATAACTATTGCAAAAATGTTCATTTTGCAAAAATATTTCGGGAACTAATTCTTGACAGTGGCCGCTGTGGTGCAGTGGGTAGAGTGCTCGCCTGCTATGCCAGAGGTCTCGGGTTCAAACCACGGTCCGAGCCAAACAAATTTTTCTAATTAGTAAAAATCCAATTATTGGGTTTTTTAAGAGCAGCGGTCACCTCTCGGCAGTGGGCGGCATACCCTCCGAGAGTATTTCTGCCATGAAAAAGCTTCTCACAAAAAATGCATTCGCCGTTCGGAGCCGGCATAAAACTGTAGGTCCACCCAATTAGTAGGAAAAACAAAAAGGAGCACACCTCGAATTGGGAGAGAAGCTCGGCCATAAAACTCGTCAGAGTTATAATAGCGCCATTGTATTATTATATTATAATTCTTGACACGGAGAGCTATCGATTAAGACGCGAATCATAAAAATCAAAGAGAAAAAAATTTTTTGTGCTGATTTGAAAAATTCTGACCCTAATGCAAATAATGGAGTTGGGCGGCTGAAATGAAAAACTCAAACTTTGTACCTTATTTTAATTCCCATACGGCTAAAACTCGTTACTCTTATATTTGTGCCAATCTTTTATCCTGATGGTATACGAACATTTTCCCAGAGATAATCCGCATAAGTCGGTATATCTTTATTCTTGAGAGTATACAAATAGAGTAATTTAATGACTGGCTGTACGGTGTCATCGAGCCCAAGAGAGCTCTATGTTTAAGTCCTGCTAAACACCTTTCATTTAACTTCTTAAGATAATTATTATGAATACACTGAAAAAGTGATTTTCTAAAAATTAGGAACAGCCATACAAATTTAAGCACAAAATGGAAACAAAATTGCACTAAACCATATTTGTTCTAAAATTAAGGATTTGGTTTACTTGAGCTGGATAAAAATTGTTTAAGTATATGTTGTTCTTAACTCAAGTATATATAACCTTTTTTCACCAGTTTAAGTACATGTTGTCCTTAATACATGGCTGAGTTCATTTACTTGTTTTAAACCCTGCTCAAACAGAAGCGATACGATACAGCCCACAAAGCAAAATCGTATCGCGTTGGTATCGCGTCATGCACAATTGATCGCGTGGAGTGTATCGTATCGCTTCTGTTTGAGCAGGGTTTAAAGGTCGATATTCCTTATGTTTTAGGTAGTTTCTTCCTTAAAAAAATTACGATTTTCCCTACAAAACAGGAAAATATTCTTACTTTTTAGTTTAGTATCAAACTTTCTTAACTTTAGTACAAATAATTTTTTGAGTGAACGAAGAGAAAGAAATACTAAATCTTTCATTTTAAAGCACAATCTTAAACTTCTTATTTATACTTAGAATTTATATTTTGGAACTCATTATATATATAAGCTTCTTACATTTAATATCACACTGCAACTTGCGCGTGTGGAATGGAACCGACTTGTATTCCTAAAATCGTTCCACGGTTAATCTAAGTATGTCACTTAATAATGACCAAAAACAAAAAAATGCGAAAGCTCAAAGCAAATAGCGCAGCAGTAGAAGTAAACGAGAAATCTCGTTACACATATGCCACATGATATCTTGCTACATATTGTTCAAATCATACGTATGTATGTACATATGTACATGAATGACAAATGCAGTGTCATTAGCGTGGACGCAGTTGGTAGCTGCACCCTATCCGCTCGCTTCGGTTTGTTTTTAAAGTCTACACTTGCTGGCAAGATAAGTCACACCCACAACATAAAACCGGAAGACAAATATCCATTGTCAATCCGCATTAAGGAATGGCGGTGCAAAAAAGTAACTCCATTTGTCTGTACATTGGGATAGATATCTACACAAATGTGCGGGAAGACTTTACACCAGCAATAAGTAGCGCTTATCTCTACTTGAAAACTCACCGTCTAATCCGCTTATCCATGTGTGCAGCTTTAGATAAAATCGGAATTAATCGCAAAGGATTATGGAAAGAACTTGGAGTAGAGAGTGGATTGATGCAGCAGATGTCTTAGGTTCGAAATCCGGCATTTAATATTAAAGAAACTCATGGGATTTCTTTTTTGTTGTTTGCTTTTCCGACAGGGTAGGATTGGCATGTACTGTGGAACGTATTTCCGTTATCCGTTGTCAAGTTTGATTTGGTTATAAACCGGTTTCGAACGTTCGAACGAAACAAAATACTGAAGATCGTTCCACAATACATCGAAACCCATGAGATGTTGTCTTGCAAGAATTTTTGGGAAATTGGAAAGAATATCTGTGGGAAAATGCAAACGACCGTATGTCTTGATATAGTGAATCATTGAATATCGAAACCAAATATGTTGGGCTTTTATTGCGGTCATTCGTTTCGAGCGAAATCGGACGAAACCCAGGTAGAATTTTGTATTTGGTTTCCATTTTTTTGCACTGCACTTTGAAGGTATTTCGTTCACCTTGCAATGTTAGTAATTTTGCTTTCACACTCATATGCAACTTTGTAGTCCACATGCAATTAGAGAAGGAAAGGAAACAAATGACTACAAACAACATAAACAAAGTCATAATTTAAGAGCAGTGTTCGTTGCTTTGGTTCAAGGATAATGTCAGAGGGAATTAGGCCGTAAAAGCTTGCTCATGTCCTGTTCCTCGCGTGATACATACATCCATATACAAGTACATACTTGTATGTAAACATATGAGGGTATGTAAGTCATTTTGCTGTCGTCCGCTTTTTGCGGTATTATTTATTTGCAAATATCGCAAGCTTAAGGTGCAAACTGGCTAAGTCCACTTTTATGAATAGGTGTATTTTTATGTAGAACGATAGAAAAATTAAATACGCACCACACTAAACAGATCTTTGATACTTGTCATATTTCTACTTGTTGGTATTTAGTGATAGAAACGCAATTTCGCCAAGTCCAAAAGGCGAAGAGAAATGGCTAAGTGCAAAATACATATTTACACGAATAGAAAATTATTTTTTAATTTCGACATTTTTTTTTATTTTTTGTTTATTGTCTCTCCTGTAAAGTTTGCAAAAAAGACACTTAGCCAATTTGCACTCTAAGCTAGCGATATGTATTATCTATTTGTTATTTCTATTTTTGCTTGTAATCAGTGCAAATATACACATACATACACATACATATGTGTATAACGCGCATCTATGGTAAAGGTTATTTGAAAAAAATGCATTCTTACAGCCTCCTTTGTTCTTAGTACACTCAAATAAATTTTGATATAAATTTTAACCTTTTTTGGTCGATATATAGGACACGACCGAAAAATTATTAAAATTTAAACTTTGAAAAGTTTAAAAGATATTTAAACTTTTAAGGTTTAGATTTTATTCCAAATTAAAATTTATTTTAAGACTTTCAAACGTTTAAAATTTAAACCTTTTTTGGTTTAAATTAAAAAAAAATGTCTGCTCCCAAATATCCTCTTCATGCTTTTCCCTATTGTATCTTCTTTCCCATCCTCTTTCTCCTTTTCTTCCATATTGTTCTCCTCCCAACATTCTTTTCCATATCGTATCTTTTTCCTATTCTCTTCTTGTCCTTTTCTTCCTTCTTTATTTTATCTGTTTCCATAATTATTTTGCGTTTGTCTCCCTTCAAACAACGCCACACAGTCGTTCATTCAAATTGTCTAATAACTATAAATGAGCTTTTGATATTGTTGATTTCTCGAAAAAGCAAGTTGGAATTTCAAATCAAAAATTTTAATTGTTTTGTTGAAATAAAATCTTACGACCAATGAAAGTTTAAAATTTAAACCTTATACCCCTTATTCATAAATAATAAAATAGGTTTTATAAACTCTTATAATCGAAAATTTGTATGGAAATGTCATTTTAAAAAACTCTATGAACCTTTGATATTTTTTATGAATAAGGGGGTAAAAGTTTAAATGAATAAAAGTGTAAGATTTAAACCAGAGTTGTAATTATTATAAGCGAAAAAATAAAAATCAAAAAATAATAATTGAAAGAAATATATTTTAAAAGTCTTTCCATAATAGTTATTTCTGAGATATTTTTTTTAAGTCGTTTTGTAATTATTATAAATGAGAAATTTTGTTTTATATCTTCAAAGACTTTTATATTGAGACAAATTTGAAAAAGGTCTTTGAGTAATTATTATCCGTAACAAATTGTTTTTTAAGTCTTCAAAGACTTTTTCATTGAGACGAATTTCAAAAATATCTTTAAGTAATTATTTTGAGTAACAAATTTATTTTTTATATCTTCGATAAAAATCTTTCATACAATTTCAAATTGGAAATTTGCTTGAATTTTGAAGTACTTATATGAAAGTTATTTTTATTTTATACTTATATGAAAGTTATTGAAAATTTTCTGAGACTTTTTTGAACTTTGTCTCAATGAAAAAGTCTTTGAAGATATAAAAAACAATTTGTTACTGATAATAATTACGCAAAGACTTTTTTTCAAATTTGTCTCAATATATGTAAAAGTCTTTGAAGACTTTAAAAATATATATTTGAAATAACTATTATGGAAAGATTTTTAAAATATAAGCTTCATTTCCATCAGGAAAAAAATATTATCAAAAGACTTTTATGATCCTGAAGAAAATTTGTAAGACTTTTTTATAATTTCAAAATGAAATAATAATTATTCTATATCTCTGATTTAAACCAAAAAAATATGAAATTTTTTCAAAAAATTACTTTGAGATATTTGAACTTTTATAAATTTGAATTTTAAACCAAAAAGAATAAGAAACTTTTAAACTTTCGAAGGTTCAAAATTTAACCCAAAAAAAGTTTTAAATTTCTTTCAAACCAAATCAAAGTTTAAAAAATATTCCAATATTTATAACAGTGTACTATATATAAACATTTTTCGTAGTAAAGGTGATGAGGCGCCAAATGAAAGCCGTGAAATATATGTTAGAAAATGAACTAGCACCGACCGAAATGTCCACTGCGCACACAAACTTTTTTGCCCTTCAACGTTTTTTTTTCTCTTTTTGTTTGGTTTGTTTTGAGTGAAGCATTAACAGAAAATGATGTGATTTTTACCAAACAGTTTAATTTTGAAAATAAGTTTCTTAGCCTTGACTGGTTGAATTTTGCAGTTTGGTTATAAACTTATGTGAATATATAGACGGCTAAGTAAAAGATCACCCTATTTCAAAAATTGTTTCAAAAACGCCCTATATCAGAGAAAATTCCATATATAATTCTGTGAAATAGGACGTTTTTGAATTATTTTCTGAAATAGGGTGTTTTTGAAACAACTTTTGAAATGGGGCGATCTTTTACGTCGTCGATATGTAAGTATGTGAACTTTTATCACATTGCACATTTTAACTAGGCGTTCTACCCCGTCTTACTTAGATCTAGAGTAGCCAAATCAGCGTATATTACTTACATACGAAATACATATATACACATATACAGTGAAACCTCCCTTGGGCGGACACTCACCGTCGGGCAAATTTTGTCCGCCCAAGAGAGGTGTCCGCTTAAGGGAGTGGGTTCCTATTTTAAAAATTTTTTGGATTTTAAAGGATTTATTTATTGATATTTCACTGAAAAAAACAAGGATTCTTATGTCTTCAAAATTTCACTTAAATATATAAATATGTACATATACATACATACATAAAGTATTAACATACATATTAAATTTCAATTAGTAAGTTGCTGAGAACTAGAAATGTTGGGATATCTTTGAAATTATTTAAAAAATTGCGAAATTGTCGATTGACGAGGGGTTTTTTGCTTATTTAAAATAAAATTGTTTTGCAAATGGCTTTCAAATTTCTGCAACAATTCAAATGCAATAAGGTCTTCCCTGCAAAATCTTTTCAAATTTGAAACTGCAGTCAAAGCCATTTCGTGCGAGGAGATTTCATTACCTACTTTCAGCGGTAATACTTTCAGTATCGGTACTATCATCGTCAATGGTTTCGACGTTTTCGTCAGTTAGAATATCTAACTGGAAATCCGTGAATGTTGTTATAAGAATCGTCCATTTTCAAAACCGGTTATCTCCAAAATTTTAATTTTTTAAGCTAGCTATCAGATCCAATTCTAGAACATCACCTGTATTTGATATTAAAACAATTTATTAACCAAAACCTGCCAAATTACTCGATAATAATAAACACAAATTGTTTTAGCCATTGGTTTCTTAAGAGCAGTTTTTTCAATTTTTCTCACAAACGACTTGAGTGGAGATGGCCGGTTTTGAAAATAGACGATTCATATCTATTCCAATAAAGTCATGCGGACATTTATTTTAGTTGGTGATTCCCCTTTCATCGTAGCGCTTTTTAACTAACGAACATTCCGCGAACTATTTTTATATTGCTATACATACTTATATTTTGTCCGCGTAAGAGGAGTTCGTGTCCGCCTAACAGAGGTTTTTATGTGATTTGTTATGAAAAAAAAATCAAAGTGTCCGGTGACGAGAGGTTCATGTCCGCTTAATAGAAGTTTTTAGTTCAATTCAATAGTAAATAACTGTCCGTGTCCGGCCAAGAGAGTGTCCGCCTAAGAGAGGGCAATTTGTTCTAAAAATTGAACCTAAACCTTGGTGCATGAAAAAATGTCCGCTCAAGGGAGGTGTCCGCCCATGAGAGGTGTCCGTTAGGAGAGGTTTCTCTGTATGTAAGTAAATAGTTAGTTTGGTCAAGAACACCCAGAGTTTTTACTTGTTAGGTGTTTCCACGATTTTCTGTTCACGCTGCTAAATTGCCACTTTCGTTTAATTACGAATTACACGCCCAGTTACTCTTGATGACTCCATCCTTTTAGCTCGTTTCTATACACGTAAGTAAAAATATTTCGCTTTCTTTTTTCAGATTAGCAAAAATAAATACAAAGTTGGTTTATACATACATTTTAGTGATTGCTAATTTATATTACTTAGTTTTCGACTGAAAATTACCTGAAAACAAAGTGTAAAAGTACGAATTTGGTGGTGAAGAGTTATTATTATTAATTAAAGCACAATGTGGCACATTGTTTCTCAAAAAGCTTAAAAGCTATGCCGACTGACGAGCTAAGCGAAGCCGAACTAGCAGCAAAGTGTGTATAAAAATTTTACATAGACAGCCTGGAGTTGATGTGTCAGCAAAATGTAACATTTGACACATAAAAAGCACATCCACGTGTACAGTTTGATATCAGCTGAGTTGAGTAGATCTAATATACATATGTACAAAAAGAAAAGTGGACGAAAAGCTGAAATTAAATTTTTTAGATTGCAGTAGAAATAATGAGCCCTTGATAAAATTCAAGTTCGTAACGTCCATGCGTTGTCATAAGATAATTGTTGGTATGTACTGCCCCATTTTGGCATACACTGCGTATGAGCAACTAAATAAGATACTATACGAGTATGATAATGAACATACAATTTATTTCTTCATCCAACTTTTAACTATTTCTTGCAGCTTTTTGTTAGCATTAATTGTTCGCAACTAGGGTTTGCTTTTCAAAGATCTCTTAACCTCATTTTCCCAGTTGATTTATAAGCAAAAGGACGCTTCGTATACATACATATGTACATATTTGTATACTCTGCTTCGCCCATGACCGCAATGGAATTTTAATTTAGATTGCGCTTGCAGATCCACATGTGTAAGGTCAAAGCGATGCTAATTTTAAGTAGAGTCAAGCGTTTACTCAGAACCAAGTGGACACCGCAAATTCAAATATTTACTTCCATGTTTTTGGTTTCGAATGTATGTACATTTGGGTAACCCCCAAATGTATGGACTCAAATTGTAAATCATATTTATTCAACCTCATCCCCTAGGTCGTTGCTAATATAGTCGAAGATACCACATATACATTTTTTGTTCCGATCTCTCCGAGTCAAGAGTTAGGTTAAGGGGTGTCGCACAGCGGTCAAAATTCAGAAAACTCTATGGAGACTCAAAAATTAAATTAAATTTTTTGTATATCTAATCGATAGTAGTGCAGTCAAGGATACCAAGTATAAATTTTGGTCTAGATCGGATGTTCATATTACCATTTGTGACCCCTGTGCGACACTCCTTAACCATCTCCGATCGGGACCATTATTTATATATGATATCTTTGACTGTGCTGTTACCGATGTAAGGGCCACCCTAATTTACATACACGTATGATTTTATGTACTAGCTTGCAACAAACAGTGATTTCGATTTAATTTGACTGAAAACTAATTAAAACTATTACGGTTTGCTCTAATTGCTGCCGGTGGTGAGTGAAAATAAAACAGACGATATTAATGAAAATTGTATATTGGTCAGGGACGCTGCTAACTACTGCACAATTTACCAAACCAAAAGCAAGTGTTAATATTGGTTGCAATTAGTTGACATATGTTAGAATATAGAGAATTATATTCTAACTATTTCAAATTCGATTGTTTTTATATACTTACTACCATATATGTAAATGTTTATTAATAATATTATTCAAGAAGACATGTTCACTGCAAGTGATTTTTTTCGCTTTCCAACCCTAAAATGGGGAGTTAATCAAGCTTTTTATTAAAATCCATTGCTCGTAAACGCCACAGCAAATATGTAATTAACAATTCTTTTAATTAATACTGAAACCTGCTTTACTTGAAACATCTAATTTTTAGTGGTTTCCATTGCGAATTTTATCGCTTAGTAAATAAAATCTCACTTCGTTCATCTTCAGTATTTGGAGAAATAAAATTACCTTGTCTTATCAAATGATTAGTTACTTCTCTTTGGAGTCAGTATCTTCATTTCTAGCTATTGCCCTTTCAACTTTTCCTTCGACTGCGCTGCCTTTGATTTGTACGCTACAAAAATGGCGACGTAGGTCTGTGTGTATGACTGCAAGCCGCTCCTTCGCTGAACTTGTAAATAAATGGCTGGTATTAATGTAACAAATTGCATTTTTATCTTATAGTGAATGTTTTGCGTATACAATTCCGCAAAAATATGTGCTCTTAACTCTTTAAGAGCTCTTTTTTCGCCAAAAGTAATTCCAATGAAATAAAACTTAAATGCGTTGTTTAGTGAGAAGAAAAAGTGCATTCTTTAATATTGGCGAGATTTGACCGAGCACATTAGAATATTTGTTTAATCTATATATAAGGATGAAAGTTTGTTTGTTTGTTCCCTATGGACGCCGAAACTACCGGGCCGATCACATTCAAATTTTGACAAAATGATCACTTGGTATTAGACTGAAATTATTTAATTCTGGTATCTCCAACCCTTCCCGAGATATAGGCCAAAATATGGACCCAGATTCCTCCGAATTATTTTTCTGCATTATTGGTATCAAATTAAAGGCATCAATCAGAGCTTCAACAGAGAGTTCATTCCAATCCAATTTTCAGTCGGTTCTCCAGATAGAGACCAAAACGTGGACCCGGATGACCCCAAATATTTTTTCGCAATATTGGTATCAAATTAAAGGTGCTGATCAGGGTAGCCATATATATTTTACACTATACGGATATCTCAATCGGTTCTCGGGATTGAGGCCGAAAGATGGGCCTAAATAGCCCCCGAATTATTTTTGAGCATTATTGGTATCAAATTAAAGGTATCAATCTGAGATTCAATAGAGAGTTCATTCCATTCCAATTTTCCAGTCGGTTATCCAAAATATATTAGTAATCATGATGTACACCGATATGTGGACCGGATGGCCATGGAAAGTTGTTGATAAGGAACGTGAGACGGGGAGAGAGAGAGAGTAGTATAAGAGTAGGAAGATATAGAGGGAACAAGAAATGCTGAGTGGTGGGGAGACCGATAGGGAAGGGAGTGGCATAGTGTGATTTGTCGCAGCGAAGTGGGACGGGTATTTGCTAGTTAAAAATAACATCATGAAATCACTGTTAATATAAGGGCTTGTTGCTTGGCGGCATTCCTTCACCGCTTCTTGATGTACTTAAACTGCCAGATTGTGAATTAACCGACAGTTCATGTGGTCAACCGACCATCACAACCAATAAACTACTCGTGCATTTGCAATTTCAAAATCGAGCCAGCGAGGGAAATGCTCATTGCAGTTCGATGCTGGTAAATTTCCTTTTTGCTTTTATGAGCTTTTGCTACTTATTTGGATATATGCACATATGTATGAACATAGTAATTTATATGTACGTGCATACACATATCTATAGGTAAGTATGTAGGCTGTATGCATTTACCGCTGTTTGTACTGTGATTTGAATTCTGAGCTTTTTTGGATTTGCGGTCATCTGGATTGGTCAGTACGTAAGTACTTGATTCACTTAGGTAAATATTACTTTATACTACTAGTACACTACCTTTTCTAAGGCGGAAAAATGAGCAAAAGAGCTAGATTATAGAGATTTGTTCCATATAACCGATATGCTTCCTCTTATTTACATATCGTACTTGGTTAGGTTTGGATTAATCCTAGTCACATACTTGAGGTGATATGAATACTAGCTGCTGATCTATAGTTCGCTCTAGGAAGGATTATATGTAAGCCTTTCACACTTACACAACGGTTCTCTTATTTACATATCGCTGGCTTAGAGTGCAAAGTGCATAAGTCCAATTTTATGAAATATGATATTTTTATGTAGAACGAGGAAAATTAAATACGCACCACGCTAAACTCTCTCTCTGTCTGTCTCTCCTGTAAAGTTTGAAAAAAGCACTTAGCCACTTTGCACTCTAAGCTAGCGATTTGTGCCCTAATTTCAATTCATGTTTATTCATGTACGTACATATATATGTAAGCATGTTCGTGTGTACAAATTTTGCGTCCATGCGTGCATAATTAGTGACGAATTTGATTAATGCCTTTCCAAATATTTATGGAGCTTTTGAGAAATGATTTAGCGCCCACAACTATGATGTTGCGCCACAGTGGTTCCATTTGGTGGTTGCTATCTTTTTTATGGCCGTTGTGGTGCAGTGGGTAGAGTGTTCGCCCGCTATGTCAGAGGTCTCGGGTTCAAACCCCAGCCCGAGCAAACTATAAAAAAATTTTCTAATTAGTAAAAATCCAATTATTGGGTTTTTAGAAACAGCGGTCACCTCTCGGCAGTGGGCGGCATACCTTCCGAGTGTATTTCTGCCATGAAAAAGCTTCTCACAAAGATGCATTCGCCGTTCGGAGCCGGCATAAAACTAGAGGTCCACCCAATTAGTAGGAAAAACAAAAGTTAAGGAGCACACCTCGAATTGGGAGAGGTTATAATAGCGCAATTGTATATATATATATATATATATATACATATATCTTTTTATGGCCACATTACAAATGGCAAAGGCTTTTGTGTTTGCGGATTAAATCTTTCTAAGTGACAACAAAAAAAGACGAATAATGTAGTGAGCAAACGGCGCTGCACATTAAATTCAGCAATAGAAATTTCAGATTAACGGTGCGATTATAATAAGTACAAAGTAACAATTAGAAGGGAAAGGAAAGGTTCTTTAAAATTAGAACTGGATCTAGACCTTATAGTTTTGATGATGTAATTGTTCAAGCATATTGCAGCAACGAATTACTGCAGCATTTGTGTATCCTTTTAGAACCAGTTCTGAGCCATTCATGAACTCTCTATGCGGAACTATCACATTGCGTGACTGTTCCTATATTTGTAATGTACCTACATACATATAGCCACATTCACACAGTCAAGGACATATCAAACAATTAACGCTAAATAGCTACGTCATATCTTCAGATGTGTCGACTGCTCATAAGAGTTTTTCTAAATACCACAAAACCAACTTTGCAGTTATTGCTGCTAGTTTCCAAATGAGGTCAATGCGAAAAATGCAGCGAAAGAGATAGAAAATAATGGCAAACACTACGAAGCAGGAGAGCAAAAGGAACACCATGTAAAATGTAACAACAAATTTAAAAAATAAAGATAAAACAATGAACGCTGTGTTCTGACTTGCAGACAAAACCTCAAAGAAGGTGCCAACAATTTTTTTTTCGACGAAAAAATCAATTAAACGAATTTGTCGAAGCAACTGCAGGGGATAGCGAAAAGGAACGGAAGAAGTAACACAACAAGAAATAAAGTATAGAGGACACACAAATTATGGCAGTGAAAGTAAAACAAAGATACCAACGAAGGACATGATGAAATAATAAAATGGTGGACGCAGCAGAGGACGGCTATTTTGTTTTTGGAATAGTTAGCTGTCAAATTATCGTGTTTTGTTTTGATTTTGCCCTCTTGCACGTGTTATTCGTGGAAATAGCTTGTGTGTTCGCTTGTATGTTTGCTGGCGTTTTTTCTGTTTTTGACATTTTTATCTACGGCCGTTCAACGGTAATCGCATATTCTCTTTTAGCCGCTACGACCATATAGAATTATTGGATCATGAACGAAGGATATACCTCTATATACCCAGCAGCGATTAAAATGTCTAATTTGCAGTTAAGTAGTTTAGTTCAACAAATGAAGAAAGTTGTGAATGAAAGCTCATCGAACTTCTGTTAAGCGACAAGACAAATACGCTAAAATTTTTGTGCGCCGATTGTTGTTTATAAAGTCATGGCTGGTATGCTGTATGAAAATCTTGAAGAACACGATACCGGGTACAGTGTGCTCCTCGGATTGGTTTTAAAGGTTGAGGGTAAAGTTCAGTGGGAAGAAAATATGTTATTATATACACCCATGTAGGACTTTTACTTCAATAGTTATGTTATTACCCAGCAGGATTTTTCCATATTTTGGTAATGGCTTGAACTTGTATTCAATGAAATAACGCATTACAAATAGCTAATAAACACTCCTTCGCTTACTTTGCTCATTACTTGTAATGCGACAGTTTTAAAAATATTATTTTTTCGCTTACTGGTAATGCAGAAAATAATCGAAAAGGTTTGGAGTACTGCCGTTATTTTTTTGCAAACGCTTTGCTTTGATTTTAATTTTTCTAAATAGCAGTTTTGTAAAGCAAATTACCCTCATTATCGTTTATTTTGCCAGTTTTCATTATAAAACTGTCGTGGTTAGTCGTGTTATTCCATCGTTAAAATTTTTTTAAGTAGCTGTGCAAATACATAGTGTAATAATTATTATTCAAATAGTGCTTTTTTTAAAATACATTTTGCAAAGAATTGATTTTCTATTCATTCTGCTATTTGTTTTCGGCATAAATTAATTACTCTTAGTTTTAAAATTATTTTTTCGCTTACCGGTATTGCATAAAATAAGCGAAAAGATTTGGAACACTGCCGATATATTTTGCAAAGCCTACATTGATTTAAATTTTTGTAAATAGCAATTTTGTAAAGCAGTTTACGCTCATTCTCGTTTATTTTGCCAGTTTTTATTATAATATGTACATTATAGATTACTATACTGGATTGTGTGAAATATGCAATTACTTATACCAGTGAAAGAACTTATTACTTGTAACAGCTTATTTTATCCAATATTAGTAGCGATTATATAATGCATTATTGTCTACAATATTGTAAGACAATACCGCCAATGACATGCCTATGCTAAAGTAATGCAATCCGTATTCGAAAGTGTAAGCGATGAATCAAGATTTCTCGATGATTTTACCCATTACATGTAAGAGAAAGCCCTGCTGGGTATTAGCGTCATCTAATTAAAACTCTCTCTTTGAGAAAAATTAAACTTCTAATTTTAGTTAAACGTAAACAAATAATTTTTGTTTTTTTTATTTTTTACAGCTATTGGCCAGTTTTTGACGTGTAAACATCTTTGCTGTAGCTACGAGTAATTTCAAAAGTTTACGCGTAAACCGTAAATGACCTTTGTGTTAGTGCGCTGCTGTGTCCGTGTGAATCGCTTGGCATTGTCAGTGGTAGGTAGGTAGATAGACATGTACTTACAAATGCTTGCATGCATAGCCGTGCAAATGCAAATATCAACAACAAGAGCAACGAAGCGAAGCGAAGTTGCTGTTGTTGTTGTTTTCTGCAACAATGCGACAAATAGGCAAAATAAAAGGGACCAACCTGTTTGAACATGTACGCAAATGTATGGATATGCATACCTCTCTAATTTTCTGAGCAATATTGGTATCAAATGAAAGGTTTTGAGCAGGCCTTCTACATGGAGCTCTATTCTTTATGGTTCCTAGGTCGGGTCCGGAGATATGGGTCAAAACGGGGACCCGGATAATCTTGCATGTTTCTGAGCAACATTGGTATCTAATGAAAGGTTTTGGGCAGGCCTCCTACATGGAGCTCTATTCTTTATGGTTCCTAGGTCGGGTCCGGAGATATGGGTCAAAACGGGGACTCGGATATTCTTGCATGTTTCTGAGCAATATTGGTATCAAATTAAAGATTTTGAGCAGGCCTTCTACATGGAGCTCTATTCCTTATGGTTCCTAGGTCGGGTCCGGAGATATGGGTCAAAATGGGGACCCGGATTATCTTGCATGTTTCTGAGCAATATTGGTATTAAATGAAAGGTTTTGAGCAGGGCTTCTACATGGAGCTCTACTCTTTATGATTCCCAGACCGGGTCCCGAGATAAGGGTCAAAACGAGGACCCGGATTATCTTGCATGTTTCTGAGTAATACAAAACAAAAGAAAACAAAAAATCAAAATTTAAAAACCAAAAACCAAAACAAACAAAAACAACAAAATAGTAGCAGTCACAATGACAACAAAAAATTACAAAAACGATAGTCGCATTTTAATCCATAGAAAACCAAGAAAAAAGGAATAAGGAAAAGGGAATAAATATCCGATTTCGAAACTGTTTACACATCAATGTTCATGAATACTCGTTATTCACGCTTTAATTTTTTTTATACTCACTCTGAAAAAAATACCCGTAGTTAAACCAACAACTTTCGGCTGTTGAATCTCCGTCTTTGATTCAACAGCAAAAGTATTTGTTTTTACAGCAAAGTTTTTGATCCAACAATTTATTCAAAAACGGGCGTTGTTGATTCAAAAACTTGCTTGCCTTTAAAAAATTTTTTGTTAGAAAATATTTTTTTGTGAGAAAACCAACAAAAAAAATAATGATGGAGAGAAGATGAAGAGAAAAATCCAAAAAAAAGTTTATTTTTAGCAACAATTTTCTCACCGTTGTTGATTTAAAGGCAAAAGTATTTGACCCAACAGTTTCCGCTGTAAACAAAAATAATGAGAACACATTTTTTTAAAATTTGTTTTTACAATGATTCAAATAATTCATGGATTCCTTTTTAGGAAATGGAAGTATAAATAGGTTACTACAATTCAATATAATGTTGAATGTTCCACTATGTGATGATTGGATAGAATTTCAGGTTGATGTCATGGTTCGAATCCGGAGGAGAATATAAAATAAAGAAGAAAATCAGAATAAGAAATAAAGATAGCGACCAGTGAATGCTAAGAAGGAGAGAAGAAGAGGAGAACAAGCGGAGGCTACATATTTGCAGTTGGGACCTGGGCGGAGAGAAGATGAAGAGTAAAATGCAAACAAAAATTTATTTTTAGGTGAAAATTTTTTCCAACAATCTCCGTTATTGACTTAAATCAACAACGCTCGCACCTTTGAAACAACAACGGAGCGTTGTTGGGCACATTTCAACTGCGGAAAGTAGTTGATTTAACAGCGAAAGTCTTTAGATTTACAACGTTTTTTTTTCAGAGCAGCTGTACTAGTACACAGAGTATTATAGTTTTAATCACATAACGGTGGATTGTAACAGAATGAAATAATCGAGATAGATATAGACTTATATATATCAAAATGATCAGGGTGAAAAGAGAAATCGATTGAGCCATGTCCGTCCGTCCGTCTGTAAACACTCTAACTCGCGCAAAAATTGAGATATTTTGATGAAATTTGAAATGCAAGTTGGTATCGAGACTGGGACGGTTGGTATTGAAAATGGGCGAAATCGGACCATGACCACGCCCACTTTTCCTATATAGAAAAAATCGGAAATTTGGTATCTAAGTTACTAATATAGCTGGAGCGGTGAAATTTTACCCACGTGTTGAGCTCAGGCCCCTAGGAAAAAATTTTATGAAATTTTGGAAAATGGGCGGTGCCACGCCCACTTATTAAGGGTCAAACCTTGCAAGTTTTATATGTCATAACTCAGAAACTATTGAAGATATATCGATGAAATTTGGTATGCGTGATATACTTACTTAGGCAAACGTTTGGACGGAAAATAGTTAAAATCGGTTGGCGGCCACGCCCACTTTATATATGTATATTATAATTTGACCTAATAAAAACATTTTAAGCCATATCTCTGTCAAATCTAAAGACATATCATTGAAATTTTATAGAAGGTGTCCAACTGCGGACATAAAACGAAAAACACATAAATTTTGGAAAATGGGCGTGGCACCGCCTCTTTTTAGAAACAGGAATATACGAGATTCCTGAGCCCATAACTCGGCAAATAATTTATATATAATCACGAAACTTGGTGTGTACACTTTTATAACTTGTAGTAATACATGTTCAAAATTTTAGCGAAATCGGGTTGACGACCACGCCCACTTTTATACATGGGAACTATAAAGTGGCCTAATAAAAACATTTTAAGCGATATCTTTGTCAAATATAAAGATAATTCATTGAAATTTTGTGGAATGAGTTCCACAATAGACCGGAAACAAAAAATAGAAAAATTTTGGAAAATGGGTGTGGCACCGCCTCTTTTTAGACAAAGGAATATACGAGATTTCTTAGCCTATAACTCGACAAATAATTGAGATATTATGACGAAACTTGGTTTATACACTTTTATAACTTGTGTTAATAGAGATGCAAAAATTTATTCAAATCGGTTTGTGACCACGCCTACTTTTTAACAAAGATATTTCTGGAACACCCTTTGGGAATTTGTAACGTGACATATTTGTAACTAGAAATCAAAAAGGAATGAAATTTTGCACAAAGAATAATATTCATATGCTTAGTTGGATGACTGATAAAAATGTTGAAAATGGGCGTAGCTACGCCCAATTTATGCGGCACTCGCTTTATGTAAAATACGCCGTGTTTCCATCAAACGCAAACAAACAATGAAAGCATACAGCTGAGTATCTAATGTTCGATTCCACTCGAACTTAGGCTTCCTTACTTGTTTTATAGAATTTCATTACTTAACTAAAATTTAACTTAGGTTAACAGCTCCTAATTTATCAGCGCTTTAAGCTCTAACAGTTTTCTTCGTAGGTGAAATATCTATTTTTTGGCTCAAAAAATGTTTACATAATAAATGTGAACATTTGTATATATGTATGTACATATATTTTGAGCATATAAGTATGTATGTAGGTAGCGAAAACTTTGAGTTAGGAGGGGAAAAACAGGAAGTGCCTGTAAGTGGTGAATCCTTGACTCGCAGTTAAAACAGAAAACAACATCGCAAGCAACTCATGTTGGTAAACAAAGTACTTGGAAATGCAATGAACTCTACAGAGATCTCTTAAATGTGTAAATAAACTAAAGTGCCATATAAAAAAGCAGATTTAAGGAGATATATGCAAGTAAGCAGTTTTCTTAACATATAAGTGGTATCGAACAGCTATTAATTATGTTTGTATGAACATAAGTATATGTTAATATACATACATATGTATAAGCACCATTTAATGTAAAAATGCAAGCGGAAATATGTACCTATGTTCCAGCTTACCAAAAAGTCAGAATTCGACACTGTGTAGCTGCAAGCAGCTGTGGGGCAGACTCTTGCTGCTAAGGCAGATGTGAAATCCTTGATGGAGGAGTCGTTGTGCGAAATAAGCGACATGGACGAAGTAAGCACTATGTAGAAAAAAAAATAGTATAATGTATTCACTAAGTGCAGCTGAGTATAGAAAATATGTAGTAATAATTTTGTTGTAATTCACAATTTTTAGACTAATTTTTTATTTTTTATTTGAATTTTTTCTCACTAAAACTTACTCCAACTAGCTGAACAAGAAATATTAGCATATATAGAAACGAATACCAATTAAGAAGCACAAAACTTTCGTTTCGTAATGAATGCACATATATATGTAGGTATGTGCATTTGTACAGTTTCTAACAACTTCGGGCGATGAGGATTTCAAAAGTTTCTTTGAATTCTTTTGCGCTCGTTGAAGAATATGTATTTGCAGTAGGGCTCTTAAAATTATTCGACTATTCGATTATTCGGTTAACCGATTAATCGATTCATAACCGTTCACTTGCTAAAAAGTCGGTTGATGATATTCGATTAGTCGCCTTGCCTCAATTATTCGAATAATTGCTTTCCTTCGACTACTCGATTTATGTAGAAAATCGAATTTCAAAAATCGAATATTCAGTGAAAATTTTTTACAGATAATTTTAAAATATATGTAAATGTGCTTATTGTGTTTATACATACATACATATGTATGTACATTAGGGTGCTTTTAATTTGTATGAAAAATTTAAAAGTTCATAAAAAGACTGTATCGCCCCCTCAATCTGTAGTAACATGGTCAAAGATATCACACATAAATTTTGGTCCCGATTGGTAGCGGTTAAGGCGTGGCGCATTGAGGTCAAAGTTCAGAAAATTCTATCAAGGGTCAAAAAATCAAAATATTTTTTTTAATTATCTAATACCCAAAATTAATAACTCTATACCCAATGATAACAAATATAAATTTTGGTTCCGATTGATGACGGTTTAGTGGTGTTTTAAGGGGGTCAATGTTCAGATTGCCATAGAAGACTTACATTTTTAGTGTCGCATATGGTAATCTGAACTTTGACCCCCTTGAAACACCAGTAAACCGTCATCAATCGGGACCAAAATTTATATTTGTTATCATTGGGTATAGAAGTATTAATTTTGGGTATTAGATAATTAAAAAAAATATTTTGATTTTGTGACACTTCATAGAGTTTTCTGAACTTTGACCTCAATGCGCCACGCCTTAACCGCCACCAATCGGGACCAAAATTTATGTGTGATATCTTTGACCATGTTACTACAGATTGAGGGGGCGATACAGTAAAATATCGTTAATTTGAATTTTAAACGCACTCTAATGTACATATGAAAGAAGCTGGGTGTGGGTTTTTTTTTGAAAAATCTGCGACAGAAAAGGATGTACATAACTTACTCCAATGAAAAAACTATTTCCGCGGTATTTCGCGGGATCAAAAAAAAATTTGTCCCGAAGCCCTATCAACATACAGAAGAGTCAAATAAAGAAGTTACAATGAAAAACTATTTCCGCGGTATTTCGCGGGATCAAAAAAAAATTTGTCCCGAAACCCTATCAACATACAGAAGAGTCAAATAAAGAAGTTACAATGAAAAACTATTTCCGCGGTATTTCGCGGGATCAAAAAAAAATTTGTCCCGAAACCCTATCAACATACAGAAGAGTCAAATAAAGAAGTTACAATGAAAAACTATTTCCGCGGTATTTCGCGGGATCAAAAAAAAATTTGTCCCGAAACCCTATCAACATACAGAAGAGTCAAATAAAGAAGTTACAATGAAAAACTATTTCCGCGGTATTTCGTGGGATCAAAAAAAAAATTTGTTCCGAAGCCCTATCAACATACAGAAGAGTCAAATAAAGAAGTTACAATGAAAAACTATTTCCGCGGTATTTCGCGGGATCAAAAAAAATTTGTCCCGAAACCCTATCAACATACAGAAGAGTCAAATAAAGAAGTTACAATGAAAAACTATTTCCGCGGTATTTCGCGGGATCAAAAAAAAATTTGTCCCGAAGCCCTATCAACATACAGAAGAGTCAAATAAAGAAGTTACAATGAAAAACTATTTCCGCGGTATTTCGCGGGATCAAAAAAAAATTTGTCCCGAAACCCTATCAACATACAGAAGAGTCAAATAAAGAAGTTACAATGAAAAACTATTTCCGCGGTATTTCGCGGGATCAAAAAAAATTTGTCCCGAAACCCTATCAACATACAGAAGAGTCAAATAAAGAAGTTACAATGAAAAACTATTTCCGCGGTATTTCGTGGGATCAAAAAAAAATTTGTCCCGAAACACTATCAGCATACAGAAGAGTCAAATAAAGAAGTTACAATGAAAAACTATTTCCGCGGTAATTCGCGGGATCAAAAAAAATATGTCCCGAAGCCCTATCAACATACAGAAGAGTCAAATAAAGAAGTTACAATGGAAAACTATTTCCGCGGTATTTCGCGGGATCAAAAAAAAAATTTTCCCCGAAACCCTCTCAACATAAGAGTAAAATATAGGCGCGGACTTTTACAATGGTGAATGTTCTAACTAAGAAAGAAATAGAATTGGAATGCCAAGGACATTGACTGGTGGGCGAATTTTGCTGGCTCCTTCTTCAAGAAGAGCAAAATGTGCCAAAACAGCTAAAAAAAGGGTTATTAAGGGTTTTTTCCTAATTTTCCTCCTTCACCTTCACATTCATAATCTTTATTTTCATCTTCCTCATCAACATCTTCTTCCCTTTTCATCCAAAGGAGTCTAAGACCAGCCACACATGACGGCAGAAAACGCGCAGAATTTGGGCAAAAATCCATAAAAACGCGCATCTTCATATGTGCACAATGGCAGAAATACAAGGAAATCGAGGGTTTTTGTTAACCACCGTTTTCTGCCTGAACAAGTTCTGCGCGTTTTCTGCCGTCATGTGTGGCTGGTCTTACAATAGTCAGCCTAGTGCAGAAAGAACAAGTACCCTAGCGTGATGGAGTAACGACCGGAAAGGGCGGGGAGTGCTTCAATTTGCTCCAACAACAACAAAAAATGTCCAAGAAATCACTTAAAATGTTGATGAAATGGATTCATATTTATTTATGAATGTAATAAAATCGAAAGTACAATATTCGATTAATCGGAACGGAACGATTAACCGAATAATCTAAAGTGAGCAGTTAATCGATTAGTCGGAAGCTTTCGACTAATCGAAAATCGCTAACCAAATAATTGAAGTCGACTTCAGTCATAGTCGACTAATTCGGTTAATCGATTAGTCGATTTCTCCGAGCCCTAATTTGCAGCTATGCCGATGATCGCCCTTATTTGAAAGACATTTCAATGTCCTTAGGATAAATTTTATGGCGTTACAATAAAATTATGCAATTGTTTAAGTAGTTTTAAAGAGCAGCTTTCTGCGAGCGAATGTCATTTTTTTTTTAAGTTTTTACTCGAGTGCCAGTTATGTAGAGTATCTAACCCAAAAATTTGATATACGTGTTGAGGACATTGCTAGTGTTATACTTAGCTACATATGTATATATACATATGGTATATATAAATAAATAGGTATTCGTTTATGACGACAACGTTACAAAATACGTATTTAAAAATGCAGTTAAAACGCTTTCTGATGCAAATACATATTAAAGAGAAGCATGAAAACGGTATGGGGCGAAAACATATAAACTTGTAGGGCACATACAAATAGCAGAGCCGTGAAATTCAAAAGCCAATATCCAAATGCAATAAATAATGAATGACAAATTAATTTTCAGTCACAGGCAAAAAATTTAATTTGCTTTTTTGTGTATTAATCCATGCAAAGCATTATAAAGGATGTTCGGTTCAATAAATTAAAAACATCACAGGCGGTAAAACACACTGATGGTCACAACTGCATGCATATATGTATGTACGTTATAATGTTATATTCTACTATTAATATGGAAAAGGTATACATAGTTTGGTAAATATGAAATATTTAAAAAAGCATACAACTTAATTTGATTTATTTACATATATTAGAAAAGCAAAAAACTTAAAATAACGTAACTGTTTGGTAACAGTACAATCACTATCAGTCTACATCTGGTAAACGACTCATCTGATTTTAATTCTGATTCTGAGACATACATATTTAAATTTATCATAAAGTTTGAATAAATTTGACTATTTCGTCGCTCCCAACGAAGACTAGCACGGTTCATTGTTCGCATGGAAGATTAGCACACTTCGTTGTTCGCGTGGAAGACTAGCATACTTCAGTTCTCTGCGTGGAAGACTAGCACACTTCGTTGTTCGCGTGGAAGACTAGCATGCTTCAGTTCTCTGCGTGGAAGACTAGCACACTTCGTTGTTCGCGTGGAAGACTAGCATGCTTCAGTTCTCTGCGTGGAAGGCTAGCATGCTTCACTTGTTTGGGTGGAAACTAACATACTTCTGTTTGTTAGAAATAAGCTTAGGGGTTAAGCACATAAGGAGGATTGTCCGAGGAGTGAAAGATATTTTATAAGTAAGTGCAAGAACAATAATTCATACTGCAATAAAACTTTAAACAGGAACCAAACTATATGAAAAGTATATGAGTTTCAAATATTCCTAGACTTGTACTAGGCCTACTTTTAAGTATGTGCATATGTTGTGCAAATAAAACCTGGATTTCGCATCAAATAAAACACCGCATTAGTTATTGCTCGGAACTCTATATTTATATATATGTATATATGACTAGTGCTTTGGTACTACACAAAAAGTGTGCACAATGTTTTTAAAAAAATAGAACCGTGCTAGTCTTCGTTGAGAGCGACGATATATAAATATAGAATTCCGAGTAATAACTAACGATACTTTTCATATAGTTTGGCTGAAGGTTCCTGTTTAAAGTTTTATTGCAGTATGAATTATTGTTCTTGCACTTACTTATAAAATATCTTTCACTCCTCGGACAATCCTCCTTATGTGCTTAACCCCTAAGCTTATTTCTAACAAACAGAAGTATGTTAGTTTCCACCCAAACAAGTGAAGCATGCTAGTCTTCCACGCAGAGAACTGAAGTATGCTAGTCTTCCACGCAGAGAACTGAAGCATGCTAGTCTTCCACGCGAACAACGAAGTGTGCTAGTCTTCCACGCGAACAACGAAGTATGCTAGTTTTCCACGCAGAGAACTGAAGCATGCTAGTCTTCCACGCGAACAACGAAGTGTGCTAGTCTTCCACGCGAACAACGAAGTGTGTTAGCCTTCCACGCTAACTGAACCGTGCTAGTCTTCGTTGGGAGCGACGATTTGACTGGCTATAATTTTGTCGATTTTTTTTTTAATTTTGTGATTTTCTCCAATCGGTCCTGTTCTATAAACAACAAGTGAAAATGTAACATCAAAATTAATTTTAGACAAATGTCGTGGATCAGTTTTTTATTCAGAAAAATAAGAGAAGTCCCAATGTCGATGGCACGATATCTATGAATTTCCCTCCATACAAATCGCCCCGGCCTAATATATAGATACTGTGTAAGTTTAATAAAATTTCAGTACTAACCCTGCAAAGAAATGTGCGATTAATCCCGAAAGAGATTTGTCGCGGATTAATCTCTTTCGGGAACAATCGGTCCACAATTAGACCCGATTGTTCCCGTACGGGTATAAATGTAGATTAACTGTAGACCAATTTTTTCCGAACGGGTACAAATCTAGATTGATTAAATGTAGAAATTTTACAAAAATATTCTATGTATGTATTTAGAAATTTGTATAACGTTAGTTAAAACTAATTGAACACGCTATCTTTTAATAACAATGATGAATAATAATTTTAACAAAATGTTACCTAAAATAGCCATTAAAAAATCAATTACAATTATACACTCAAAACTGACTATTTAAAAAAAATTTAATTTATTGTATAGATTTTTTTTTTTACAAAAGTAAAACTTATTGCATAATCTTTATTTAAATATGCACGAACATTTATAATTTTTAAAGATTGTTATAAGAAATTGCCTTGGCTTACAACTTCACATGAAAGCGATTAATCTACATTTTTACCCGTTCGAAATAAAAGCGATTAACCAACCTTTGTACCCGTTCGAGATAAAAGCGATTAATCTACATTTGTACCCGTTCGGGTATACAAATTGAGCAATTAGTCTCTTCATAGGACATGTTCGAACAAATACGATCAATTCGCTCCATATAAAGGGATGTAAAATTGTATTAGTCGCATGCTCCCTTGCGATTGATCCCGGACACGTCCCGGATTAATGGCATTTTTTGCAGGGAACGAATCGCTATGACGTACTTGCATATGTGTGTGTGCACATCTGTCTACGTCCGTCTGGACATCGTTTAACCTTTATGTCATCTCTTTGATGTACAAACATATGCCAGTGAACTTTTTGTCTATATGTATGTACGTATGTACTAGGGATCCCGGGATCCCGCCCTTTTCGACACCCCGAAAATCCCGGGATAGCTAGAATTTTATATAATTTTTATTGGTCTCAGATCTGTATACTAATAGCATTTCATATTCTGAGTGAAAATGTTGCATTATTACATTGCAGCATTATCAACATGTGTCCTGTGCCCTATTAAAATGTTGCATTTTTCATGTGATGAATGAAACAAAAATAATGCAACCCTTTACTTGTGCTAAGAGCAGAAATGTTGCCTCTAGTCGGGTCAGTTTTATATTTTGTCAATAGAACAAACAGCCCTAAAAAAATGTTGTTTCTGTGTGGAAATGAAAAAAATGTGACAGCCGGAAGAAAGTGCGATATTTTTGCTAGAATAAAATGATCCATTAGTCAAAGTAAGGATTAAAATTTTTGATTTATTTTAATAATTAAATTTTTTCTTTTGTTGAAGTACGCGTTGTAAGGAAACGTACGTTAGGTATTTTTAAAGCTTTTAGCTTGTGGCAAAATTCATTTGATAATTTCTATTTCCCGATTTTTGGTCATTTATTTCTCAAGTGTTTTTTGGAATTTTCCCACATCGAAAGTAAATAATGGAAGAAAAGGGAAACAAAATTTTAATTAGATTTGATAGTCTTACAACACTGTACTAAAATTAAATACGCAGCTGCTCCGAGTATGCAGCTGCGTATTTAATTCATATCAAAATTTGTGCCTCCGATATTTATCTATTCAGAAGTTGCATTAATTTTCTGAATTTTTCGGCAAGCTTGGAAATATTCGCTTAAACAAAGTGCGTCGTTAAATTCTAAAAAATTTTTATTGGAAATTATCAAATTATTGCAAGCCTTTTTATTAACATCCTAAAAGTACCAACTGCAAAGGCAAATGTTTTGTTCACCAAATGTATGTAATTTTCGTTGTTGGTTGTGCTTTTTAAAGTAACTCTTAGGTATTATTAAATAATACGCATGATTTTACGTTCCTATTTTATTTTGTTGCTAATGAAATAATAAAAAATGGCAATAAAAATCTAATTTGGGTAAGTGGAAAAAATTTATAAAAAAAAAATAAATTTCGTGCTAGCCACTAAAAAATTGCATTTATAAAAATCTATTTTTTCTTTGCATTTTAAAGTTGTAGCGTTTCTCTAAAAATGTATTTACTTTTTTCAACCCCAAATGTGGGAAAATAATACTGGTCGAAAAATTTTTGTAACAGAAATAAAATTCTACGTTTCAAAAGGATCTCGGTGTAGTTTTTGAGATATTCATGTCCAAAGAGGCGAAAAACGCTGTTTGTGGCCATATTCACTCCTCAATATTTTTAAAGTTACTCACTTTCATTAAAAACTGATTACATCTATTGAAAGCACGATCATCTTTTGTTTTGAAAACAACGTAGATATCTGAATAAGATACCCGAAAAAGCAAAGCGCTGTTTTCAAGAGAAATGATCGTTCTTTCAATAGCTGCAATCATCTTTTAATGAAAGTAAGTTATTTAACAGATTGAGCAGTTAATATAGCAAAAAATCGCATTTTTCGTCTCTTTGGACATGAATATCTCAAAACCTACACGTAGGGTTGCCAGACGTACTGATTTGATCAGTACAATACTGATTTTTCGTGCTCCGTACTGATGGTTTTAAAAACCTTTAGAAATACTGATTTTTTTTGGATTTTGTACTGATTTGTACTGATTTTTAGCCGACACTAAAAAAATTCATTTTTATCACTCTGCACTGTTAATTTCCAATTGTTATCATTTGACGTTTCTAATGCGGTGGTTATGCTTACGACAATACTCGACGAGCAACGTGTTGTTGTGCACTCCGACGAGTGAGAGAATTTTCGGACTCTTACATCGATCAAATTTGCTGGGTGAAACAAGCACCCAACACGCCGAATTTCATCGGTGTTTTGCTCGTAAGCATAACCAGGGCATAACCATGAAACAATTAGGAAGGAGGAAGCAACGCGAACGTTAAATGTCATAGAGACATGATTGACAGTTAACGACACGGAAACAAAAACAAAATACCAGTAATAAAGACGATTTTGTCCGCATATATTGTTTTTTTTTTGGAAGACAATGTACTGATTTTTTCGGGAAAGGTATCTGGCAACCCTACCTACACGTATTACCGAAAATCCGACTTCAGATTCAGAATCAGCGCACCGAAATCATTTAGAAAAGCAGAATTTTATTTGAGTTTGAAAATTTTTTGGAAATTTTGTCGGCCTTTGTAATTAAAGTCCAAATCCCGGGAAAAATCCCGGAATCCCGGGATTATAAAAAAAATCTCGAAAATCCCGGGATCGTAAAAATCAGAAAAATTGGAATCGCTAGTATGTACCTAGTAGCCAAAGTCGTTGACATTGTTCTCTTATCACACTTTATGCTTTTTAGTACTTTGACGTCCTTTGTTTAATATAATCGTACTATTTTAATATGCCAGCAATTTTTTTTGGTTCAGATTAACTTGCTTTAGATTTCGAGGCTTTTCTCTATTCTTACTTTCGAAAGCATAGAAATGTGGTATACATACTTACATATTGTGGAGCAATTCACCGTCAACCCTTACCAAATTTTCTTTTAAGGCAAACCGGTTTCGGCATTGTGCCATCTTCTGTGTAATTTTTTGTCAAAATTCTGAGAATTAAATTCATCGTTTTCTCAGTAGCCAAATAACATTTTCTTCTGTTGTTATTAAGGAAATTCTAATTTAAAATTAAACAAAAAGGAAATCGACTAGTGAATCCATCTGCCCAGTAAATCATTGTCTGCAAAAAAGGGAGCATTTGTAAGCGTCGTTTGTCGTTAGTGTCCTTTGTAAAATTCGGCTTAGTCATCTATTGTCACCAGCAGTACACTCTTAGAAATTTTCGTGCAATTTTGCATACAAAAGGTAGGTTACTTTTTTCCTACCTTATTATGCGCAAAATGAAAAATTCAACAGATAAGCTGTTTAAATTTAAACAATAAAAGTGTAAAGCCTACACAAACAAACTTTAAATCTAAACACCAATCGAGTAATAAATTGTAATTTCGTATATAAGTTAAACAAAATTACCAATTCACTATATAATTTTACCCCACTCGATTGTAATTTCGCGCACGAGATTTGAAGTTACAATTTCTGCATGCAATTTTAATCCAAAGTGCGTGTAAAATCGCATGATATGCTCACTTTTGCTGAAAAGTGCGTAAAATTTCGTTTAGAACTGTAAATTACACACTTGTAGTGTAAATCTACGAAAAAAATGTAATTTTCAACTAAAAATTACATATATTTTGGTAGCATATTTACACGCAGTTTTTAGAGTGTAGATGCCAGTTTGCAGTTTGTTCTGCACATTCGTCATTCAATTGTCGCTCAGCTAACTGCCATTGCGAATAAATGAAATTGTAGAGTGTGATTATTGCAAAAAAAACAAAAAAAAGAAGAATTTGCGATGAAATTTTTGAGATTGTGATTGGTAATTTCGATGAGCTGCATTTCGGTATTCCCAAAAGGGATATAACAAAGCAATAAGAGTGATATCTATATTATTATTACGCTAACATAAATTTTGAAAGGTATTGCTCTAACATAGAACTGCGCCAATTTTCATTAAAATTAGTTGGAAAATGCGTCCACAATCGTCGTTGGAAAATTGCTGTGTGGTTGTTGTTGCATGCTTTTGAATGCAACAGAGCGGAATCAGTGCGCATGCATAGGTGAGTTTGTGCGTGTTCACCAAACTTACCATGCAATTATGAACATGTTTGGCTGGAAGTGGTGTGTACTTTCAAAGAAGTAGAAACATAAAAAAGTAGCAAAAGCACTACAACAAAAACACAAAGTCAAATAATAAGGATAAGAAAAGAAATTAAGGATAAAAAAAAGAAAAGAGCAGAAATAGAAAGAAAGAAGTAGGTAGGAGAATTATGAAGACGATTAACGACAGCAACACCAACAAAAACAACAACAAAATAGTAGCAGTGAAAGTAGCAAAAAAAGGAGCAGCATAAACAGAAACAACAACAAAATAGTAACAGTGGCAATAACAACAAACAATTATACAAAAACTATAAAAAGTTGCACCTTAGTCCGTACCAAATTTGCTTTATGTACATACCTTTTAACACCAATTTATGGCATCTACCTATTCACTTTAATGCCGGAATCGCAATTTGGCGTTAGGTCGGTCGCGCGTTGATCGTACCTCAAAGCCGCTTCACAATGATATTCGATATTAGATGTTGGATTGTAAACATGTTCACTGCCACTAATATATTTTGTTCAATTTTTTCATAAATTTCATAATTTTTCATAAAAAAAAAACAATTTTAATTTACTTAATGTCAAACGCCCGACTTAGTAGAGAAATGTTCAACTCAGGCGTTTTACAGGGTTGCAATGCACATACGATATTACAAAAATTTTACGATAGGTATACATGAAGCTCCTGCCAGACGATGCAATGAAAGTGCTTTCCGAAAGTGTCAAATCATTGAAAGAACTTTCACGAGTATCCACACGACGCAATGAAAGTGCTTTCAGAAAGCACTTTTTACTTCCACTTTCCGAAAACTTTCAGGAATTACTTTTCGTTTGCCCACACGGTGAAAGGGAAATGAGTTTTTGAAAGTACTTTCTGGCAGCTGTCAAATTAAATTCAAACAGTTGTGAGCGCAAGACAGATGTAGGAGAGCAAACAGCTTGTTGTGTGACTCACACAGTGTGAGAGCAAACAGCAGTGCGTGGAATGGTGATGGTGGAGACTTTTGTGTTTTTTGTGTTCATATGAAAAATATAACGTGATAATTAATTATTTTAATACATAATTGTATTTTGTGTATACATATGTATTTTTATAAAGAAAACATATTTACGTGCCGGTTCGATCATTTAGACAACACTCGTATCAGCTAGCAACTTTCAGAAAGTAAAACACTTTCAGATGTAACAATTGAAAGTGAAAAGTATTTCTGAAAAGTATTTTTCTCGCAGCTAGACGATGAAAGTTTTTTGTAAGAAAGTAATTGCTGAAATTTCGGAAAACACTTTCAGAAAGTACTTTTTTGGTGGCTACACGAGAAAATTTTACTTTTTCACTTTCTGAAAGCACTTTCATTGCATCGTCTGGCAGGAGCTTAAGTATATACCAGAGCTGGGCGATGAGGATTACGATTACATGAGGATTACGATTACATTAATTGTAATCTTAGAAATTTTGAAATTAAGATTACTGTAATCGTAATCGTCGTTACAAAAATAAGTCTTACTGTAATCGTAATCGTAAGAAACTTGAAATTACGATTACTGTAATCGTAATCGTAAGAATCTTGAAATTATGATTACTATTATCGTTGTTTGGGAGAACAATGTGTACAAAAGAGTGATATACTTACCCAACATCGTTTTCCAAGAAAAAATAATCATTTTTACATACAGATGTATGTGTTTTGCCACACATTAAGTAAACAAACAAAACTGGGATATGTATAAAGCAGAGAGAAAATTAGCGCAAATAATAACGATACAAAATTAAGACTGCTGTTTGCATTATTTTCATTCAATAATATTTTTTTATGGGTAAAAGGGTGGACCCGGATGCCGCGGAATGTTTTCAAGCAACGATGGCATCAAATGAGAACTGGTATAAGGTGTCTGTTATGCTAAAGCCGGTTCCCTAGGGAATGGAAAATGGGAAGGGTTATGAGAATGGGAAAGGCAAAGGCAAAGGCAAAGGGGCGTAAAAGGAGAGGGAGGGTATAATGAAAATGGAATGAATAGGATGGGGAGGGAGATAGTAAGACAGGAAATTAGAGAAGGAATAAGAGGAGGAATAAAAGGGAGAAAGACAGAAAAGGATAGGTAAGAGAGAGCGGTAGAGAAAAGGAAAGGGAAGCGGAAATGTGACGGGAAAGGAAAAAGAAAACGGAAGCGGAAATGAAAGGAAAGATAAATGGAAAAGGAAGGAGAAAGCGAATAGTAGAGGGAAAGGGAGTTGAAGACTAATACGAAGAAAAAATTGATAAGAACATGAAGAGGGCAAACTTTTGAAAATATTAATTTTTTCCTTCATTTTTTTAAACTGACTTTTGCTGAGCTCTGTATCTCGAGGTAAGTTCGGTTTCTAGATAATTCCAACTTATTTTAAAGTGTGCCGCTTTTCGCTTCAAATTCCTGTAATTGGAAGTGGGCCAAGGCAAAGCTTGGCCAGGTACAGCTAGTATTTTATACCAACGCATGTTCCCCTCCCGCATAAGGACTGCAGCAGTTATAGCGTCGTTTTTTCCGGGCGTAATGTGAAATATTTAAAAACTCTATCGCGCAATGAGATAAACCTAATTTCTTTCGTAAAATCTAGCAATTTCAATAATTTTTATACACGCAAAATCCACATTTTATGCATTAGGCCCATTGTCTTCAGCCCACTAAAAGTTGCTATCTCAACCGCAAATATTTGAAAATGTATAGATAATGTGTGAAATTGAAAGCTTTACATATTTTTTATAGTTTTTTGCACTTCTTTCAGTGCAAATCATATTTTCCTCCCTACACCGTTTAGTATAAAAAAGCAATTTTAATAATTTTTTACATGTAATTCTTAAATTTTGTAATTTAATACCGGGGACAGACATCTGGTATTTGCATTATGGTAAATTTATTGTGGTATTTAAAATACTACCATAATGACAGACAGTAACTTGTTATTTCAGTTCTGAAAAAGGAAGGAAACAACATAAAAATGGAAAACATTTCCGAAGTAAATCGTTACTTTCTTCAATGATTTTTATAATTTTTATCTCATTTTCACGCAAATATTTTTCTGCCGTTTGGCTGTCTCTTTCGGCGAGCTCCAAACCTTTTTTGGTTTTGCAGCTGTTGATATTGTTGGTATTTCTGCAGCTGATCTTGTTGATGTTGATCCAGCTGGGAACGTTAAAATTGTCATCGATGAACTTACTGATGCTGCTCGGCCTGAAGCTCTTTGTCGGACAGCACAATATTGTGCCGCTTTTGCAGTTCTGCGCACATATTTTGATAGATATGGCCGTTCTTATGCACACCTCTCAGTTTTGAATGTTCTCACGCCACATATCTTTTATTAAATGGGTTTCATGACTTTTATGTACATATACACGTTTATTGTTGTCCATTTTAATGCTTTTTTAGAATTTGTAAATATTTTGTTTGCTTTTTTAATTTGTAATTTTTTTTTTTTGATTTTTCGAATAAACGTTTTTGGTTTTTTGACTGACATTTTTCACATTTAGGTATGTTCAGTGGGAAATGCTAATTCACAATGAGAATACCACAAAATTACAACCTACGGAGAGTTGGATTTTTTACTACAAAAATACTAAGATGCTCGTGTGGTATTTTGAAGAATATTATAATATTTGATGACAGATATATGGTATTATGAAATTGCTACGAAAAAATACTAGATGTCTGTCCCCGGTATAAGATTACAGAAAAGAAGGATTACTGTAATCGTAATCGTCGTCACAAAAATAAGAATTACTGTAATCATAATTTAAGAAATTTTTGAAATTACGATTAATGTAATCGTAATCCTATGTGTAATCGATTGCACATGTAATCCTTATCACCCAGCTCTGGTATATACTTGCATTGAATAAAGTATGTATGTACATTCATTATAATTCCCTTGATGGCGTTGATAAAGTTTTTTGGGTTAATATAAAGCTCACAGGAAGTAACGGCGGTATACGTATATGTAACTTTTGTCTAGGCAGTAGTTAGTTGTCGGCACAGGTGGCCATGGCGGCTGACAAGTTTTGTTTGCCTACTGAAATTTTCATTAATATTTATTTAAGTAATTGCATGTACGAACACTGAAATACAGGAAATTAATACATACAGCCAATGTATGTAGGTATGTACTCACGTATGTTAATGCATAAGCATAGATTTATTACCTGATATTTTCAGATAACTAACATTGACCACTTCGAGTGGGACGGATACGTACAAGGAGCTCGGCCTCCTGCGTCTGTGGCAGATACGTAGTTGAGCCAGTGCATCCGCAGTACGTTTTGTAAATTAATAAAGGTGCAGTGAAATAACGCGCGTGGAAATAACGCCCATTAATAAACGGGTGAAGCCTTTTAAGGCACACTGAGGGAAATAACTCAATCCACCTCCCGACTGTAGCTTTACGGTTGTACAGGGGGGGGGGGGGGTTCGGTACGATGACAGTAGCAGGTTTAGTTCGGGTTAGAGTCCCACACTGACAGGGTAAAGGCTTTCGGTGCTTACTCCTCGTAAAAAAAAAATATATATTTTTTCAGATATCAGAAGAACATGTTCCCAACAAAAATTGGCTGTTTAGACAAATATTATTAAACATAGATATTTCTATCCGAATATGAATTTCTGAAGATGAAAATATAACTATTAAGTATTTACTAAATTTTCAATAAATTGCCTTTAATTACGCCTTCTGTTATTTTTTAATTTTCGTATGAGCTTCCGGACGCAAATTGGATAACTGAGGAAATAATATTTTTTTTATTGTTTTTAGCTGGGTTTACTTATAAGTTTATATACATATATAAACTTTATAGTGGAAACGATAAAGCTAAGAAAGGAAAAATTTATAAATCATTTACCTTCATTAACTCTCTTCTAGCGATTTAAGTTAATTTCTGTATAAAGAACATTAAGTTTACCAGAATGAGTTCTTAGGAAAATGGCTTAAAAATCCACCATTTTTCGATAATAAAGTTATGCCATTTAGTTAATTAAGTTATACGTATTTAACTTAATATCTATGAGAACTTATTCACTGATGTCTGGTGTAACCATCCGCTACGTTTTTTGTTTAAAAAGAACGATTAAAAAATAATTTAAATTAAAACTAGGAAAACCTAGGCTAATTTGGCCAACAAAACTAAATAAATGATAAATTGAAAGCCTGGCGTAATGAGACTTTCAACATGATTTTCATAATCAGCGCCCAAAAATCTATTAAAATCAATCATCAAACCTAAAAGGAGGATTTCGTTGCCGACCAGTGTTATCGGCCTTTACTTATGATTGGGGCAACTATAAAATTGCTTTAAAAAATACCTTTTTTGCGTTTGATCACAGAAATAAGATGATATAAGGGTTGAAAATCCATACATACTAGCCCCGAGAATCCCACCCAAAGTAGCCTACAATAACCGCCTTATGCCTTCATAGTTGAAAGTATTTAAAACATTTATATAAATAATTAAAAATAGATCTTCAACCGTATTAATTTAAATAGTCAGGCCACTTACTGAATATTTACTTTTAAAAAATAATCATTTGACGAAGAGATATTTTTGATACCTCACACCAACGAAAAAAAAGTCGACTACACTTCAAAAAATATTTCCATTAACGACCCATAAGCAAAGAATAAAAATAAACAAGTAAGGAAGCCTAAGTTCGAGTGGAATCGAACATTAGATACTCAGCTGTATGCTTTCATTGTTTGTTTGCGTTTGTTCGATATAGGGTGTATTTTATATGAAACGAGTGCTGCATATACAGGGCGCAGCCACGCCCATTTTCAAAATTTGTATCAATCATCCAAATAAGCATATAAATATTATTGTTAGTGCAAAATTGCATCCCTCTATGACTTTTAGTTACAAAGACTTCACGTTACAAATTCCAAAAGGGTGTTCCAGAAATATCTTTGTTAAAAAGTAGGCGTGGTCATAAACCGATTTCAATACATTTTTGCGTGTCTATTAACACAAGTTATAAAAGTGAATAAACCAAGTTTCGTCATAATATCTCAGTTATTTGTCGAGTAATAGGCTCGTAGATTTCTTTGCATAAAAAGAGGCGGTGCCACGCCCATTTTATAAACTTTTTTTATTTTTTGTTTCCGGTCTATTGTAGAACTCATATCACAAAATTTCAATGAATTATCTTTATATTTCACAGAGATATCGCTAAAAATGATTTCATTAGGTCACTTTATAATACCCATATATAAAAGTGGGCGTGGTCGTCAACAGATTTTGGTAATTTTTCGTCCACACATTTGGCTAAGTAAATATATTACGCGTACCAAATTTCATCGATATATCTTTAACGGTTTCTGAGTTATGACATATAAAACTTTCAATGTTTGACCCTTAATAAGTGGGCGTGGCACCGCCCATTTTCAAAAATTTTTGTATTTTTTGTTTTATGTCCGTAGTTGGACTCCTGCCACAAAATTTCAGTGATAGATCTTTATATTTGACAGAGATATCGCTTAAAATGTTTTTATTAGGCCCCTTTATAGTTCCCATATATAAAAGTGGGCGTGGCCGTCAACCGATTTTGATAATTTTTCGTCAAAACATTTGCCTAAGTAAGCATATTACGCATACCAAATTTCATCGATATATCTTCAACGGTTTCTGAGTTATGACATATAAAACTTTCAATGTTTGACCCTTAATAAGTGGGCGTGGCACCGCCCATTTTCCAGAACTTCATCAAATTTCTTCATAAGGGCCTGAGCTCAATACGTGGGTAAAATTTTATCACTCTAGCTATATTAGTGGCTGAGATACCAAATATCCGATTTTTTCTATATAGGAAAAGTGGGCGTGGTCATGGTCCGATTTCGCCCATTTTCAATACCAACCGTCCCAGTCTCGATACCAACTTGCATTTCAAATTTCATCAAAATATCTCAATTTTTACGCGAGTTATCGTGCGTACGGACGGACGGACGGACGGACGGACGGACGGACGGACGGACGGACGGACGGACATGGCTCAATCGATTTCTCTTTTCACCCTGATCATTTTGATATATATAAGTCCATATCTATCTCGATTATTTCATTATGTTACAATCCACCGTTATGAAATCAAAATTATAATACTCTGTGTACTAGTACAGCTGAGTATAAAAATTGAATAGCGTTTAACAACCGTTATGCAAATTTTAAACCACACACGCAAGTACAAAATGTGTTACCTTTATTTCCTTCAAGTTGCCTCTCTTTTTATTTCAATCAATTTCTTTTCACGCCGTTGTTAAATGTTTGTGATAATGCCGAAACTCATAAAAATTATTATCCCGTTTGCTTTTTCCGCTGCACGTTATTTCGTTGTTAAGAGCGGAAATAAAATTTATTACTTTAGCAGTTATTTCAATTCACCACTTTGGTCCATTGCACCTCAACACTTTTTTTTTATCGTTTTTCGTTATTTTATGTACTCTCCTTTACCTTCCTTTTCACTGTTTAGTAGCTCGTAGTATTTACGCTTAGTGATTGCTCGGCTTGATAAGATCTTAGCAAACATGAGCGGAAATAACTAAAGGTACTGCCAGACGACGCATGAAAGTATTTTCAGAAAGTGAAAAAGTAAAATTTTCTCATGTATTTCTCGTGTTCATTGCGTCGCGTCGTCTGGCTGTACCTTAAGTAAAACGACAAGTGTAAGAAGTAGATAAAGGCAAAAGTAAGTCCATGAAAAAATTACCAAGGTTGTTAGAGTAAAATACGAGTAAAGGGAAATAATAATAAAATAAAACTGCGTTGGCGTACGAAACGTTTATTTATTTATTTTTCTGTGAATTCTTTACTATTTTATAAATTGTATGCAATGGAATATTTCTTCAAAACATGCGTATGTATATGAGCTTCCGAATTAAAAGCAAAAGCCATTTGTTTGTTCTCAAGGAAATAACGTCTCTAACATTTTGTATGAAAAATTTTAACTAAGAGAGCAGAATCCGGTATAAGTGATCAGAGAAATGCCCAAAGAAAAACGCCAATAGACATAAATATGTATGCTTGCATTTGTTCAAAAATGTTTGTTCAAAGACAATGCGTAGAGTTCATGGTCTTCTAAAAAATAAGACATTCAAAAAAACGTCTTTATTTTAGTGATTTTTATAGATCTTCTTTGTAAGTTAGCAAATATATTCCTAAGTCCAAATACATACATACATATAACTTAAAATCCATGGTTATTTTCCTGCTTATGGATTTACTTCAATTTTTTATCCATAAATACATATATGTACAATGTACATATATACAAATACATATTTCTTATTCACCTGCTGCTACTGCATCGTAATCATTTTGTATGATTTGATGACAGAGAAGAGTAGAATTTTTATTCAAAGAGGAACTTAAGAATATACAAGGTATTTAAAATACAAACTTTAATCTCATCTTCTGGCTTGTTCATCATGGTCTTATGCCTCTATTCTCGTACAGTAAAAAATCTAATCCACTTAAATGCATTTCCTTTTGTATGGCGTTTTGTGTCCTATTATTATTATGTTTTGTAGCTTAACGTCAATATTAATCTATGTCATTTAATGCTGAAAGAGAAGTGAAAAGAACTGGAAGCTAACAAAGAAGTTGGTGCCTACCTATGCGCCAGGTAGGAGCTTGTGTTGCAAACATTATTTAGCTTGCAAAGGAAATCAACGCCATAAAGAGAAATGTATGTATGTTCTCAGTTAATATTAATGTGAAGATGGCTGCTCCAATAAGTACTATCTATAGTACCAATGCACACATCTTCTCTATTTGAATATGTGTTACTATAAACGTCAACTTACGTTGTTAATGCCTTATAACTTGAAAGCCGCTGCATGGAGTCGCACAAAACTTTGCAAACTTATTTTTATTCCAGAAAGGTTATAGGCATAATTTTAATCCTAATGAAAATGCCTAATGTCATACCAGGGTGACCAGATCTTGACAATTTTCATTAACCTTGCTTAGGTCAAATACTGCAAAGTTTCACGGCTTTAGCATGCAGAAGTTATAAGTCAAAATGTCTATATCTGAACAAACGTTTCTATGAGAGCTATATGGTGGTCCGATTCGACCGATACCGAGAGATCATCAGCTTCTTTTAAAAATATATTAACGTACCCAATTTCCGTTAGATATCCCAAAAAATGAGGGACTACTTTACGTTCACGCAAACGGACACACGGACATTAGAGCGTATCGCAAAAAAAAAGTTCGCCGTACGCCAGACCATATGATTTCTTTTTCGAAATTTTTTTTTATTATTTTTAGACGCTGCTAGATGTCGCTAAAATTAAATCTTTTCATATCTTCGGTATTTATGGTCCGATCCCTAAGTTTGATACACCAATCTCTTTGGCTGGACAGGAGGGTTCCTACTTTATAATTGTATTCACCGTATGTCCGCTATTGGGGTCACTTCCACCCAGTTCTTAGTTTATACCGCCTTATTGTAACTTTTTTACGCCGGGTCTTTTAGGTTCATTTTACAATGAAACTTTACGCCGTAAAATTTTCTAGAACATTTTAACCATCTTATTCTTTTTCTTGTATGTATATGTATTATGGCCGCTGTGGTGCAGTGGGTAGAGTGCTCGCCTACTATGCCAGAGGTCTCGGGTTCAAACCCCAGTCCGAGCAAACACCAAAAAAATTTTTCTAATTAGTAAAAATCCAATTATTGGGGTTTTTAAGAGCAGCGGTCGCCTCTCGGCAGTGGGCGGCATACCCTCCGAGAGTATTTCTGCCATGAAAAAAGCTTCTCACAAAAAATGCATTCGCCGTTCGGAGCCGGCATAAAACTGTAGGTCCACCCAATTAGTAGGAAAAATAAAAAAGGAGCGCACCTAGAATTGGGAGAGAAGCTCGGCCATAAAACTCGTCAGAGTTATAATAGCGCCATTGTATTATTTATTATTATATTTATTATATAGTTATGTTGACCGCAGAGTGGAAGGTCGCCCAGATAAAAAATACTTTTTTCCCAAAAAAAAAAAAGTTGTAAGAGTATATAAGTATAGTGTTCAAGCTAACAAACTTCACAGAAATGTATTAGATATGATGCAAACTATTTGGCAAATCGATTAGCAACCATTACAACCATTACGAATTTTAGCGTATATCGGTCTGGGAAACAAGCAGGAAATCTTACCATAGCCAATCTAAGTACTAGATGTACATTATAAACTTCGGTTATGAAAAGGCACTGCTTTTCTATTCTGGTAAAACATATACATATGTATCTACATACTTAGTTGTTTTTACTAACATTTTCCGTTTCATACGAAAAGGTGTTGAATAAACTTTAAAAATTTAAACGATTAATTTAGGCTACGTAATCTATAAAGCATTTTATTATTATACTTATACATGTTTAATAAACATCTACTTTGATGTCTGAAAAGATATGAACATTAGAGCGTATGGCAAAAAATAATTTTTGCGTCCCTATAAGGCGAGGCGGCCTAATGAACATACGTATGTATGTATTTGAAAAAATCTATAAAAGTCTATAAAATAATGCATCAAAACTTGTGTGGCCCAGCAGGTGCTGCTGCGGTTACATAAAAAAATGCGTGTGCTCTGTCACTCCTAAAGCCAGGTATCCACATCACAAGAAATGCTAAAACTCCATATAAAAAAACGCTTAAGAAATGGTCAAGAAATTTTCTTGTGTCAAATTTTCTTTAGGCAGTATCCACTTCACAAGAAAATCTATTAAAATTTTTGACGAAAAATGAGGTTGGCAACGCTGGTTTTGCCAAGAAATATATACGATTGTATATATTTCTTGAAGAAAAAATCAAACGTCAAAATTACTTAAGAAATAAATGCCAATTTTTTCTTGAGCAATTTCTTATGATGTGGATACCCAGCTTAAGTGGTTATAAGAAAGTGCCAACCGTGTGACAGACTAAAAAATGGCGGTTGGCTGCGCACAATGATGGTTTCGCAATGATTTACGACCATAATGTAGTACATTTCCCATGTTGTCGAAGAGTAAAAGCGAGGACTTTCGCCAAGTATGTATGTACATATGTATGTACATATGTATGTAGTTGAAACTTGCATAAAAGAGCGGTATAAGTAAATACAATGAACACATATACATAACTTAAGAACATATTATTGAAAAGAGACCTTCTTTCGAAATTTCGGAGTTGCGGTTATTGCAATATGAATGGTAGTGACAAATCCAAGGTCATGGCAGAAGGGTATTATCAGCAAAATAAATATACATGGAATTTGCAGGAACAAATATTTTAATTTTTTCCACACTTAGTAGAAATGGTAGATCTTTAAATTAAAGTAACAACTTGAATGAGTTTAGGCCTTGGCAGACTAAATAAATTGTGCCTTGCTTGATTTGTATGACATGTATTTAAATGCTAAGTTACTTTAGAGCACAAACTAAAACACTCCGTGCCTCAGCTGTACAGCGCAAAAGACGTTATTGCCTATTATTTTTGTAATGCTTTTGCGATTCCGCTGTGTAAATTTCACTTCGCTTATTTAATTCAATAGTAGGCGCATTTCTGTCGTACCCAAGCATGAAAAGAATACTCGCTTATTCATAAAATTACCTTCAAAGCAACAACACCAACTCGACTATTTTTAAAATATATTTTTATATATATATATATTTTTAAAATAGTCGAGTTGGTGTTGTTGCTTTGAAGGTAATTTGATGCATAAGCGAGTATTCTTTTCATGCTTGGGTACGACAGAAATGCGCCTAGTGTCACAGTTTATAAAATCTCTGACTTGAGGAAGGCCGTGAAGTGTAATATAGAACTATCGAAGTAAACGAGCGAAGTGATTCAAGTTTTTTCCTCAATACCCTTGTGACACTTAGTTTTCAACTTTCCATTTGTCTCATCCAAAGCTTTCCAAACAATTTAAACTCATTTTATATGTATTATTTTTTACGCTTACATACATACATATGTACATATTTTGGTTTTAAATTCCAAAGGAACTACGACTGATTTCAACAACGCTGCGCTTTGGCTTACCATCATTTAGATTAACACCGCCGCTTTTTATATGCAAACACACTACGCAGATAAATACTGATTATATCTCAGCGGATTTGTCGCTGCTGTTACAACATACAATGTAATAGTAAGTTGCATTGGACCTTGGAAGCCAAAGTTTTACGCTTGCCGGCTTAGCGCCGCAATCAAAGTTTTCGCAGAATTTATCTACTCACAATTTAGCAGTGCCATGTTTTTGAATTGCTATCACGGCTGGTGTCGCGAACAATTTGAACTTTTGTGCTTCTTTGCATTAGCTCTTAGTTTACTTAGTTGCTTATTTTTTTCTGTCTCCTACAAGTAATAGTATGAACTGCTGAGCATGACTAAAATATACAAGTTCGTGGAGTACGTTGCAAAAATTTGAAAGCTGCGAGTTCCCTTAGCCAATAGAATATTTGGCTAAAGTTAGCAATGTTTCCAAAGATCTAAATACTTTTTGCTCAATTCGTTGGAAAACTCGGCCTGAGACTTCCCGTCAGTCTTTTATTATTAATTTCCAAAGTTTTGTTCCACTGCTATGAACTTTAACCACCGCCATAAACGTTTCTCAATTCATTTCTGCTTAAAATGAATTGACTTTTATTCAAAATAATCACCGACCCACGAATTATATGAATGCGCAACGGAATTATTTCCATATCATCATACGAGAAAAGAAAGAATTGCCGTACTTGCTTACTGCTGTGGCTTTGTGGTTTTTCTAATACAGTTTTTTACATATATACATCGGACATACATAATTGCTTTGCTTCTGGCGTTGTCACTTTTAAAGTAAACTTTACGGTTCTTCACAGATATCTATTGTGTTAAAAAGAGGAAATAAAAAAAAAAAGAGCGGAAACTTTTATTAAAGACTGTTCTGAGAAGCTCCAGAGCGTTAAAGCGACTACAGCAGGGAACCATGTCTGTCGTGGAAAGTACCTACTACTAAAATATTTATTTATTTATTTATTTATTTATTCTTACAGCTAAAAATTAAGCCTAGTTTTCACAAATTATGTAAAATATTTCGAAATATAAAATTTCTTATAATCTAAGTCCTATCCCAAACATAGTAAAGCATGTAAGGATAGGTAAACTGTAATGAAGAACAGTAAGCTCCATTCGGAATACATTTTTCACTCAGTAGGGAGTGTTTAATTGATATAGTTTAAGTTTAATGAAATTTACCCAGTAAGGGGCCAGCGTGTCATTAAGGACACTTGAGCCAGAAAGGACTCTGTCGTTTACATTATTTTTTATATATATTAGATAGGAAGGGACTTGCAATAGTTATACAATTTTCTTTTGAATTCATTTATATTACTAGCTTTGACATCATTTGGCAGTTCATTATAACATTTCAATCCCTTGTAGTACAAGTTACATTTATCTGCTTCTGTTTTGTAAGCAGGCAGATTGAAATCATTTCTATTTCTAGTATTTACGGAATGTATATTATTCACATATTTAATGTTACTTTTAAGATAATCAGGTAAATTACCGTTTATAATATTTTTGATAAATTTCATTGTATGATAAAACAATTGTTGTTTAATACTCAACCAGTTCAGACTTGATAGCATAGCTCTTATTGGCGTGTCATACCGTTTTTTAAGAATGAATCTCATTGCACGGTTTTGTTGCTTTTGCAATTTATGGATTTGACTATCTCTCATAATAAAGAACACAGTTGGACAGTAAATGAAATGCGGTTCAATTATAGACCTATAAACCAAAATTTTGTACCTTCTACTTAAGTATTTGCAGGTGCGTTGCATAAAGTATATTTTTTTAGCTATCTTGCTTACAGTGTAATCAATATTCTCGTTGAAGGTCAGTTTATGATCAATTTTAATACCGAGATATTTCATTATGCTAACCCTTTCAATTGGATCATTATTTATACACAGATTCTGAAGCTGCGTATTCTCGAAATTGCGTCTTGATATAACCATAAATTTGGTTTTATCGACGTTCAATTTCAAACGGTTCAAACATAACCAGTTGTAGACCTCATTTAAATCATGCTGTAACTTATTGGATATTTCGGAGATATTGTCTCCACTTAGCATAAGCAGCGTATCATCGGCAAATAACTTTATGTTAGAATATTTGATACAATCTTGTATATCATTGATGTAGATGTTAAACAAGATGGGAGCAAGTACGGAACCTTGCGGCAGACCGACTGATACCTGTCTACTATGGGATAGAGAGTATCCGATCGCTGTTCGTTGGTTCCTATTCATAATAAAACTTTCAAACCATTTGAGCTCCATACCATTATTACCAATGTTAAACAATTTTTTTAGTAACAAGTTCTGATCAATGGTTTCGAAAGCGCGTTTTAGATCTAAGAAAACCGCTATAATATGTTTATTTCTACTCAAATCTTCCTTCCAGTTAGCAATAACCAAATTTAGTGCACTTTCACAAGAATGCTTTCTACGAAACCCTGATTGCTGTGGAATAATGACCTTATTATCTTCTAAGAATTGTGTAAGCTGATTTTTTACCACTGTTTCTAGTATTTTTTCATCGCTTGGTAACGTATTAATAGGTCTTATCTCATCGGCTCTGATAGTATTTTTCACTTTTTCTATAGGTACGATAGTAGAAGTTTTCCAGAAATTAGGAAAAGTCCCATTATGTAAACTTTCATTTACTATTAGCGCATAGAAATATCCCGTATAAGTAATCGAGTCCTTGAAGACTCCTTCGGATAAGAGTTTCTTACCACCAATTTTATTTTTAAATTTGCTTACTATGTTTAATATTTCAGCTGTTGAAATTTGCTGAAATTGAAACATAGGCAAGCCACTATTTCTGAATATAATATCGCCTCTTCCAGCGCTGATGTTACTAGTAATTTCCATCACACTGTCTACAAAATAATCATTTAATGAATCAGCTATTTCTTCCTCACATGTAAGTAGCTGATCTTTGATTAATATCTTATTAAAAACGTTGCTTTCATTTGACATGGATATGCAATTCTTTAGTTGCTTCCACATTGCTTTACTATCTCCAAGGTTGACAGTAATCTTTTGTTCCATATATTTAGTCTTTTTGATTTTAATTAACCTTTTATATTTACGCTTGGTAATATTATAGTCACTCCAATCACCCGTTTGCAGAGATATATTGTAAAGCTGTAGTTTAAGTTTATTCAGATTTGCGAGATCAAATTCATACCATTTATTCATTAACTTGACGTTAATTTCTTTGGTGTATGTAAGAGAGCTCATAACGATTGAAATACTATTGTTAAGATATGTAACCTTATCTTCTATGCTCATCTTTAAAAATTCGCTATAGTTAAACTGTCGCAATAGGTTCACAACGTTATCGCTTGAATAGCATTCCCAGCAAGTTACAATTTTTCTTGCTCTCATCTGAAACAATTTCTCCAATATTATTTTGAAGTGAATGGTTTCATGATCTGTGATTTGATAGTCTTTCAGTGTATCGCAAGAAATAGATTCACTGTTTGTGAAAAGTAAATCAATCATTGTCTCAGTTTCCCCGTTTTTCTTAGTATAGAAATCAATTTTTTGATCCATAGCAAAAGACCGAAACAGATCAAGTAGCTGTTTACTATAAGTCGTGTTTTTATATAAATTTATATTAAAATCACCTATGAAAACTATATTATCTTGTGTTAAGCACCTATTGTTTAATACTTCTTGTAAGTAGCATATAAAGTCTGCATCGCTAGAACTAGGTGAATGGTAGACAAGACCTATTTGGTATTTAGGAAATATACCTTTGATTTTTATTATTATACACCACAAGTTTTTCCTAAACGAGTGGTTATAGCTTGTTGTAAACTCAATAGAATCATGCACATAAGCTAGGACACCACCCGTGTGTCTACTGTGTGAATCACAGCGTATAAGTTTATACGAAATAATATTTAATTCCTCATTTGATATGTCTTCAGTGGAACAACTCTCTGAACAGAGAACCAGGTGTGGTTTCTGAGTTCCAATGAGTCTTTCTAATTCATTTTTATTAGCGATAATACTACTGATATTTAAATATACTAAAATCATAACTAAACCAAAATCAAAACTAAACCTTCTTTTATATAAACATGGTGCAATACGCAACATAAGCGGTGTTAAGAGTTACTTGGAACAGTTCAATTTGGCTTTGCATGGCGTGTAATTAGTTGTCTAGATATAAACTCTACATATTCAGTTTAATAAATTTTTCAAGTTATTCGACCGTCCTACGGTCTTGGTCCTTGAGCCGCAATCGGTTTTATCAACGACAACGACACTTGATAAATGAAGCAATTTAACTCTGTCATGCTGATTTGTGGAGATTTTTACGGCCGCGTGGTTGCCTTTTTACAAGCGTCTCGTTAACAGCAATTAAACAAACGCATCCAAACGTACGCAGGGTTTCCACAATTCGCCAGCGAACATTAATTATCCACTGCTACAATGCACATTAAGCGCAGTAACCGAATCGTTCGTACAAAAATGTTCAAATCGCTTTTATTAAGGCTATGAAATCTGCAAAGCAATTGCAAATGGGGTTTTGAAAGCTTACTGAATGGGAGAAATATGATTTTAGGTAGTGATTTGCGGGCAAGCAATATAAAAGAGTAATTTGAATAAAAATAAAACATGTTTGCGTAGGTATTTCCGGTTAATTATTTTATTCGGTATAAATTTTCTCCCACCTACGCAGCCGTTAAAAGTATTCATTAGCAACGATATGAAATTCAGTGAGTATTTTTTGCAAATTCAATAACCTACAGTTTCTGGCGAGAAAACCAGCAATCAGTACGTATGTACATACTTCGCGATGGCATAACAATATGTATATCGCACGTAATTAATCGTCTACAATGAAATTTATTCGTTTCTTGCTTGAGCAAGGCAATCAGAATGTATTCATTGTTGATTATTGATATTACTCATACGCTGTGGCAAACCATTTATAATATACGTATAATACAATGGCGCTGATATAACTCTGGCGAGTTTTAAGGCCGAGCTTATTATTTATTTTCCTGCTGATTGGGTGGGCCTACAGTTTTATGCCGGCTCCGAACGGCAGATTCTTTTTTTTTATGCGAAGCTTTTTCATGGGAGAAATACACTCGGAGGTAATGCCGCCCTCTGCCGAGGAATGACCCCTGATTTTAACCCTAATCACCGAATTTTGAAAAGTTACGTAAAACCGAAAGTGAGACTCTGAGGCTCACCTATGGGGAAATTTTGAAACACATTATTTTGGTATTTGTTTTTTATTTTTATTTATGCAGTTATGAATGCAGAATCATTTTTATACATTCTTATAACGGTTTATGACAATTTTTTTAGTATATAAAGATAAAAAATGTAATTTCATAAAATAGGGTATATTAATGAACTGCAATTTTCACACATTTTTGTAGTTATTGAATGTTCATTACAAATGGTTTTATTACATCTGTTATAAATTTGTTTTTGTGCACACAATGAGAAAAATTACGAATCAAATGAATATGAATAAATTTTTCATATGATCGCCCCTAATATATATTTTCCGCGATCAAATTTAAAAGTTTTAAAACGCGACGTTCGTGGTGAAATTACTGACGCATAAAAGCAGACGATCGTTCGTTTCTCTATCTGAACGCATCTTTTCCGTAATTTAGAATCTCAGTAAACAGAAAATGATAAGATTTTAATGCTTTTGAAATTGCTGACTTCACCGTTCTCCATAATTTTATGATATCATATGATCTAAAGATCTATGGTGAAATACGACGAATTCACCAAAATCCGGAGAAGTATGGTGAGTTCACAATGTAAAAACCCCACTGGATAAATCTTGTAAACAACAGATTCAAAATTTAGTTGAATTCTAGAAATGTAAGCTTATTACGGTAAAGATACTTAAGGTGAGTCTTTGAGGCTCACTTTCGGTTTTTCGTTACAATTTTATACGATTGCAAAAAAAATGGTTAAAATAAATAAATAGCCCAAAGATCAAAATTATTTCATAATTTATGAACACAAATGGAGGAATACCCGAAATTTCAAGCAAAAAGCTTTTTTGGTTTAGGAATAATTCGCTTTTAAACTTTAAAGTGAGACTGAGAGGCTCACTTTAGAGGATTAGGGTTAAATAAATTTGGTACGGGTTCGGGTGTTGAACCTGCGACCCCTAGTATGGCAAGCGAGCACTGTACCCAATACACTACAGTGAGGTTTGCACAAAATTTAATAAAAACAACGAAGGGAATTGTTGGAATGAGCATTAAAATTGACAAGCAAGTTAAGTTAAGTTTTTCTGCCGAGGCAACTTATTTTTCCTGACATTTATCAAAAGCTTTGGCTACTTGTCCGTTTGATATCCACTCATATTTTAAATTTGGAATACTATCATTTTCTTGCACAAATAAGTTCAATCTGGCATGGAAAAAACGTTTATGAGAGAATGCTCAATAATTCTATATATGGGCTTTCTATTCAGCAAACCTCTTATTCGGACATGGGCAAAGAGAGCTCTTTGTGCTGCGAACGTAAAAAAATGTATACGTACACAAATTCAGAGCATAATTATTTCAGCGAGAAAACGATTCAGTTCGCCTTCAACAGTGATGGAAGCAGGTTGATGCCTTTTTTGTCCGTAAAAACAGTGGGCGACTGATGTATGAAATTTTTTTTAAATGTTTAAGATTGGTTGGGAAATTTATTATTTTTTTATTTTAAATATTCTCAATAGTGTTAAATGTAGCCATTTGAAATCAAATGAAGTATAATTTTTTATGCCATTTTCAACTCTTTAAAATTGAAAATGGGTTAATTTTGTATGCTTTTATATTGAAATTGCAATTAATTCGAATGTGAATCGAAATCAATCAACATTTATTTTTTTATTAAATTTGTATCTACAAACATACCTATTTTTAATATAACCTCTATTTTCATGCTATAAAATCTGATATAATTAAATTTTCATCAACACACGAAGTTACGAAAAATTTTTGAATCTTGCCTCACTGTGCTCACGCTTTCTGCTTGTTTGCTTGTGGTGGTGCCCATGCTTGCTCTTACCTTGTAAAAAAGTGTGCGACGAGTCTCTAAAAAGATTTGTCCGGGAGCGCTCTCTTTCGGGTACAATTAGTCTACAATTGTTCCCAATTGTACCCGAACGGGTACATATGTATACTAATTGTAGACGAATTGTACCCGAAAGGGTATCAAACGGGTACAATTAGTCGCACAAATGGATGTGTCGCATTTGCTACCTGTTCGGGTACAAAACGGGTACAATTGTGCGCTTTTGCTAGCCGTTCGGGTACAAACTGGGTACAATTAGTCTCTTCATAGGACATGCTCAAACAAAAGAGAACACTTCAACCCATATAAAGAGATACAAATGGGTAGTAAACGCCTGCTCCCTTGCGAGTTGTCCCGGATGTATCCCGGAGTGATCGAATTTTTTGCAGGGTATTGAATGAATTATGTATGTATGTATGTATGAATGTACATCAAACCAATTATTCAAATAATCTGAACAAGACACACTTGCACTATAAATTAATTTTAGTTATTAAGTTCTCTCACACATGGCATGAACATGAAGTGACATGAATAGTAAGCAGTTGTTGATTAGATATGCAGATATGTACGTATGTATGTATATATGTGCCAGAGGCAACTTTATGCCTACAATAAGAGCCCGTGCACAATTGACTTCTACCTCGCTTTGCTTCAGAGTTTTGCTTTGACAGTTTCGTTCAGCATGTGCTTTTCAAAGGGACATGTTCACAATTGAGGTGAAGCGAGTAAAGCAAGGTATAAAGTTAGCCATCTTTCAACTTTTTTACACTTTGACAAACATCTCCCCTTGTGTGTGTGTGTGTGTGTGTATGTTTGTATAGCTACACTTAATTTAGCGATTTCGCGCAATTTCGTGAGAAGTGAACAGAGAAAAGTAAAAAATAACATTCGAATAAGCAGAAAAAAGCTAATTCCCCAAATATTTTACCAAAAATCAGGTTTATAAATTAAAGCAAAGAAGTGAGATGGAAATTGTCAAAGTGTTAATTGTAGCAAGCATCTGAAATTTCGCTTTGCTTTAAGGTTTTTTCTATCAAAGTTGGAGCAGACAAAGCCAATTGTGCACGGGCTCTAAAGGTTGCGTATCTACATATTGCATGTACATGGCGTATGAGTAACTTGATGTCATACGTACATTAGGCCGTCTCGCCTTATATGGGTCAAGAAAAAAGTCCACAGTACGCCCCTTATGATGCCTCTTTGGAAAATATTTCCAGAAAAAAATTTTTTTTGTTTGACTCCGCTGATGTCGCTAAAATTATTTTTTTTCATATCTTCAGCATTTATGGTCCGATCTCTAATTATGATACACCAAAGTCTACTTTATAATTTGATTAACCCTGTGTGCGCCATTGGGGTCACTTCCACTCGATACTTAGTTTATACCACCTTAATGTGATTTTTTTTGCCGGCATGTTAAACGTCGACAAAAAACATTAATCTTTTGCGAAAGAAGTATTTCGATCGCTTCAGTAGAATATAAGTTTCTTGCTTCCTATGTTATTTTAGGTTCATTTTACAACGATTTTTTCTGAAGAGACCCTTACCGAAATGTTATGGCGAATAATTTTCTAGAACATTATATGGGGGGCGTACGGCGAACTTTTTTTTTAGCGATACGGTCTGACGTACATATGTACATATATATGTACATAAAAAGATCTTGAATGATATTTTATAGCACACATTATTTTCCAAAATGAGAATTAAGTTGTAAATAAAATCATCGTACCTAAGTAAGTATATTCATATAATTTGTTTGCCCAAAATACGAATATCTGCAGCAAAAATACCGGTGTGCTTAAGATCATTTAAATTGGTAGATAAAGTCTATATATGTATGTGTGCATATTTTTCAGCTGCGTCTTGCATATCGCCGTTGGCTGCACGCTGTTATCGTTAGCTGTCAGAAGTGAAAGTAATAATTCAATCTCATAATCCGCATTCACTTTTTATGGATTTGTAAGAATTTCATGCTTGTTATTACAAGTATACCAGCATATGCCGAGATAACAAGGTGTCTAGACACATGCAAGAGAAAACCCAAAAACAGACGGAATACACATTTACTTACATACACACATACATACATATGTACATATATATGTAGGTATATCCACAGTTAGACATACGCTCAAGGTAAAAACTTAAAAGGAATAAGGATATAACTATGTACGTAAGTAAAGGAAAACCCAATCTGCTGCAGTTCTTAGAATAAGCAAAAACTTTTCTACTATACAATTGCGGATTTGGACGCTATCTTGGCTAGCGAAGATTATAAGTGTGTGCATAAAAATATACCGAATATGAAAAGAAAGAATTTTGAAACTTGTAAGTATATGCAAACTTAAGTGCAAATACGAGTATATGTATACACATGCTTTTAAGGTAATTTGGAATTATTTAAATGAGAAGCTCTAGATTTTAAAAGAGTTCACAGAAATGTATATATGTATGTATGTAAGTGGAACACAAATTAATTACACTGTCCAACAGTGATTTCTCAACATGAACAAATGCTATTAATTATGAAAGAGGATGTCTCCCAGACCAACTTTGCCGAACAGAGTACTAGTCCAGAGGGTCTGAGTTTTTTTTTAGAGGGGGTTAAAGTTTTATGGATTTGGCTGGAGGTGCAACTACTTTATCGAAAATATCTTATAAAAAATAACCTCAAATTAAGTTTTTGAGCTTGGACTTCTTCTACAGAATTTAATAAGGAATTTCTTTGCGGTAGACTTTAACCCTCTAACGCCCATAATTTTCTATAACACTTTAACCCTCTATCTGCATTGCTAATTGCTATTTTCTACAAGTGTTCCCAAACAAGGGTTAAAAACAGCCATTTGCGTTTACGTTAGAGGGTTAAAGTCTACCGCAAAGAAATTCCTTATTAAATTCTGTAGAAGAAGTCCAAGCTCAAAAACTTAATTTGAGGTTATTTTTTATAAGATATTTTCGATAAAGTAATTGCACCTCCAGCCAAATCCATAAAACTTTAACCCCATCTAAAAAAAAACTCAGACCCTCTGGACTAGTACTCTGTTCGGCAAAGTTGGTCTGGGAGGCATCCTCTTTCATAATTAATAGCGTTTGTTCGTGTTGAGTAACATTTTTGTAAATTTGTTGGACTGTGTTATCCTTAACTTGAAAAATTTTCGAAATCCTCTCCTTCAAAATACCAACACTATGCCCAAATATTGTGAAACCGAACCAAAGTGGGCGACACAGACCTGTTACGGCAAGGTTGGGTTAGGTTAAGTTGGTAGACCCCAAGTTTCACGGGACGCTCTGTTGAAAGCGCGTTGGTGGCCTTCTTGACCATTTCTTCACATTGAGTCTCCACATCAGTTTACTATCCAGTATGACTCTTAGATATTTATTTGATAGTTTCACGGCTAGTGTGTAATTAACAAGTCTGGCTGGGATCTGCTGCGGTACCTTTTACCAACAAATTTACTTGAAATACATCTATCTCATCATATATATATTATTTCTAATTGGTGTTTTTTTGCAATCCCTTTTTCTGCTCACATAATTTACCAAAATTAATAAGTAAGGCATCGTTTTAAAGGTATAAATTAGTTATGCATGTGAAACGGTGTTTTATTGGGCGTGGTACTTTTTTTTAATAGTATTTTGCAAAAATAAAATGTTTAACACGTTGGCTGCCAGTGTATCAGTGATGATCACGACGAAAAACCAACCACAGGTACCAGTGCAGTGGCAGCCAGCGTGTTAAACTAAAAGATTTGCGCCTAAAACTATCCCTTCAGAATTATTTTAATCCAACAAGAGTGCAGAGTTAAATACAAATTTCAAATGCAGATGTTGCTACGGTTGTACGTAAGACCATAAAATAATTGAGATAGATATGGACTTACAAAAATCAAAACGATCAGGATGAAAAAAGAAATTGATTGAACGGCCGGCCGTACATAATCTAACTGGCGCAAAATATAAATCAAGGGTGCTCAACGCTCTCGTATTGAATGGGGAAACTCCAATACATCTACAAAAATTTATTATTGCACTCAGAAAAAATTTGTGTTAGATATAAAAAAAAGTTACAAACTACAAGTAAATTTTTATTGCGCGAATGGAAAATTTTACATACAACAAAATACATACATACATATATAAAATAATTACAACATATTTTATTTATATTAAATTAAGATATGAACTCGTACATATAAAAAAATGTATCTACATATTACATAATAACAATAAGTGATAAGTTTATTCAAGGCTGTTTAATAAATTGTCAATATTTATTGTCGAATCAGAGGTGTATATTGGAGAATTGCTTCCAAATGCTTTTGTGATAAAAGGTTTCTTTGGTTTGTTTTGATTAACTTAAGGCTATAAAAGGCTTTTTCACAAATATAAGTGCTTCCGAACATGGATAAGTATTTCAAAATTTCATTTCTTATTAGTGGATACTTGCCATATTTTATTTCTGTCATATATGTAACTTGCCCTAATTATTAATTTATATACGTACCTATAATTAATTAGCATACACTATGACTCGCAATAATATGTCAACAAAAAAAGATCTAATTCCTATTTTTCTTATTAAAATCTACTTTTATTTTTCTTCAAATAATTTGAAATACACTTTTGCCACACATTTTTCAATATTAACTAGAAATTTTGTTCAGTTTTTTTCGTTTGCCTACAAATCGCACCCTAAATCAAAATATTGCACAACTCAAAATTTTTTGAATCCATGAATAACGTATTTAGGGACTGCTAAATGTTAGTCTCCTCCCAGAAAAAGTCTTCTTCCTTACCAAAGGTTTTACTTCAAAGCTTCGTTTGTAAAGAAAAAGGTTTTCTTGCATTTCTTCCATTTATTTTATATTTATTCGGGTTTTGACTTACGTCGCTTTTCAATTCAAGAATTCAATTTTTTTCAAAAAAATTTTATTTTCAATTTGTTAGTGTAGTTTCGCCCTTCCCATATGAAACTCAATCACATTCATTTGAATTTTTTTATATCTGAGGGCATATGGCAGGGAAAGAAAATTTTATTTTTATATTCAAAGGGCGAATTTGTATCTGTGCCCATGTCTGGGGGGAAAAACAAAAACAAATGTGATTCAAGGGCATAGGCATGAGCATCTATGATATAAATATTTTAATGAAATTTGGTACACAGATTCCAATGGGAACAGAGAAGGTTGGGGTTGGCATATATATGTATGTAGTTCGAAAAACACGTAAAACATGATAATTAAGTCACTAATAAAACCCGCGTGATGGAACTTCATCCGTGCAATGACCTTGTACCGTTATGAGGAAATATGCTGAAATTTAAAAAAATGTGCCAAGAGGGGCAAATTTTCAAACATTTATAAGTCAAAACTCAGGAACTGTAGCAGATAAATCGATTAAGCTTCGGCCTCTGATTTGCTTGCCAAGGCAAATTTGTGGAATAAAATTACCAAGTCGGCAGGTACCACATATATATGTAAAATATATAAAAATATAATGCACATATGTACCTATACAGGTATAATAAAAACATTTTATGCGATATCTTTGTCAAACATATAGGTAATTCATGGCCGCTGTGGTGCAGTGGGTAGAGTGCTCGCCTGCTATGCCAGGGGTCTCGGGTTCAAATCACGGTCCGAGCCAAACACCAAAACAATTTTTCTAATTAGTAAAAATCCAATTATTGGATTTTTTAAGAGCAGCGGTCACCTCTCGGCAGTGGGCGGCATACCCTCCGAGTGTATTTCTGCCATGTAAAAGCTTCTCACAAAAAATGCATTCGCCGTTCGGAGCCGGCAAAAAACTGTAGGTCCACCCAATTAGTAGGAAAAACAAAAAAGGAGCACACCTCACATTGGGAGAGAAGCTCGGCCATAAAACTCGTCAGAGTTATAATAGCGCCATTGTATTATATTATTATATAGGTAATTCATCGAAAGTTCCATTAAAGCCCGTCTCCACATAACTTGATTCATCAGAGAAACATGTAGCAAAACATCTCGCTCAATAACCCGTCTCTACTTGGCTAATCGTGATTCAGTTTGACATTTCTCTTTCTTGTTCTTTTTAAATGTTTGTATGTTTGCTTATTTTTGCGTCTTTGTTTTGGTCTGTGTGAGATTTCGATAGATTTTCGATACAAAATTAGAGAAGACATCGATATCATCGAGGTTGGCAAGATGATTCAGAATGAAACAGTGTTTCAATCTTCACTCGCTCTCAGAAATTTGTATGGAAATTGGCGAGTTTCGGCACTGGTCTCCGTGTCGAAACAAGATTGAGAGAGAAAATGCAGAAAAAAAAGAGCGAAACACGTTATGTGGAGACATGGTATAAGTTCCACCAAACCAAATAAATACTCAGTTTTTTAAAATGGGCGTGACAGCACAAGCCATACCGACTGGCCACGTATGTTTTGTTATTTTTTGCGCAAGATGCGCACGGGTCCAGCTAGTAATAAATATATTGCCAAAAGATATGGAGTATTCGAGAGGAAAGTTCTTCGGAAGATTTATGGACCTTTGCGCTTTGGCGAGGGCGAGTATCGACGGAGATTTAACGAGCTTTACGCAGATATCGACAGCGAATAAAGATCCAGCGGCTGCGTTGGGCAGATCATGCCATGAGAATGGATGAAGGTGTTCCGGCCAAGAAATTATTTCTTACGAAACCCACTAAACGCAAACAAATGGGGAGACCTCCACTGCGTTTGGAAGATCAGGCGGACAGCGATACTTACTCACTAAGTGGACCCAAGTGGCGCCATGCTGCACGAAAAATAGCAGCTGGCGCGCTTTATTGGACTTGGCCAGAATCGGCTAGACGGTTGCATGCCAATTAAGTAAGTAAAAGACTTAACGATAGTGATACCTATCTATCATCTGAGATGATTCCTGTGATTCCTTTATACGCGTAATACCTGCAATTAAATTATTTAAGATCGGTATTAGTATAAAGAATCAAATTTATTTATATTAGTTAACTGTTTTTTAATTATGAGTTTTTACCATTTTTAATAGTATAAGTATAATAAAAATAATAAGCATATAGCCACATACTATGTACATACATACTCAGAAAAAAAAACGTTGTAAATCTAAAGACTTTCGCTGTTAAATCAACTACTTTCCGCAGTTGAAATGTGCCCAACAACGCTCCGTTGTTGTTTCAAAGGTGCGAGCATGGTATAAGTATACCAGGTAAAACAAACGTCAAGTTTTCGTCGCCATATTAACCACCTGACAATTAAGCAGATTATGACATTTCGTGCTGCCATACTCAATGATAAAAATCCTCCATTAATGGCATTTTTCACTGCTTTGTTTTAAAAATAAATTGTAACCATGGTATTCATAGTAACGAATTTTTTCAATTTGAATTGAAAGACATTTTTTCAATTTGAAAAAATTACACATCCTGCAGTAAATTTGTTTCACTGCTGAATGATCATTGATGATTCTTCTGAGTACAATTTTTATTATTATTATTATTTTTTTTTTTTTGAAAAAAGAAAACCATTTATATGAAAAATTCAGCAGTCTTTATTTGAAAGTAGTCACTGATGCCTCCTCAGTCATAGATGAATTTCATCAGTGATTCATAAAAGGTTCATTTCGGATTTTTACTTCGCGGAATATCAATTTGGCCGTACTACAAAGTAGCCCCTTTCCGGTATTCTCGATGAGTTTTTAATTTAGTTTAGTAGTTACGATCACTTTTAATTTAGGCTTTGTGATCACTCTGGTATATAGTTTGGGGAGGTTTTGGAGATTGATCTATTATAACTCCATATCGTCGCATAAAGTGCAATACCGTGTATCCGCTACCACCAAAATTTTAAAGGAGACAGTAAAAACTGTTTTAATTCAATAATACCAAATATGGCTGCAAAGACGGTGATATAAAATTTTTCCAATTTCCGACGATACCCTTTATTCGCGGAGAGTGGATGAAGATTTGTGGAGTGAGCGAAGAGGAGCTACCGGAAGTTCCATAAATCAGCTCACTAGTGTCCTTTCTAAGTATTTTCTCTTTCTGTCCTTTGATTCCTGAAATACCCAAACTTTCAAACAAAAATCTACACATTCAAAAAATAAAAGTCTGGCATCGCTATACTCCAAAACTGACATAAGATCAAACTTCAAAAATCTGCTTTTTAATCAAAAAGACAGCGTCAAAATGACAATGCACATACCTGTATTTTTTATACCATGGGTGCGAGCGTTGTTGATTCAAATACTTTTCGTATTTAAGTTAACAACGCAAACTGTTGAATCAAATACTTTTACATTTAAGTTGACAGTTTTTGCTTTTGAATTAACAGCAAAAGTTTTTGGTCCAAAAACGGGCACCATTGGAGCAAATACTTACGCATTTAAGTTAACCTCAAAAAAAATGTAAACAATAGTAATTTTTTTTTAAATAATATATATGTATTATTTTATTTTATTTTTTTATATAATATTTGTATGTATGTTTACATAGCAATATTAATACTAACCATTTTTCCATTCACCATATTTATGTAAGATTTCGCTTCGCTATACATTGAGCTAGCTTCATGTGCTTTCATAGGCACTAGACGCGCAAGGATGTCTTCGCCGGCTATCTCGGGGTCGGTGACGCTAAAACTTGTGTCATTAACTAAATTAGCACCTTGCACAACAGCGATTGTGGGTAGCTCCGGCACAGATTCATGGTATATAAATTCATTTTATTTTTTTTGTATTTTTACGCTTGCCATCGACGTCAGTGGTGAAAATGACAGATTTATTCCTTTTTGATCTGGTAAACCTTTGGATTATTTGCGTGATTCCTCTAGCTTTTCCCAAGCGGCCTGTGGAGTTGAATACAGAGATAAAGCATGTTTATATTAATATACAATTATTTACATTTGATTTTCATATCTACCTGTTAAACGTTATATGAACATATGTATATATGTATGTTGAAGAGTACAGCGACCATTTCATATCGCAAACCGTTATATTCATTAACTTGATTCTGATAGATCCTTCCAGGTATGTACATATGTATGTAAATGTGAACATGCCACGTTCGGCCAGTTGGGGAAAACGATTTTGTAGGGAATGTATTTAATTGTACATACATATGCACATACATATTTATATTTTTCCCAAAAATTTAAATGAATTGAAAAGGTTTGAGAAAAATTTTCTATTTTTTTATTTTTTTTTCAAAGCCTATTTCCTTTGTATGTAGATAAAAAATTTTCAACAGCAAAGGAGTTTTTGAATCAACAACGCCTGTCTTTGAATTAACTACGGAAAGTTGTTGAATCAAAAACTTTGCCGTTAAAACAAATACTTATGCTGTTGAATCAAAGACGGAGACTCAACAGCGGAAAATTGTTGATTTAACTACGTGTTTTTTTCTCAGAGTATGTACATAATATATGTCTATATTAAGCTAAACATTCGGATAGGAGCTCGAGGGCAGTAAATGTACACTAAAAATTTGGAACAAAATATACATACATATATTCAGATTAGAAAATACATTAATACAATACCAAAATTTAGGCTCTCAGAAAGATAAAGCTGAGTAATCCACTTCACTCAAATTCTTCACACCCTTTTACTTACATATGTAATGTGCTGTGTGTCCCATTTTGTACTGTAGCAGCACTTCCATTAATCCAAGTCACTTAATATCGACAAAGGAAGATGTGAAAGCTCAAAACTAATAGTGCATATGAGTAAAATAAAAAACAAAAAGATTGAGTTGCACGTAACTTGACATTTCCGAAACGCAGTTGGCAAGTGCATTGCCATTAGCGATCCGTAGTTGACACCTACATATGCACATATTTCCGCTTTACTTAAGCTTGTGTTCAATACAATTCATCTACTTAGTTTGCTTGCCAGGGGAGAATCTTTCACACATAAACACTATCAACAAATTCCTACTTTCAATCAACATTAACGGAGAAAAAAGAGACCAAAAATGCTTACAAGCCTGCATGACAATGAACACATGAACAGTAAAAAATAGATATCCCTTCCTCAGCATTTGTCAGCGAGTCCTTAGTCTGCTTAGTATAAAAATTTCGCATGCACCATCCATAAATTTGCATGTGCTCGTATGTCTTAGAATGCATTTGTCAACAGGGAGTTATAGGGGGGTGAAGCTGGTGTTGGCAACAAGAAGCCATTTAATAAATGTCGTCGGCATCGAGTTGAAAAATTAAATATTGAATGACATTAAGTGGGTGAGGAGTAGTCAACAACCAGACCCACCCACAAATATCTATGCATTGGCATATGTTCGGCAAATGTTGCAAAGCCAACGGTAAAATCTGTTATTTTCGTTCGCTTGGAGTGCACTAAAAAAAGAAGGCGGTGTCTTACACATTTAGTAAGCTGCCACTATCTGATTCTGTACAATAACTGCAACTACACATGGATAATTATACATATGAGCACGTATGTGCATACATATTTGTACATATGTACGAGTATAGTAAATCTTCTTTTGAAAAATATTTGCTTCATTTTATCATTTCTCCGTTTTTTTCCTTAGGAAGAGTTTTTCCGAAGCAAATTATTTTTGTGTGATGACAATTTCTTTGCCTGCAGCATAGTGGAAAGATCAAAGAAAATATGTTGGAAAAAATTTTTCTTAAACTCGGCTAGAGTGGAATGATATACATAAACATTCCATGTATGTACATATACTTTAAGTCCTACATTAGTTACAAATACAAAAATGCCAAGGTTCGTAATTACTTACAGTTCATGCAGCAAAAATGATTTATTATATAACCATCGCACATAGGTAGATTTTCAAGTTTTATACGGCCAAAAATATTTTATTGTCTACATCTATTCCAAATTGCTTGTTTAATGCAAAATTTTAATAATTTGTGTTAAAAGTCGATTTTATTGAAAAACTAGCTGGCCCCGCAGACGTTGTTCTGCCTAAAATTTATTCCTATAAAGTTATAAAACTGTCAATTCTCTGAACAAAAGAGATATACATCATATTCCTACCCTGTCGGAAAAACAAGCAACCAAAAAGTAGATATACATATATTCGCCGCGACAAACCTAATTTCCCCTATCCCTATATCTATCTCTGTCTCTATCTCTATCTCTATCTCTATCTCTATCTCTATCTCTATCTCTATCTCTATCTCTATCTCTATCTCTATCTCTATCTCTATCTCTATCTCTATCTCTATCTCTATCTCTATCTCTATCTCTATCTCTATCTCTATCTCTATCTCTATCTCTATCTCTATCTCTATCTCTATCTCTATCTCTATCTCTATCTCTATCTCTATCTCTATCTCTATCTCTATCTCTATCTCTATCTCTATCTCTATCTCTATCTCTATCTCTATCTCTATCTCTATCTCTATCTCTATCTCTATCTCTATCTCTGTCTCTATCTCTTTCTCTATCTCTATCTCTATCTCTGTCTCTATCTCTATCCCTATCCCCATTCCTATCCCTATCTCAAAATGTATGGGAAAATATTTTTTTTTTTTCCATTTTTCGGGAATTTTATTGGATATTCTCCTATTCTTGCCAGAGAACAATCTGAATTAGTCTCAATCATCCAAATCGGTGGAGGCGTTCTTGAGTTATACGCGTTTGTACTAACGCCACTTCCTTTTATATATATAGAAGATATACAAAATATATGGGAAAATATTTCTTTTTTTCCATTTTTCGGGAATTTTATTGGATATTCTCCTATTTTGGCCAGAGAACAATCTGAATTTGTCTCAATCATCCAAATCGGTGCAGGCGTTCTTGAGTTATACGCGTTTGCACTAACGCCACTTCCTTTTAGATATATAGAAGATATAAAAAATATATGGGGAAATATTTTTTTTTTTAATTTTTCGGGAATTTTATTGGATATTCTCCTATTATGGCCAGAGAACAATCTGAATTAGTCTCAATCATCCAAATCGGTGCAGGCGTTCTTGAGTTATACGCGTTTGTACTAACGCCACTTCATTTTATATATATAGATATACAAAATATATGGGAAAAGATTTTTTTTTGCATTTTTCGGAAATTTTATTGGATATTCTCCTATTCTGGCCAGAGAACAATCTGAATTTGTCTCAATCATCCAAATCGGTGCAGGCGTTCTTGAGTTATACGCGTTTGTACTAACGCCACTTCCTTTTATATATATAGATATATACAGTGACTCAAAAAAAAAATCATACGCCAGAGTTTTTAAATTTATTTCAAAGAGTTATGTCGAAAATTTTACTTTCTTATTTTCGTTTAAAAACATAGACAATTTTTCAATAAAAATCGTTTTAAGCAGGATTTCTTAGCTTATGGAAAATATCTGAAAAATCGTAGAAATTTATAAAGTGGATTAAAAATTTCAAAGCGAGGCCAGAATTTATAGAAGATTTTGAGGAGATTTCTAAGTGTACTGTTATGTAGCCAACCAATTTTACTGTAAAAAATTAAATTCTCAATGCTGTGAAAAATTCCGTCGATTTTAGAAGTTTTTTTCTGTAGGGTGTTTGCCTTATATGTAAGTGAGACCGTTCCAATTAAAATTTCCGAAAAGCCAATGAAAATTTTCAAAAAGTTGAATGCTGCATATTATTATATTAGAATTGAATGAGCTGCAAAATTGCATACTCAAAAATCTTCTAAAAAAATGTAACTTTGGAATTCTTAGCCCCTTTTTATGATAAGTATTTCCTTGACTTTGAAAAATTGGAAATACTAAAAATACCGCCTAAAAAGTTAACAATAATCGGTCATAAATATCGCGGTTACTTTCTAGCGTCACCTACATTAACCAAGACATGCGTTAGAAATATAAACATTAAAATCAAATATAAAACACAAAAAAGAAAATTATTGTAGGTACATATGAAAAACCCTGTATCTAGTAGTGAAGTGCGGCTTTGTGCGACGTAATTTTTTGCCGAAAAAATACTAATTGTACTAGATATCATGTCCGAGGGTTAATTTGACTGAGTCTGACAGAGCAACATAACAAAATCAATTTTGAACACAAAAAAGAGTGAAAATTTTTTTTAAAATATCCCAACTTTAAAAGCTTAATATTATATACTTAGAATTATTGGAATTCAAGGATATTATTGAAAAGTGTTAATAATTACTTGAAGATTTAGTATCGATCACGATTACTTAAATGAAATGCTTTAAGTAATAAATATTCACGTTGAAACTAGCACTTAAAAATATGTAAAAAAAAACTAAAAAATTAACTTTATTTATTTATTTATTTATTTCTGTTTACTGGAGATCCTTACAGACAATTAAATTAAATTAAATTAGTAATTTCAATTGAATATTGTAAATAAATTCAACTTAAATCTATATAAGTTAGTGTTGAGATCAATATTATTAACATAGCTATTACAAAGTCGAATAATTCTAGTGACAGGTTCATTATAACCATAATTTGTCTTATGATAAGGCTCGACAAGTAAACGGTTATGCCTTAAATCTCGCGACGGATCACAGAAATTGAACAGTAAACGCAAATCATCACAGTCTATGATATGATTAATTAAATTATATGCAAAAATTAGGGCAAAGTAAGTCCGTCGATCTTGCAACGATTGTAAGCCAAGAAGTTTCCTCCGACCCTCATAGGGCGGTAAACCATTTGGCCAATTCATTCTATATAATGCCATTCTGGTGAGTGTTCTCTGAACTCGTTCAATTTTATGAATTTGTGATGTATAAAAGGGATTCCACACCAAGCAACAATAGTCAAGATGACTTCTCACCAATGAGATGTAAAGTGATTTTATTGTACACGGATTCTTGAATTCGGCTCCATTTCTTCTAACAAATCCTAACATAGATAATGCTTTAGAGAGAATGTAATCCAGGCCCGATGAGAGGGGGGGGGGGGCTGAGGGGGTCAATTGCCCCGGGCCCGGGCTTTAGAGGGCCCGGGAATCTCAAAATGATATCCAAGTTTTTGCTACAGAAAATAAACAAACAACACCTTTAATCACCTTTCGTAGATAGCAATCATTTTAAATTTCAACAAATTTTATAAATCTCTTAACGTGTCTGCATCCCACTTAAGGAATTGTTGGTTTTGGCGTCGACTTTGCAGCATAAATTTGAATTCGTTTTCTGTTGCAACAGAAAAATTCGGTATGATGCAAATTCTTATACAGCGATATGGGTAATTCCTGGGCGTTTCGGACGGTATGTTCGCACGATTTTTTGAACTTTTGAGGCAGAAATATCGCGAAATATTGTATCGTTTTATGATAAAAGGAAAGATTTAGGCCAGAGCTAATGACTAAAGTATGTTACCGACAGAAATTTAGTTTAATGCCTCTGTGTAAGCCACTTAAACTGCGTTCCGGACGCTACAAAAACACGTCCATATTATAAAGGTAGCTAAAACAGAGGAATTAAACTAAATTTCTGTCGCTAACATACTTTAATCATTATCCGTGGCGTAAATCTTTCGCTTTATCATAAAACTATACAATATTTAGCGATATTTCTGCCTCAAGAGTTCAAAAAATCGTGCGAACATACCGTCCGAAACGCCCAGTAAATGCTCATATACATATGTACGTGTATGTATGTATGTAAACAGCGATACGCCGAAAACAAACAAAGCTTGCGAAGCTAAAATTTGCTTTGGTGCTTCTTACAGTTGAATTCGATTGCTGTTTCACTAAAGCGTTGAGCAGAATCAGTCTTTTGATATACTAAATTATTACCAACAAATATTTGTATTCCAATTTAAAGAAATTTATTTCATACAAATAAAGCAATATGTATTTAAACAGAATTCATTCAGACCTATGGTCCCTTGGACAATATTACTCAGTATGACCCATGGATTCGGAAACTGGATGTGCCTTTTGACAATACATTTGACCCACCCTAATATGTATATTTCTATGTAAACATATTTACTTGATCTGTATTAATGTATAGTTAAATTAAAGTTCGTAACTATATATTCATTGAATTTTGATTTTGAGAATTTGTTCATTTAGTATAGGGGCCCGTAGTTATTTTGACCCCGGGCCCGGATTTTCTCTCGGCGGCCCTGATGTAATCTACGTGCTTATGAAAAGTAAGTTTGGAGTCAAAAATCACTCCAAGATCCTTTATTTCAGATAATCGGTCTAATATAATATTATTTAGCGAATAGTTAAATCTGATAAGGCTAGGAGACTTGGTATAAGAAATAACGCTACATTTGTTTGTATTGAGAAACAGCTTATTAGCGGTGCACCAATGTTGAAATACCTCCAGATCTGATTGAAAGTTGGTATTGTCGGAATTGTTACGTATTGGCATATAAACTTTGACATCATCCGCAAACATCAAGCAATTTACAAATTTGAAGTGCAATGGTAAGTCGTTAATGAACAAGATGAATAATAGCGGTCCACAGTGAGTACCTTGTGGTATTCCGGACTAGGCATTGATAGCAATGTCGGATGTAGTTTCCCCTACCTTTACCAGCATTTTCCGACCAACTAAGAAACTCTCAAAGAATTTCAAGAGTGTACCTCGAACACCATATAAATAAAGTTTATGCAAAAGAATATAATGGTTCACCTTATCAAAAGCTTTGGAAAAGTCGGTGTAAACAACGTCAAGTTGATATTTATCTTCGAAAGCTTTAACAATTTTATTTACTATGGTTAGAAGATTCGTGCATGTAGACCTTCCTGGAAGAAATCCATGCTGAAGCCGTCTAACGAGATGTTTGGTATGTTGAAAAAGTTTAATATTAAGTATATTATCGAATAATTTAGCAAAAGTACATTGTTTCACGATTGGTCTATAGTTAGTGATTTTATTGCGATTACCTGATTTAAATATCGGTGTAATTGAACATACTTTCCATGAATTGAGAAATATTCCATGCGTAATGCATATACTGAATAATTTCGAAATAGGATAGCAAATACTATCAGATAGAAGTTTCAAAAACGTTGGGGTAATTCCCTCCAAATCAGGTTTTGAACTAGGTTTTAAGTTGGAGATGGCAAGTGAGACACCTGCAGAGGAAATTTCGAAATTCGTAGTTGTATTAGAATTGGTTAATGATTGAAAGAATGTAGAACTAGTGTCGAGGGAATTATTAATTTCTTCATATACTTCCTGGAAGAACTTTGCAAAAAGGTTGCATGCGCCAAGAGAACTATCGGACACCACACCATTATATTCAAGTGTAGTTGGGAACCCATTTGTATTGCGCTTGTTGTTTACATAAATCCAAAAATTTTTTGGGTTACGCTTTAAACTCGATTCGACAGTCGAAATGTATCGATTATATAAAAAATGTTGTAAGCAGTCATAGTCTTTCTTCAGCTTAATAAGGTGAAGATTATCTGACGGACTGTTGGTTTTCTTGAACTTTTTGTAAGCCTTATTTTTAAGGTTTTTCAGATGACACAACCTCGAATTAAACCAAGGAGTCTTATTACGTATAACTTGGTTTTTTGACGGGACAAATTCAGCAATGCAACTAAGTAGCATAGTACGGATTATATCGTACGATTCAATTGGGTCAGCGGAAGAGTTCAAGACTGACCAATCAACAGAATTGAGGGCATCGTTGATGGCGGAAATATCGGCATTGGCATAATCATAAACTTTACGAGAAACAATATTATTGGAAGCGAAATTATAAAACTTAAATCTTATAACTAAGGCCTTATGATGAGTACTATTTGCAGATAAAGGTGATAGGCATTCAGAACATGATATGTCCAACTCATTAAATGCGAAAACTAAGTCTAGAATCCTACTGTTATCATTTTAACAGTTATTTAATTGCTAAGTTTAGATCATCTGGGAGCAAGTCGACGCTTCCAAACAAAACTGTACTAAGTCTGAAAACTGTGTTTTGCAGGAGAAGCTCTCAAAGTTTAAACTTGATATGAAACTTCAGTTGTATGCTAAGTATATTTTCACTTGTAACTTCTGTTTGGATTGAATGATCAATACCAAAACTCGACAATATCAAAGTCAGGGTACGCTTTATATAACAACGTAAGAAAAAAATAAAACCTTGCTACGTTGTTTTTCATGGCAAGCTCTCAAAGTTTTTATTCTGTAAAAACTCGAGTTGTATTATATGTATACTTTTGCCAATAATTTTTGATTGGATTGTCCGATTGATACCAAAATTAGACAGCATCTAAATTAAGACACGATATACTTGAAAACGCCAAAAACGGGAAAATGCACTAAGTCGACTTAGTACAGTATTGTTTGGAAGCGTCGAAGTGCAGAGTACGGGATCGGGAAAAAAGCGATGAATTCTTGTTACCCAGTCTTCTTAGAGAAATTCTGCGAATTTATACGAAAAAATCAAAAAGGCTGACATGAACATACTAAGCAACCAAATTTACCAAATTTTTACCCACATTAATTATATGTATATAGAAAAATGTAATTTGCTGAATACTTCAAGGCATATCAAAATTGAAATGCAGAATTAAATTAATCTTTTAGTCGCTCAATCATACAATAAGTGGGTATTTGTATATGGCCAACACAAATAGCGACAAAAACTAATAATATTGTTGCACGGCGCGTTAATTTAGTTTTGACCAGCACTACTCCGCATACTTATTAGCTACATATGTATTTTTCGCTGTTCAGCAACGCAATGAAATTTTATTTATTATCAAATTTTGAAATCTGTTCAGCGAGTAGCTTACATGCATGCGGTTGCGGTTTTATTCGCTGTTGTTTACGCACCCAAACTAGTTATTTGGTTATCCAACAACATAGTCTACTTTTAGGCGCGCAGGCTTCAACGCTTGCCAATGAGAGCAGAACAAACAGCCGATTTCAGTGTTTGTATTTTTTTTCTTTCACTTAACATGTAAATACATACATATGTGTATTTCGTTAATTTATATTTGAAAGTAGCATGTTTGTTGATTTAACTATAAATTTAGCGCTGCGTACAAAAAATGTATAGACAAGGGATAAATAAAAACATGTTAGATTTGGCAGTTGCGGGCGTTGCGGTTGAAAGGTACCAACGTGGAAATTAGTTTGTTTGTTTGCTTTCAGCTTTTGCTGGTTTAGTAAGTTATTTCTAGTTTAAGTTATGCTGTGCGGATAGTTTGTAGCGATTTCATTTGAATAACAAGTAAATATGTGCATATATATGTATGTATGTATTCTGGTACAAAATATGGTTTTGCGTGAATTTTTTTTAACTTTTTTAAAACACTTATTTTTATTTCAGTTTGTAAACAAGATTGTGAATACTCAAAGATGGAGCAAAGCAATTTTGAAGTCTAACTCATCCAATTAATCGCCAACCATTTAAACAGGGATTGACCATTAATCGCCATGACTAGCGCAGGGTATAGGTGCTACAAAATAACAACGGAGAGAAATTGTGAGTCATATTGGCACACATATGAACTTAGGCATCCAAAAGGCTTTTATGTCAGCAACTTTGTAAAAGCATGTGTTACGATGATATTATTTTAAAAGGGGGATGGATCGTGCCCACTAAATCCACAACGATTCCGAATAGCATCTGCTAAAACAGATGTATTTTGTACGAAGTGTTTTCAACGAAATAATACACACAAAGGCAGGGCAGGCCAAACCATAGCTTAGCCTTGTTCTATATATATATACATAAATGCTCAAATACTAACAAAGTTTCTTAAATATATACAATTTGTTTTTTATTTACGTAGTCGTCTCATTCTTATCTCATTTTTTTTAAAAAAAGTTCCATTTACTTAGAAACTTATAAAACATATTTATTATGTACCAGCATTTTTCTTCTACTTTTCATCTTCTTTCAAGTGGTATTTGCTCAAGTGTTTACATGTAACTAAAGTTTGTAAGCATTTTATTTTTTATTTGTAATATGCTTGCACGACTGCTTGGCTGACTGTGTAACATATGCAGGTTGTAAAAAGTTGCAGACAAGTGCGATGTAGGCAGGCAATCAAAACAGGAAACTACGTGACTGCTGTGGGTTGTAAACAGAGAACTTGAAAATTCACCTCCAATCGCAGTCTATAGATATGTACATCCTCCAGAGATATTGTAGGCAGACAATGAAGTAATGAACAGAAGTAGGTACATACATGTGCAGGAAAAGAGCGATTAATACTAGAGATAAAGTTCAGATAAGGTTGAGAGAAATATGGAAAGCGTCGATAAATGTATGTGGACATAAACTTATAAACATATTTATACTTATCCATGGTATGTTATCTGTTGTGTCCAATTAAGTAAATTGCTTTATTGCACGTGTAAAACTCATCTCGTTAGATATTCAATATTTTAGTCAAGTGAATAACCTCAAATGCCAACGTAAAAAAATAAACGCAAATAATAGAAACAACGAGAATTCGTTTGTACAAATAAATCCGGTAGGCCACATTTGTTGAAATTTTATTGAAAATTTATTAAGAAAAAAAAAAGCAAAAATAATAACAGTGTTTCACGACATGAACACCCCTTAACCAAGTCAAACTTGATAAGGGATGACGAAAATTCGTTCCACAATACAGCCCAGAATTCCTGTACATTTCAATCACTGGATGTCGCCGGAAGTGGGCGGCATATTCTGAGTGTGTATTTCTGCCATGAAAAAGCTTTTCACAAAAAAATACATTCTCCATTCAGAGTCGGTATAAAACAAACGGAAGGAGCACGCCTCGAATTGGGATAAAAGCTCGACTTTAAGTTCTTTAGAATTATATCCATTATTCATATATGTACATACATATAACATTATTAAATCCACCAAATGCCTATTAACCTTCCCTGTGGTCTTGGCTTACAATTATTTTATACATAACATAATTCATCTAAACGATTTGTTAAACTGCTAATAATTGAGGGAGTTAAAAAGACTACTTCCATTGAATCTGGGTTTTAAATCGCTTTAAAATAATGAACTCCTCCACCCGTTGAAGTGAATGTAAGCTTCGTATATACAAAATTTAGTTTACTGACTTGCTCATCTTCAGTTCCTTGCAATAATTGCATTTAGAGTTAATTTCCTATATTGTGAGCTACATATACATATTTATATTTTACTAGAAAATATCCGTCCGGTTTCGCAGCCATATCCCTATCCCTATCCCTATCCCTATCCAAGGATGGGAATTTTTGCATTACCATTCAAAGTGCACTACCATTCAATAGTGAATGCGAATGCAAAGGTGAATGCATTCCCATTCATTGCATTCCCACTGCAAATGTGATTTGCACTGGACTAGTACTCTATTCGGAAAAGTTGGTCTGAGAGGCATCCTCTTTCATAATAACTAGCGTTTGTTCGTGTTGAGTAAAATTTTTGTAAATTTGTTGAACTGTGTAATTATAACCTCAGAAGTTGAAAGAAATACTTTTACTTACAGGTATAACATAGAACATATGTACATATTACCATGCCGTGTTGGTTTCCCTTTACTTTGCTAAGCCTAATTCCATATTTATAATATCCCATAAACTTCCTTTCCGTTAATAAATAGATTAGCCACTTAATACCTTAACTATGGTCACAGGTTTTAACTGCTATTAAATGATGAATGGTTGTCCAAATCACTCGCGCTCATTTTTAATTAATAGTCCAAATCACATTTGCAGTGGGAATGCAATGAATGGGAATGCATTCACCTTTGCATTCGCATTCACTATTGAATGGTAGTGCAAGCCACATTTGCATTCCCATTCACTACTGAATGGTAGTGTAAGCCACATTTGCATTCCCATTCACTACTGAATGGTAATGCGAACCACATTTGCATTCCCATTCACTACTGAATGGTAATGCAAACCACATTTTCATTCCCATTCACTACTGAATGGTAATGCAAACCAAATTTGCATTCCCATTCGCTACTGAATGGTAATGCAAATCAATTTTGCACTACCACTCATCATTGATTGGTGGCTGCAAGGCTGAATGCAATCAAAATTGAATGCAGCTTGCCCAACCCTGTCCCTATCCCTATCCCTATCCCTATCCCTATCCCTATCCCTATCCCTATCCCTATCCCTATCCCTATCGCTATCCCTATTCCTATCCCTAATGGTGAAAGTTTCATGCAATTCTATTCAGTAGTTTTTGCGCGATGCGCGCACAATTATACAGACGGACAGACAGACAGACAGAAAACAATTCTAACAAGTAAAAGCGCGGCTGTCTTCGGCCGTACCGAAGACTTCATACCTTTCATGAGTGGGGAAATGAAAAGTTACCTATGTATGTACATAGCCTGATTAAGTGTAATTTATAGTTTTAATTCTGTGGGTTATTTATGGAAAGATTTATTAGAAAAAATGGTGCCTTGGCTATTTAAATGGAGGAGCTATACACCAAAATGTCCATATCTGAACAATCGGTTGTAGGGGAGCTATATGTTATAGTGGTCCGATCTTAACAATTTTCGGTAATCCCGTTTGGGCCCATATGGGTACAAATACTTTAAAATTTCACTCCGTTAGCTGTTAAAATGGAGGAGTTATACACCAAAATGTCCATATCTGAACAATCGGTTGTAGGGGAGCTATATGTTATAGTGGTCCGATCTTAACAATTTTCGGTAATCCCGTTTGGGCACATATGGGTACAAATACTTCAAAATTTCACGCCGTTAGCTGTTAAAATGGAGGAGTTATGCACCAAAATGTGTATATCTGAACAATCGGTTGTAGGGGAGCTATATGTTATAGTGGTCCGATCTTAACAATTTTCGGTAATCCCGTTTGGGCCCATATGGGTACAAATACTTCAAAATTTCACGCCGTTAGCTGTTAAAATGGAGGAGTTATACACCAAAATGTCCATATCTGAACAATCGGTTGTAGGGGAGCTATATGTTATAGTGGTCCGATCTTAACAATTTTCGGTAATCCCGTTTGGGCACATATGGGTACAAATACTTCAAAATTTCACGCCGTTAGCTGTTAAAATGGAGGAGTTATGCACCAAAATGTGTATATCTGAATAATCGGATGTTGTGGAACTATATGTTATAGTGGTCCGATCTTGACAATTTTCGGTAACCTTGTTTGGGCCAAAATGGGTACGTCTACTTCAAAGTTTCATGTCCTTAGCTGTTTAAATTGGGAAGTTATGCACAAATTACATCCAAAAAATTCATGTATATCTGAATAATCGGTTGTTTTCTATATGTTATAGTGGTCCGATTCGGCCGGTTCCGACAAATGATCAGCTGCATATAACAATATACCAGTATTCCGAATTTCATTCAGATATCTCAAAAACTGAGGGACTAGTTTGCGTTCACACAGACGGACGGACGGACAGACGGACAGAAGGACAGACGGACAGACGGACATGGCTTAATCGACTCAGCTCGTGATTCTGACCATATCGGTATATATTTTGGTGGGTCCCCCACGCTTCCTTCTGGTACTTTCGACAAAAAATTTTTGGCACTAAGTTATAATACCATTTCATTCTCATGAAAGGTATAAAAATTGTAGATTTGGGTTCTGCTGGTCCAATAACGACATCTCCTATCAGTTTTTCTTGAATATCTTCAATGTACAGACATCGACCTGTTACAATTTTATTATATGTATAGATGAGTCTTTCCCTCTACCTTTCCCTTTCTCTTGTCTTCCTTTTCCTTTCCCATTACCACTCATTTTCGTTTCCTTTTTACTCTTTTTTTTCCCTTACAGTACTTGAGTATTTTATAATATTTTTATACTCAGCTGTACTAGTACACAGAGTATTATAGTTTTATTCACATAACGGTGGATTGTAACAGAATGAAATAATCGAGATAGTTATAGACTTATATATATCAAAATGATCAGGGTGAAAAGAGAAATCGATTGAGCCATGTCCGTCTGTCCGTCCGTCTGTAAACACTCTAACTCGCGCAAAAATTGAGATATTTTGATGAAATTTGAAATGCAAGTTGGTATGTACGTAGATGCATATATATATATATATATACTGATATCCATGCAGTACTTTTTATGTGGCCTGGCGCTTACACACAATTAACGAAATTGCCGTTTTGTTTTCATTCAAATGTTTTCACTATTTTTTGCATGTATGTATGCACTTTTCATGCGGTGCACTCAACTTGGTCAAAGTCAAAATTTTTATTTTGTATAGTTTTTTACATCTCGTCTCTCACTCTGTATTTACACCAAATCACTTAGCAATTTTTTCTGTGTTCTGTAGTTTTTTCAGCTTTTCGAAAAAATATGAATGCATACAAATTCACTCTGTTAACGCTAGGCATTTTTTTGTGTTTTTTCTGCGGTTTTTGTGTGTTTGAAATTCCTGTAATTTAATGAATTTTAAATAAACTCGAGTTATTGTACGGACAGGAAAAAAACTCAACGAGACTTACGCTCCTTATACATATTGCGTGGAGGATAATTGAGAGAAGTGAATTTTTGCACATTCTGTATACAGTGCGTAAGGTGTATGTGGTCGCACTTCTTGTTGTTGCTTGTAGAGGTCGGAAACTATCGATAGTCAGCACCATCGATAGTGTACGATAGTTTTTCGATCAGATTATAATTGTTATGAGCAATTGTTATTTTTTCCGATGTTCCATAACAATTTCTGTATGATGGATATTTTTTAGATCAGCTCATGATTGTTACTAGCAATTAATATTGTTTTCGATCTTCCATAACTATTACTGGATGATGGATATTTTTTAGATCAGTTCATAATTAATTAAGACTCGACCAAATGATAGCCCTAGCCAAGCGCTTTCATTTGATACCCATTTTGCGGTGTTCGGTATTCTATATTCGTATTCCGTATCCATATTTATCCGCTTTTCCACAATTATGACCTGACTCAGTTATCGATAAATTTATCGAAATATATCGTAGTCCAAATAAAACCTGGGGCCATCCCCTTTCGTTTGATACTCATATTGTAGTGTAATTTTAATGTTTTTGGGTAATCACATTTTAAACGACCATGCGACTGGAATGCATAGTCGTATTTATGTTGCTTTGACTACTTGCTAGTCAGCAATTCAAACCCTGCATGGAATAGTTACCGTTTGTTTGGTGCCTAGTGGTCACATTTCAAATTTTCAATAAAATAGCGATAGTTCAAACGATAGTCGAAAACCATCGATAGTGTAAACGATGTTCAGAAACCATCGATAGTGATGATAGTGCCATCAATAGTTTCCGACCACTAGTTGCTTGCTTAACGGTAGCGCTTAAATCTCAACAACTAAAGTAAATGCAATAAAAAGTGCTGTTATTAATTTTACTTAAGTGCGACAAAGAAGATGAAATGTATAACGAATTTAAGGCCAGGGCTTAGAAATTGGTAAGCAAAGTAAGTATTATGGTTTTGATGAAATAACGGTTGGTTGTAACAGCATAAAATAATCGAGATTGATATCGACTTTCAAATACAAAATTGCTTAGGATAAAAATAAGATATCGAGTTTAGGTATTCGATCGAAATCGAATAGTATACTATAGGTATGTGTGCCGAGACTACCTACCTGGTTAAAAACTACGTAATGTATTGAAAAGTCTACTCTAACGTGGAAGATCGTGGTTGCAGGTCTATTCGGATCGAATTTTTTCCATCGCTTCTGTCAATAATTTTGAGTTCTAAGTAAACGAAATCGGGCATTCTCAACGAAGTTATTTTTGTCATGTCACATCCAAGAAAAAAAATTCCATTTTTCAAGCGTATTTATTCGTTACGGTTTAAAGCCGTAATCTAATATACACACATATGTATGTACATATGTCCATTTAAATAAAACTATGACTGCTTATTTTTTTAATTTTATTATTATTTCGTTTGAATTTAGAATGTAAAAGCCTTGTGAAATTTAAAAAAGAGAAATTGCAACGCTCGATTAGGCGCACTGACGTCAACGCACTGAAACTGTGAATGTTAACTAAATGGACTGTAATAAATCATGAATTTCTGAAATAGAACGTATGTACATTAAGAAAATAAAGAAGTAGGTATTGTAAAAGACGCGATGCTCTGGATTTTCTTAGTATGTATGTGTTCATGAAAATTTCTGCTTCAGCACAATAAACAAGTACAATAGCTTTCTGTTCATTTTGTTTGACAAAACTGATTTATTAAGCAATAAGGACTATATTCTGCATATCTTAAGCAAATTTGCATTTATTTATGTACACAGAATTAGAAAAGGATAGCATGTGCGATAGATGCTGTACACATAGAGAGATGCGACAAGCGATAACCGCCTAAGTTTCGATGCTTCATGTACACAAATATTGCTGTTTTTGGTGGTTTATACAGCAATTGCATATTTTATGCGGTTCTCCTGAATATCAGTTTTTTTAGTTACCACATTAGTGATGTACATAGATGAGCAATATTTACATCTTTACAAATATAAGTACATACATACATATATCAAATGGCAATTCATCATCATTAATTATAATCAAATGAGTTTTCAACGTTCTCTATTAAATTCATCTTCCATGTAGCTGTCTGTGTTAATCAATTGTTGTCAGAACAATTTTGAAATGAAAGACTTCACCGCATATCTACTCACATCCATCTGTGATCTGTGCACTGTATTGTTATGTGAAGAATGTCATTAGCAATGCTAGTTAATTTCATTCATTGTCCTGTCACTTTGTGGTCATGCATTTAGATTGGCATCAGATTATACGCAACTAAATATGTACATTAGAGCGTATCACCAAAAAAAGTTTAAAATGTCCCCCCCTGGTTCGAATGTTTACTTGTTGGAGATTTCAAAAATGGAAAAATTTTTTTTTTCGGCACCCTGTAAAAACAGCGAAATTCGTTTTTTGCTTATAACTTTTCTATTTGGTCTTTGATTAATATATTGTTGTAAAGGTTTTAACCCGTGTCATATTTCGTCCATATAAGCCATTAACCTGCGACACCAACTTTAGCTTTTATTAAAATTTATTTAAAACCAACACCCTGTATTAAACAAAATTTTTTTTAATAAAGTAAATATAGCCTTGAATACAGTTTTGACATCATTATATGAGTAAAAAAGATTATTATTTTTCAATATTAGCTCTGTTTAATGAACAAAAAAAGAGCAGAGCAGAGTAGGGCAGCTGTCAAAATAGAAATAGAGCAACTTAGAGCAACTCAGGGCAGAAATGCCATGAAACACTTGAATCTTGACAGTTTCCATTTATTTTTTTGTTAATCCTCAAAATTAATGCAAATGCACAAATGCACGCATGCCAAACGTGGTTTTTCTTGCAAGCTAGTTTTCTTGAACTTTTCAAAAATTTATTTTTTCTTGACTGACAATTGCTTCTCTGCTCTAACTTACTCCACAAAAAAAGATAGAGCAAAAATATGTGATCTAGATTACGCCAGTTTTGTTTTGAGCATACTCGTGAAATAAAAGATAGAGCAAGAAAAGTGTTCATTAAACACAATTTTGTGAAATATCTTAACCTGGCGTCAGCTAGAGCAGCTCTTAGTTTTCAGGAAACAATTTTTTTTTTTCAAATACAGGGTGATGGTTTTAGTAAAAATGGAATAAAAGCTGAACTTGGTATGATGGACTAAAAGTTTCTATGGATGAAATATTGCCTTGGTGAATACCTTTCTAAAAATGTATCACTTTTGAAAATCGAACGTCAAATATAGAAATTATAGAAAAAAACAAATTTCGCTGTTTTTACAGGGTGCCAAAAAAATTAAAATTTTTTTTTTGAAAACCTCATAAGGTAAGTGTTCAAACTGGGGGGAACATTTTCAACTTTTTTTTTCCTCCTTACACCGTGATACGCTCTAATGTACATACATACATACATACTTCTATGTTTATGATAGGACCTAAACGACATGTCTACTTTAAATGTGCAGCGAAATATGTATGTATATTTATACACGTGTATCCACTTTAACGCCAAGTGCTCTAAAGGCACGAAGAAGGGACTTGGTTTGAGCTCTAGCATTGAGAAAATTAAAGTTAAAAGCGAAAACTCTCTTGTTGTTTTACGTCAGTAGGAATACATCGAAAGCCTGAGTGCGAGACTTTAACACGCTAAACCCAACCGGCCAACGATCGGCCTACGTTGATCTACTAAGCGCATTTTGGTCATGATTGATTGAATAAATTTCATACGTCTAAAACTTTATCTATTTAAGAGTTTCAATATCTACGTAAGTATGTAATATTTGAAGTATTTATATGCATATATGTACATATATACACTCAGAAAAAAGATCATCAACACGATTCATGTAAAATTAACACGATCGAAATTTACACATAGAACAGCAACAATTTTTTTCAAATTACACGATGTTTGAAACATGATTTTGGCTTTGTAACTGTCATCTGAAAATTTGGTAAATTCAACCAAATTTTATTGTTGATACAAGATGAAAAATTTTAAAATATACAAGATGATTCAAATATAAAATTTTATTCCTAAATGTCATTTGGAATTTGGTTTATTTAACATGATGATAGTGTCAATATAAACTAAAAACAAATGTTAAAACAACAATAACCACAATTAACAATAAAAGTTGGTTGATATAAGACGAAACAATGTTCAAACATAAACGTCATTTGGAATTTTGGTTTATTCAACACGATGATAGTGTCAATATAATCTAAAATAGTGTTAAAAAGAACGTCAAAACTATTTTGAAACATATACAATTTTTTCAACGTTTGAAGTTCTGCTGTTCGTGCAAAACACAAAATAATATTATTTTTTTTTACAAAAAGAAAATTTTGTGCCGTGGCAATGATGGGAGTTTAGCATCATTGGCAGTGCGTGATAATGGTTTCTCCATGTATATTTTTAGTTCGAAGGTAAGTAAAGAGTGGGTTGGATTTTTGTTTCTAAAAGTTTTTAATGTTCAATATTTTCCTTTTCCTCTTCATAGTTTGTAATTTTTACCACGAAGAGATGTTTAGCGAATGGAGTCTTTCACGCAGCATGCGGTGCATATACCGTTGCATTAGCGGCCAAACATTACTCGGTGCCAGTGATAATAAGTACTATCGCCCATGTATAAAATATTCGTATGAGGACGCTTTCAATTTGGTCGGTTGTGAGGGTGATGTACTCGAATATGCTTTATTGATCTGATGATTATATATTTTATGTTTTATATGTTTTTTTTATTTAAAAAAAAAATAAATTATAAAATCAACAAGACTTTCTAGTTAATTTAACAATAAATTTAAGGTAAAATCAAAAAGATGTTATTGTTAATTCAACAGGACAAATTCGTGTTAATTTAACCGGCTTAAATTGTAACATTAACTAGTTAAAATTGTAAAATCAACAGGAAGATTTAATACTTTTTAGTGTTAATTCTACAGTTGCCATACTATTAAACTAACACTTGACAGTAGTGTTAAATTTACATGATTACATGATAGCATACATTAAGCATCGTGTTGAAAAAAATTAACCAAAAAATTTGTTGTTTTTTGGTTGATTTCACACTATTTTTTTCTGGGTGTAGCGAGTACACAGCAAAACCCCAATTGGGAATATATGGCTGCATTTGACACACAAATTCCTTTCCCAACTTCTGCTAATTCAATCAGTGGCAAGTGGAAGCTGAAAGTTATATACACAGAGCCAAAAGACCACCTAAAATGCCCTATAAATTAGAACAAAATTTAGCGGATTTCTCTACGCCTTCTCTCCAATAAGATGCCCATCTTATTGTGACTGGATATTTCATTTTAATAAAACTAAGTAGATATACTGTAAAACTAATATGAAAACCTTTTCAATATTATTAAGAAGATAACCCGTGGATTTTAGATGAAATCATTTTCAGTAAAATTTAATGGATAACCTATAAAGCTAAGATGAAAACCTCTTATATAAAATTAAGAAGATGACTCCTAGAATAAATATGGAAACCTTTTCACATAAATTTAGCAGATAACCTGTAAAATTAAGAAGAAACCCTGTTTAATATTATTAAGAAGAGAATATTGATTTTCATCGGAAAGCATAATTAGTCAACTAGTATTTTCCTAGGACTTATTCAGACAAAGGGCAACATTTCATTTCATATAAGTGCAGATGGACATAATAAACTCTTTATACCAAGTGCTTGACTAATCGTTTGAGAATTGTAGAAATGTGCTAAGCCGTAGTGAAATTGACGAACGGAGGAAACACATAAGGGCTCTTTTAAAAATAAAAAGTTCTCCCTCTTAATTTCTTGAACATGTTATTGCACACATACATAAAAAGTGGCTGATGCAATAACTGTTATGCATATATCTAGTATGTACGAGTATATCCATACATGTACGTTCGTTAAGACGTTTATAGCAAAATTTTAATTAATAAGGGCTCTTTTAAAAATAAAAAGTTTTCCTTTTTAATAAATTCAAAAAGGTTCTAGTAAAAATTAGAGGATTTCCTTATTGATTTGCTTTATAAAAATTTTCTCATAAAAACAAGCAGATTTCTTCTAACAATTTAATTTTTTTGACAAAATGACATAAAAAATTAATAAATAAGAAGTTATCTCCTCATTTTCAGACGGTATCCTTTTCAATAAATTTAAGAAGAAATTCAAGCTAAAATCTAGAAGATTTTCTAGAAAAAATTCCTTCAATTTTGTCTCCTCTCGCTCTCCTTGGCCAAATAGCTTTTTTAGATGGCAATCTCTTTGATTATAGGTGAACTTTTTGGCTCTGTGTACATATGCTAGTTAAAAGTTTGTTTCCGCCAGCAACAGCACATAACCCACTCACGCTATTGCCAGCAAGTTTATATTATAATAATACAATGGCGCGGATATAACTATAACGGGTTCTAGGGCCGAGCTTATCTTCCCAATTCGAGGCGAGCTCCTTAATGTGTTTTTCCTACTAATTTGGTGGACCTACAGTTTTATGCATATTTTGTGAGAAGCTTTTTCATGACAGAAATACACGCGGAGGGTATGCCGCCCACTGCCGAGGGGTGACCGGTACACCACATCGGCCACTCAAGCCAGCGAGTTTAGTGCAGTCATAATTTGCGATGTGCTTATTGTGCCTCACAACTAAACAAGAATATGCTTGGATGGGCTTCGCCTTCACACATCCTTAAGCCATTGGTCTTGTACATATTTGTGGATTTATGGCGACAAAATGGAATTTTCAACAAGCTAATAGAAGACCATTTTAAGTATAATAAAAGTATGTATGTATGTATTAACGTTTTTGTGGGTGTGCTTGTTAGATTATACTCGTGCTGCTAATTTGGTTTAATTAAACAAGCTTCCTGTGTGAATATTGAGCTAATTCTCAATTTGAATGATATATTAAGGGTACACATTTAAAGTAATCGTATGCAACGAAATACAATAAAACAAGGACGGTTGCCAATATTAGGCAAACGCAGAGTTTCGGAATATTTTTTAATTAAATTATGTATCTACACAGAAATCTCTGCTAATCCCAACGTTAAACTAAACAAAAAAAGTTGCCCATAACCGCCAGCTTTATCAGTTTTTACTTTATTGGCGTTTGGTTAACACAATATTGTTTCCCACATTCTCCATATGTAGCGAAATCAATAAATATGTACATATATACAAATGTATGTATGTTGCTCTGTAACATAAATTAACTGAATTTCCGCATAACTAGTCAAAGTCAAAAACAGAATAATGAAATAACCACGTCAGCTGCTCGTCTCTCCTCATTGACAAGCGTAAAACCTCAAACCCAAAGAGTGGCCTATGTTTTATAAGTTTGTAATTTGTGTGAGTAAATAACGCCACGCAAAGCCACGACCACATGAAAGCTACTAATTTAACAAATGCCAAATTTTCGCCCAACTGAACATTATTTAACAGTCAGGATACCGAAGCAGAAAGATAAAAATAAAAATTGGCCCATCATGTACGGACAAAATTGGCATTTTTGCGTTTTGCATGTAAATTTGTAGTCGTTACATGAATTGAGTTGAAATTACTAGGAAATTTGAAATTTCGATTCAAGTGCGTGTACATAGATACATATGTTCGTACATGGGCGAATCTGTGTAAAAAAACAGAACGAGGAAAAAATTAAAAGTTAAAAATCAAGGGGTATTTCTCAATATATGTATATTAGAGAAATTTGGTATGTGGGTATAGTTTTGTGACTAGCTGATCATTTGTCGGAATCGGCTAAATCGCAACACTGTAACATATACAACCGATTGTTCAGATATAGCTTTTTTGGGCTATAGCTTCTACATTTAATCTACTAGAACATTTCTAAATAATCTTTATCCACATTGCCTGCTGCTCAAGTGCTTTCCAAAAATGAAAATCAGAAGAAAATATTCAACGCTATGCATACTTTATTGAGCTTTGAAGGCATACAAACTTCACGTCGTTCTATAAAACAACTCGAGATTTTTTCAGAGTAAAAATATTGAGTGCTTTCCATGAAAAACAACGTAGCAAGTTTCTATTTTTTTATAGTTTTTTCTTATAGTTTTATGTAAAGCGTATCCTAACTTAGATGGTATCAAGTTTTGGTATTGACCTTTCAATCCGAATAGAAGTTACAAATGAAAATATACTTAGCAATCAACTGAAGTTTCATATCGAATTTAAACGTTGAGAGCTTCCCCTGCAAAACACAGTTTTCAGACTTAGTACAGTACTGTTTGAAAGCGTACCTTCTGTCAACACACAAAGAAACAACACGCCTTGGCAGCCACGTCACTGTTGATAGCTACAAACTCGAAACAGTTAAGGACTTCGTCTATTTGGGAACCAGCATTAACACCAAAAATAATGTCAGCACTGAAATCCAACGAAGAATCACTCTTGCCAATAAATGCTACTTTGGACTAAGTAGGCAATTGAAAAGTAAAGTCCTCTCTCGACGAACCAAAATCACACTCTACAAGACACTCATCGTTCCAGTCCTCATGTATGGCGCAGAAGCATGGATTATATCAAAAGCAAATGAGATGGCGCTTGGAGTATTCGAGAGGAAAGTTCTTCGGGTGATTTATGGACCTTTGCGCGTTTGCGAGGGCGAGTATCGACGGAGATTTAACGACGAGCTGTACGAGCTGTACGCAGACATCGACATTGTTCAGCGAATAAAGATCCAGCGGCTGCGCTGGGCAGGTCATGTCGTGAGAATGGACGAAGGTGCTCCAGCCAAGAAAGTATTTTTATCGAAACCCGCTGAACGCAGAGGAAAAGGGGGGCCTCCACTGCGTTGGGAAGATCAGGTGGACAGTAATGCTGACTCCCTAGGTATTCCCAAGTGGCGCCATGCTGCGCGAAACAGAAGCAATTGGCGCGCTCTGTTGGACTCGGCCAGAATCGTATAGACAGTAAATGGTGCGTACTTTCAAATTATGAGGCAACTTTTTTTATCCGCGTTAATTGATATCTTTGGCAGCTTTTTGCTTTTGAAATATACATAAAAAAAATGTGTAAAAATTGTAATATTTTAAAATGAAATTAAAAAAAAAAAAACAAAAAATATGACCTCCTCAATTTTTTAATAATTCATAGTCCTAAATGTTCTTTATAAACAGGTGAAAAAATCGTAAAAATTCGTTTCCTCCGTTTTGTTTTTTGAACTTTTTTATGGAAGGTATTTTTTAAGTTTTCGTACATTTTTCCCATACAAAATGCCCAGAAGTATGCTTCAAAAAGTTTCCATTTTTTGTATGGGGAATATTTGTCAAATTAATGAAACTTCATTTCCAATTCTAATTAAGATATTCAAAGAAACTAAATGTTGTTTTCAAGGGTAATGATTGTGCTTTTAACTGGTTTAATCGAATTTGAGTCCAAGGTAATTACATAAAAGATATTAAGCAGGGAATAGAGCCAAAAAACGTATTTTATGCCTTTTTGGGCAAAAATGTATACACTAATCAAAATTGATTGTAACCTCGTTTTGAATTTCGATTTTCTCATTTTTAACTTACATTTCCCAATTTGAAATTACACATTCTCAATACGAATTTGTATTTCTCAATATCAACTTATACATTCCCAATACGAATATACATATACTTTCCCATTTGAATTTCGGTATAAAGCATCAAAGTTTACCAAAAAAAGATACTTGCGTATATTAATTTATAACTACGAAAATAATGATTCCAAGTGAAAAACTAGCATAAACAATTTCATTAAAAATAAATACGCGAATATTTGTTTAACATAAGATTTCGATGCACCTCCATTACCTAATGTACTAAAATTACTCATACGCAGTGTATTTTCAAGCAGGTGCATAGTGTTAATTCAACTCAATCAACTTTATACGGAAAAAGTGCTCTGCTATTTATTAGACAGCATTCCGTCCTGAGTTCATTGTTCTGTTAGCACTAAATTTGCTTTAAAATCAAGACATGAATGAGTACGGCAAATAACGTGGAGATTCAATCAGTCTGTTAGCCGTATGATATGGTCACTGATGATGCGCCACGGATGACTTTATTGAACAAGGTAATTGTTCTAAATAACTGTTACTATACAAATACTCCTACGTATATAAGTACCTATGTACATAGATATATGTACATTAACAATATCAACTTGAGCAGTCGAAGGATGAACATATCAGATATTAGATAAATTATTGTAAAGAAACAAAACAAAAAGTATGACAACAGAACGTGCTTACGAAAAAAAAGAATAGAAAGAGTGTTATGCAAGAAAATAATATACAAAACAAAAATGACATTGACATACACATAAAACATACTATACTAGATATGTAATAATGTGAGTGGCTAACAATATACATATGTACATATATGTATGTGTATAAATAAGTAATGTAAGGTAAGAAAAGTGCAACAAAGTACACTCAGACGACCGACGCAGTGTACGGAAGTGACATGGAAGGGCAATAAAGGTTATACATAGGACATATTGGATGAGAATATTTATTGTGGTTAAGTTGAATCGCAGTATGCACATCACAAAAGAGAAAACTGGATACAATAAGAGCCACAAAACACACACATGCTTACGATGGGATCTAAAGGATATTTATATTAAGAGCATCCATAAGCCTACACATAAGTCTACTCATGGTTCTGCACTACGTCGCTATATTTTGCAACATATTTTTTTTAAAGATGTGTGTTGATGTCATGTTTTGTGAGCGGCAACGATAGTGACAACATAGCCAACGTCTGCCCGCATCATCACTTTGTTTTTTTTTTTTTGTATTTTCTGTGAGATGGTTGAAAATCTTAAATGAATAGCCTTGGGTGAAGTTGGAAAATATTGTAGAATAATAAATGTTAAGCTGTTTGACAGTTTGTGGTAGCAGGAAAAATTTGCTGATATTTTTGCTAGAGCAGTGATTTTTTAGAGACTTGCGAATATTTTCATTGACCGAGTTTGAAAGTTTAGGTTGATTATGTGGAATTTATATAAAAAAAAATAGTTGATATTAATATTTTCAGAACTGTTCTTCTTCGTCTCTATTTAGTTGAATTAAATAACAATTACCCATAAGAACTAACTTTCGATGATCTTGTCTTCAATATTCTTTAAACATAATTTCAGGTAGTCATATGTCTATAGAAGAAGGTTGATTTAGAAATGTCATTCAAAATCTCTGAGGAATTCGCTAACGCTTACGGATAGCTCGTGAATCATAATTGCTCACATAATTGCAGTTGTTTTCTAATTTATATTCAAGTCATGTATGTGGTTATTTAATTCATTTGTTTATTTATGTATTTATAATAAATAACGTGTGTATTTACATTTAGATATGTATTGAAATTAATTTAAGTATTTATATATATTAATTATTACAATTAAGCTTAGATATGCGTAACTGTCTGTTCGAGTCGTTAAAGCGAACTGAACTCAAAACCTCTGCTAACGTCTTGCGACGTCCGTTGTATTGTGACGTCCGTTGTGTAGGTATATCAGGTATATCCCTGACTGAGATAGATGTATCCTACAACTCGGCCATACCTGACAACGCGTTCGCCCTCGAACGTTATTGCCATTTTTTCATATTATCGGCTGAAGTTGTCGTCACCCGAGGCCCTTCGCAATTCCCCACTCTTTCCACTTCATAACGATCGTGATTTAGTTTCTTAACTATTTTATATGGCCCCAGAAACTTTGGTCGTAGTTTCATACCTACGCCAAACTGCGTACGTTTAATTGCTACTAATTCATTTTCTTTATACTCCGTTCCTGGTTTTCTATTCTTATTGTATGTTTTTATATTTTCTTCTTGCACTTTCTGTATACTCTGTTTAGCTGACTCGCGTAAAATTTCTCTCTCTTCATTGAACTTACGGACTGTTTCTTCATGCAATATTTCAGTTAATCTCAAATCCTCCTTAACCCGCATTTCGCACCCAGTTAGTAGCTTAAACGGAGAAATGTTAGTACTACGGCTAGGTGTGTTGTTCACATGTTTTTGAACTTCACCTACATATTTATACCACTGCCCTGGATTGTCATGAGACAATTTTGCCAACATCGGTACTACAACGCGATGCATTCGCTCCACTTGGCCATTTCCTCGAGGGACACCAGTGGTAATCAACAAATGCTGTATACCATTGCTTTCGCAATAGTTCTCAAAACTATGTGATGTGAAAGCTGATCCCCTATCCGTTATAATTCTGATCGGATTTCCAAATATTGATGCTTGCTTCGTTAGCCTGTCTAAAACTGCGTCTGACCCTGTATCTTTAGTGGGATAAAGCCACACGAACTTCGAAAATGCATCTACGACTACTAGTATGTATTTGTTTTGATTGCATGTAACCGTCATTGGCCCTACGTGGTCAATATGATACGTCTCTAGTGGAGAATCTCCTTTATCGATAGGCGATAAAAAACCTTCTTTCTTCCCACTTTTAGCGTTTATTAATAAACACTCTACACAACTCTTCACAATCTTTTCAACTTTCGGTTGTATCTCTGGAATATAATAATCTTTTTCTACGCAATCTCGTGTTTTCTTCACTGAAAAGTGTCCTTGTCTATGAGCTGTTTGAATTATCTCTTCTTCCAACGACGCCGGAACTGCTATCAATTCTTTGTCTTTGTCTTTGAATAGTATATCATGACGGATATAAAAATCTTCGTAGTTTGAAGTTTCGAGTATTTTCCTTATTGCTCGAGTCCATTTATCGTTTAACTGAGCTTCTTTCAATCTGTGACGTAGTGAGTCATTCACCATCATGCAGCTTAATCTGCTAAGAGCGTCTGCATGTTTCATTTGTTTTCCTGACCTATGTTCCACCGAATACTTAAATTCCTGAAGAAACATTGCCCACCTAGAAACTCGCGTTGGTACGTCTTCCTTTTTTAAAGTCATTGCAAAAGCATTGCAATCTGTCACTATCTTAAATGGTATTCCTAACAAGTAAATACGCCATTTTTTAACAGCTTGAACTATCGCGAGAACCTCCAGCTCATAAGAGTTGTACTTTTCCTCTGATGGTGTTGTCTTTCTACTCATGTACATTACCGGGTGAAATTGTTGGTCCTCCGGCTCCTGCTGTAAAAGTACCGCACCGTAACCATATTTCGATGCGTCCGTATGAATTTCTGTAACGCCATTCGGATCATACAATTTCAACACCGGAGGTTTCACAAGAGCCTCCTTGAGTTGGAAAAAAGCGGTATTTTGATCGGCAGTCCATTTGAAACTTACGTTCTTGCGTAGTAAGTCCGTTAAAGGTTTTGCTATCGTTGCGTAATTTCTAATGAACCTACGAAAGTACGATGTTAACCCTACAAACCGTTGAATTTCCTTTTGATCTTTCGGTACCTTGAACGATTCTACTGCTCGCGTTTTCTCTAACGATGGTCGTACTGTGCTGTTCTCTATAATGTAGCCAAGAAAATCTACCTTGCGCTTCAGAAAACTACACTTTTTCCACTTAATTCGTAATCCTGCTTTTGATGCTACTTTCAAAACCTTTTCTAACTTAAAAATTCCTTCTTTCTCATTTGCAGATGGAATGATCAAGTCATCCATATAAATTATAATAGTTCCGTCATTAATCAGCTCCCTAAATATCGCGTTAATATACCTACAAAAAACTGCGGGAGAGTTCGATATTCCGAACGGTACATACCGAAATTCGTACTGGCCCTTGTTTGTTACAAATGCAGTATATTTCTGTGAGCTTTGTTCAATTGGTACATGGAAAAATCCGTTCTCTAAGTCTAACGTTGTAAATACTTTTGATCCCTGTAATCTTTCAAGTACCTCATCCATCAATGCCATAGGAAAATTATCGCGCATAATTTTCTCATTAAGTTTTCTGTAGTCGCAACAAAGTCGTTTAGTTCCGTCTTTTTTGCCTACCAACACAACAGGAGAAGCATAGCTCGAGTTGCTATTAGTAATTATGCCCTCATCTAACCACGTCTTTATCTGTGCTTCGATAATCTTTTGATCTGCAAAAGATGTTCTCCTCGGACGCTGATAAATTGGTAAATCATCTTTCAAAATAATTTTCATCTCAACAGGAGATTCAATTGATTTTTCCGGTACATATTGGTTGACTAGTTCTTCAACAACCCCCGCATCACCTTTATTGAGGTGACTTAGGTCGTATTGTGAACCGTTTACCTCCTCAACACTCATGCATAGTTCTGGGAATTCTTTCTTCAATTCCATTATACTACTGTCAGGATTTATTGTTCCTTTTCTTTCTTCCTGTTTGTACGTAAGTACGTCACCATCTTCCCTGATTATTAAATCCACTTGATTTAATATCGACCGCCCTAAAATAGCTGGATAATCCATATCTCTATCTTTAATGATATGAAACATTATCTCTAACTCCAAGTCGTCTACCCATGCTTTCGCATTGAAACTTCCTAAGGTGCGTATCTCCTGATGACCTATCCCTTCTAATACACGTATATCGCTGTTAATTTTTATGCAAAAATCCAATTGATTCACCGTTGATTGCCTTATTAAGCATAAGCCACATCCCGTATCCAGCAAAGCTGGAAAAATAGTGTAACCTACCTTTAACTTCTTGAACTTTAAATCTCTATCCGCTCTTGAAGGTTTCCATTCAATCTCTTTTACCGTGTTTGAATTCGTCTTTTCTGTTTTAACTTTATTTTTCTCTAGTGGACATTGATAAGATTTGTGTCCTGTCTTACTACATTTAAAGCACTTGACCTCCTGCCCTTTAACTTTACAGTCCTTAGCTAAATGGGACGCATCACCACATTTAAAACATTTTTTCTCACCTTCCTGTGACTTAGCTTTATCAGCTTTAGGCTTAAACTCGGTAGCTGCTGATTTGTTTGAAATTTTTTCGTAAATTTTTATTTGTTCTTTAAGCTCTTTTACACTTTTGGCTTGATATAAGACGGTTTTATTGAACCTAGTATCTGGTATACCTGCCACAAAGTAATCTAAGAGACTTTTCTCATCCAAACAAACCTTTTTCCCAATTTCCATCAATGCGTACAAAAACTCTAAATACGTCTCGTTTGATTTCTTTTGTCGGCTTCTCAACATTTTGTGCACCTCTGCCGAGCACAAGCTCTCTCCAAATTCTTCGACGAGAGCTGCTTTTAACTTACTCCAATCTTTTAGACCTACCTGGCTTCTAACGAACGACTTCGCTGCCCCTCTCAGCAGCTGTTTAGAGTAAATAAACTTGTGAACCTCGGTCCAGCCTACAGTTTCTGCACTCTCTTCAAATTGTTCCACCCACTGGTTAATGTCCAAATTGTCTGTACCGTTAAATAAAGTCAAGCTCTCTTGAATGTCTTTGAAAGTAAAATGAGGAGTTGCGACTTGCCTAGGGCTGACAACAACGACTTCTTCTCTTGAAGATACCGACTCAAAATCATTTTCTTCCTCTTCTTCTTCTTCTTCGTTCAACCGTCCATAATGTCGGAGGAGTCTATCCCTCAGATCCACCTTCCGCCCATCTATTGGTAACCTCAGCTCCCTAAGCTTTTCTTTCAGTAGCACAACTGTCATTCCTAAAATATCTTGAGCCTCCATTTTAAAGATTTGTTGTCATTCCTTATTTGTAAATTCTTAAAAATACAAATTTTTACGAAATATTCATATACAAGTGTCAAATAAATATTGTTATATCAACTATTCCTTTAAAAATATTTTTAAATTTAAATTTAAAATTAGTTATCATGGAATTACACTTTTAAATCAACACATGGATATCTTATTTACTTTGCGAAAATTCTACACAAAATTTTAGATTAATTCTCTTCATTATTACGACAATTAATATTTTTTTCCAAGAAATTCATTAATTTCTACTTTATATTCTTTAAATGTAAATTCCGAAAAAAAGAAAAATATAATGTAAATTCCGAAAAAAAGAAAAATTCATTAAAACATAAGTATTTCTATTCTACTTAAGCTTATCTTTTTCCTGCTGGGTACATCGCCTTCAATGCTCGCTGCTTCTGCTGATTTCTGCTGCTTTTTCCCTCTGCTACGCCGCTTTTCTATTGCTGGAGTTGCTGTACTTCTTATGTCGATTTATGTTTTGCATAATATATTTGGGATTTCATATAATGTTGGTTTTCCCTTTTACTCACACGAAGCTTTTACGCGAGCATGACCACAGTCACAAAATCAGATATTTATTCTACTTATTGGTAGCGTCTATACCTTTATGTACTTCTTCAATGGAAAATTTATCGCACATATGCATATTTTTGTTTATACACACACGCACTCCAAGTTTTATGCAAAAACACTTGTAACATGTACACATATAGTGTACCAACCGTATTTTCTATTTCCAGTCAACTGTTCTTTTCACACGCATGTGCGAATGCTTTGCGCACGTACCAACACTATCTCTTGTTCTTCACACTGGCATCCGCATCCGCTTTCATTTCAACTTGTATGCACTGCTTGCTTCCGCATACGTATGTTCGTACTCTTGTAGGTACTCACCCTTATTTTTCACGCTTCACTGTTTAATAGTATGCGCATATGTATGTGTGTATGTACGTATGTGCTGTCACTGACGCTTCTAACATGCAAAGCTCACTGCGCACTTACAAAATTTTGTACACCTGTACTTCTTTACTGACGCTACGCAGTATACATACAATATGCAACTGTTTGCAGTAGCTTTGATTTTTCACGTATAGGACAGTCACTTCAAAAAGAACGCTTTGCTCTTATAAATTTTCACAGCAATTTTTCTTTTTTGTCTTTTCAAACACAAATTTAGCAGTTTGTACAACACCTCATACAATTATCTCAAAAAGAACGTTTTGCACATGTTTCTTGTTTTTTTTTTTTTTTTTTTTTTTGTCAATACGCAACTGCAATTAGCTGTGTCTTTTCCATACGTTTTAATTCTTCACACATTGTACAGTTTTTTTTTTTTTTTCAAAAATAATGCTTTGTACCTACTCGTACATGTACACTTTGTAAAAATAAAATTATTAGTTTGTGCTTATTTTTTCAGATATATGTATCTTAACTTTATCGTTTTCTTTCACTTCTTGTTATTTCACTTTTTACAGTTTTTTATTTTTGTTTTAATATTAATATTAACTTTCACCGCACTTCACTATCCGGTTTTTTCATATCAATCCCGGTTGAGCCCCCAATTTGTGGTTATTTAATTCATTTGTTTATTTATGTATTTATAATAAATAACGTGTGTATTTACATTTAGATATGTATTGAAATTAATTTAAGTATTTATATATATTAATTATTACAATTAAGCTTAGATATGCGTAACTGTCTGTTCGAGTCGTTAAAGCGAACTGAACTCAAAACCTCTGCTAACGTCTTGCGACGTCCGTTGTATTGTGACGTCCGTTGTGTAGGTATATCAGGTATATCCCTGACTGAGATAGATGTATCCTACATGTATTACAGTGTGTACAGCATGTAGATACTTCCTTTTTTGCCTTAGTCACTATATTACTATGACTTGCAATTTAGAACAAAGTACTGGTATAAAAACGTCAATAACAACAGTTGCAACAAACATCGATTTTGCGATCACACATACATTTTTTTTTTGCCGACTTTTAAATTGAACGTTCCAAAGTCAAATGGCGGCAGCCTGAGATGTGGCAAAAGCTGTGCAATTGACCTCCCAGCCGCTGAGCTACTGCAACGTGACAGAATGCACAAAGTATACACAGCTCAGCCGAGGACTGTGGAATTCCAAATTTGTTTATACGGCTATTGTAGACATCATTTTCCGCATCCAAATGTTTAATGCTAAGCCAAAAACAAACACTATAAATGGCGTAAGAATATCTAATCTAATATGGGTAGGTGTGAGATTTCAATTAGAGCCTACGATTTCGCGAGATCGAATCGTAAGCCGTAATTTCAATTGGTACATTTTTTTTTATAATAAATTCCTGTAGGAAGAAGTTAAATGAAATTTATTTAATTTAATTTCTGCTAGTATTTAAATTTAATTATTATAATTATTTATAAGCTGCTGTATGTAAGTATATAAAATGAACGCATCATATGTTTTTTTTTTAATGAATTCTTAATTTGATCGCATTTAAAACTTTTGGCGATAAAAAAAAACATTTCAGAGATATAGTAAAAAATATGTCATGAATGATGATTATGTATGCGCAATTTAATTTAAATTATTGATGAGAATTACATTTGCAAGCCGCAGCTGATAGTAAGGTAAATGAACTAAAATGTTTGCTACTGATGGTTTCAGATAGATATGTATGTACATTAGACCGTCGCATTGCCCGGAATATCTTCTTCTATATATATAACAAGTAAGGAAGCCTAAGTTCGAGTGCAATCGAACATTAGATACTCAGCTGTATGCTTTCATTGTTTGTTTGCGTTTGTTCGATATAGGGTGTATTTTATATGAAACGAGTGCTGCATAAACAGGGCGCAGCCACGCCCATTTTCAAAATTTATATCAATCATCCAAATAAGCATACAAATATTATTGTTAGTGCAAAATTTCATCCCTCTATGACTTTTAGTTACAAAGACTTCACGTTACAAATTCCAAAAGGGTGTTCCAGAAATATCTTTGTTAAAAAGTAGGCGTGGTCATAAACCGATTTCAATACATTTTTGCGTGTCTATTAACACATGTTATAAAAGTGTATAAACCAAGTTTCGTCATAATATCTCAATTATTTGTCGAGTTAAAGGCTAAGAAATCTCATATATCCCTTTGTCTAAAAAGAGGCGGTGCCACGCCCATTTTCCAAACTTTTTTATTTTTTGTTTCCGGTCTATTGTAAAACTCATGTCACAAAATTTCAATGAATTATCTTTATATTTCACATAGATATCGCTTAAAATGGTTTTATTAGGTCACTTTATAATACACATATATAAAAGTGGGCGCGGTCGTCAACCGATTTTGGTAATTTTTCGTCCACACATTTGGCTAAGTAAATATATCACGCGTACCAGATTTCATCGATATATCTTTAACGGTTTCTGAGTTATGGCTTATTAAACTTTCAATATTCGCTCCTTAATAAGTGGGCGTGGCACCGCCCATTTTCCAAAATTTTTGTAGTTTTTGTTTTATGTCCATAGTTGGACTCCTGCCACAAAATCTCAGTGATTGATCTTTATATTTGACAGAGATATCGCTTAAAATGTTTTTATTAGGCCCCCTTATATTTCCTATATATAAAAGTGGGCGTGGCCGTCAACCGATTTTGATAATTTTTCGCCAAAACATTTGACTAAGTAATTATATTACGCGTACCGAATTTCATCGATATATCTTCAACGGTTTCTGAGTTATGACTCATAAAACTTTCAATGTCTGCCCCTTAATAAGTGGGCGTGGCACCGCCCATATTCCAAAATTTTTGTGTTTTTTGTTTTATGTCCATAGTTGGACTCATGCGACAAAATTTCAATGATAGATCTTTATATTTGACAGAGATATCGCTTAAAATGTTTTTATTAGGCCCCCTTATATTTCCTATATATAAAAGTGGGCGTGGCCGTAAACCGATTTTGATAATTTTTCGTCAAAACATTTGTCTATGTAAGCAAATTACGCGTACCAAATTTCATCGATATATCTTCAACGGTTTCTGAGTTATGACATATAAAACTTTCAATGTTTGACCCTTAATAAGTGGGCGTGGCACCGCCCATTTTCCAAAACTTCATCAAATTTCTTCATAAGGGCCCGAGCTCAATACGTGGGTAAAATTTTAAAACTCTAGCTATATTAGTGGCTGAGATACCAAATTTCCGATTTTTTCTATATAGGAAAAGTGGGCGTGGTCATGGTCCGATTTCGCCCATTTTCAATACCAACCGTCCCAGTCTCGATACCAACTTGCGTTCCAAATTTCATCAAAATATCTCAATTTTTGCGCGAGTTAGAGTGTTTACAGACGGACGGACGGACGGACGGACGGACAGACGGACGGACGGACGGACGGACGGACGGACGGACGGACGGACGGACATGGCTCAATCGATTTCTCTTTTCACCCTGATCATTTTGATATATATAAGTCTATATCTATCTCGATTATTTCATTCTGTTACAATCCACCGTTATGTGATTAAAACTATAATACTCTGTGTACTAGTACAGCTGAGTATAAAAATGATTTGGTATTTAATTGAAACGCTAAAACTTGAAAATGGCTGAACCAAATCAAATACTTCCTTAGGGGGGTTTGTTTGCTGTTACCTCGCGAAGGTTTAGTCGAAGAAAAAATTTGAAAATGTTAGGGGGGCGTGGCACCTCCCATACAACCTTAATTTTTAAAGCTGATTATCTCTAAAAGAGTTCAAGGTAGGGAGCTGAAAATTGGTATAGAGGTAGGTGATATCAAAACCATTCCCACGCATAAAAGTGGGGGTTATCGGAAAAAGGGGCGTGGTACCTCCCTTACAAACTTAATTTTTAAAGCTGATTATCTCTAAAAGAGTTCAAGGTAGGGAGCTGAAAGTTGGTATAGAGGTAGGTGATATCAAAACCATTCCCACGAATAAAAGTGGGGGTTATCGGAAAAAGGGGCGTGGAATCTCCCATTCAAACTTAATTTTTCATGCTGAATATCTTTAAAAGGATTTAAGTCAGGGACCTGGAAATTGGTACAGAGCTATATGATATCAAAACAATTTTTGCACATAAAAGTATAGGTTGTCGGAAAAGGGGGCGTGGCACCTCCCATACAAACTTCATTTTTCAAGCTGAATATCTATAAAAGCGTTTACGGTTGGGACCTGAAAATTGATCAGGAGATTAACGATATCAATAGAATGCTTATGAAAAAAAACAGTAGTTTTGGGAAAAGGGGGCGTGGCACCTCCCATGCGTTCTTAATTTTAAAGGCTAAATATCCCTAAAAGCGTTCATGGCATGTACATAGAAATCACTATGCAGATATACGATATCAATACCATGTTCATCCAAAAAAAAAAAAAAGATTTATCGAAAAATGGGGAATTGCACCTCCCATACGTACTAAACTTTTGAGGCTGAATATATCTAAAAGGATTGGAGGAGGGGCCTGAAAACCATTATGGAGGTATACTATATCAATACTCTTACTTACTTAGTTAAAATAGCCAATACTCAGTGAAAATAAATATCCGGAACAGAAAACTAAAAATTTTGTGCATCGTGCAGCCTTAAACTGAATACTAAAATTATATATTTTTAAAGTTGTATACACAATAAAGTAGTGAAAATCGTTAATTTTCTATTAAAAACAATAACAATTTTTGAAATGAAATTAATAAAAAAAATCTATTTTGAGCAGAACGAAGTTTGCCGGGTCAGCTAGTTATATTATAAATGTAAAATGGAATCGTGTTTAAACTCAATTGGCGGGAAAACCGCTGAACAAATCCTCATGAAACTTTGCACACCTAAGTATTTTCATCTGGTGAATACTATAGGCATATTTTTAATCTTATTGAAAAGCAGGGATGGGCACTTCCCATACGAAATTTTCCTTTATTTCGTAACATCTCTTGAAATATTTGTACTAGAATAATGAAAATTTGTGCGAAGGAATATTATATCTGGGGCAATTTGCAATAATCGCTTAAGTAGAAAAATATGATTTCGAGATAAATTGATTTTTAACACGCTTTTATTAGTTTCACCTGTATGTATGTACCCTCACGGAAAAAGAAGTTAGTTGCAAAAATAAATATATTAAAAAGTGATTTATATTCAACTAATTTTAAAGTAGCTTAAAATAAATGCAGCGCGTGACAGTTTCTTGTATATCAACCCATATCTTCGGCATTTATGTATATAGTTCACAAAAGCTCCAATACGACTGACTTGGCCGATGTATACTGATTGAATCTATATTTTTGGCTGCGTTTTTTGGGTCTCCATATATTAGCTTCATACTTATTTATTTGTCGTTATACAACAACTGTCCTAAGTGTGTGTACTTACAATTGTATGTATGTACATATGTAAATACTTAGTGTAAAATAACCAAGTGTCAAGTGTGAAGCAGCAAACAGATATGTAAGTGGAAAGTTAGTTTGTGCGACTAGCAACCACCTACTCACGCCACTGCCAAGTACTGCTGCATTTAATGTGTGCTCAGCTCATCTTAGCTCAACTGCAATGTTTGGCGTGCGATGCATCTGTTTAAAATAGATTAAAGCGCTTCTCCGTTGTCGGTTTTTCGTTTAATGGTGACAAAAAAGAAAGTTATAAAGAAAGTGGTAGAAGAGAATAATTTGCTTTTGCAGGAAATCAGCGAGTAAGGATTCTTGTTTTGTTTATTTTGTTGAGTTTCCACGCTTAATGACAACAGCTTGTGCTAAAACTTGTACAAAACTAATACAAACTTCGACGCAAAAAATTTGCATATATATAAGATGAAATTATAATAATAAATGCGTTTGGAGAGAAAACTATTATTCAAATTTCCTCTTTTTCTATTAGCCATAAGCTAGATAAATTACTTTTTGATGTCGAAATTAAGATTTAACTAAAATAAGAAGGAATAAAACATGCTAATTCTATAGCTTTAAGGGAATAGCGAGCTGATATTCCTTTATGTTATGAGAGAGTACATGACAATTGTTCCCACGACTTTACACAGCAGAATACCTCGAAATAGGAAAACGATTGTGTTTATCATCCTACTTTTCTCCCACCTATTCAATCTAAAAATTCCAAGATGGTATTATGTTTATATATTCACTCCTCCATATTATAAGTTGTATGAATTTAATAGCTACATAGATACAATAAAACACACACACTTCATAATCATCCAAATGCAGGTGATGCAACGATTCTCACAAACCATTGACTCAGGAATCAAGTAGTAAATAATAAAGCAAAGCAAAAGTGTGCGTGACACGAAGCGTGAACAAACACAAAGGACACTAGAAATGCGTTACTTAAGTAAGAGACCGCAACTTTGTAGACATGCCGGAAAATCAGTGCAGATGATATGTTTGCAGAAAAAAAGTTGTTGAAAGGTAAAAGTGAATTACTTAGGAAGTTTATGCACTTGTTTGGCATATCACGTGCTGTAATGTAATGTGATAAACTAAAATTGATTGAATTTTGAATTAATACTAGTGATATTTCCAAGCACATATGTAATAAAAACCTACGTATTTTATTACTATGTATATAGCTACGTACATACATATACATACCTATATACATATGTCTGTTAGGGTGGGGCGATTTACTAACCTATATCGCGCCATCGAAATTCGGATTCCTCTCCTTTTTCTGAGTAGAAAACTCCTCCACGACAATTGGCCAAAATTAATTTTGATGTTCCGGAATTTAGTTTTTATGAACCAAGACGAATTTTTGAAAATAAAAATTTGGCAAAAATCGACAAAAAATATCCAGGCCACTATGCACATCGAATTGAAGCAGAATTTTATGCAGATATAGGCCGATTTTCGGTTATGGAGGATGAATGCCCAAAATCGCATACTTTCGCGATTATCTCTTGCTGTGTATAATATATCTTAATTTTTTTTGCGAATTTCTTAAAGATAAGTCAATAAAATATAGGAACAATATTTTAACATATTAATTTATCTTCCGGTATACGAGAACTAGATTGCACTCTTTTTTCATTGGCCCGAAATCGCGATATGGATTCCCTATGTTATAGTCATCCGATACCGATGATTTTCGCCGACAGCGCTTTGTGTGCAATAAATACTCCAAATCCAAAATTTCGGAATTTTAGCTGCAAAATTTGAAGACTTATTCCCTAAAACGTAGATTTATGCTTCTGAAATTTGTTTTTTTGCTTCCAGTAGTACACCATGGCGTATGAGTAACCTTGAGTTTTTTTTAGAGTTGAGTAAAGTAAAAAAAAAGTCCCAAACAGCACACACATTATATGTACACAAGAAGCGTATTTGAAGAGGTCCATAACAAAACGCAATAATTCCACTTTTCAAATATTTTGGTTTTTTAAGTAAATCCAATTCTACGCATTAAAACCTATGTAACCATTGCTATAAAATATACCAAAGGTCAATAATTTTACTGTTATTCAACACCAAAAATATTAGTTCAGACCAAAATGAAACATTTCCATATCTATCCAATTAAATTAATTTTATTTTTATGTTTGTTAGAAATATTCTTTGATTAAACTACCTTTGGGAATAACTACTAAGTACCCCCTCGTTTGCTTGATGGAATTGATCTTGGTGTAGCAATAACGTCAGAAAAGAAGAAAGATGTTGCTAAACTATTGGAAAAACATTATGGCGAACAGTGGTCCAAAATTTCTGAGTTGGAGTATTATACCAAGATATTTTTATATCAGCAGGGAAATAGCGCCAATGGAACAGATGATATAACTTTATGTGATTGTTTGGAGGAGGACACTGCAATGAAAGTGTAATATACATAATGTGAATTTATTGTAATACTTGTATGTTATTATAGTGATTTAAATGCAATAAAAACCGTTGATATAAAACAGTTTTTAATTTTCCTATAGAATATGTATAAGCAATTAAAATCAAAAAAAAAAATATTTAAAGCAAAAAGCCAAAATTCTAAACCTAGTTTATATCAAAACGCAACATTTCCATACATGTTCAGAACAAAATGAAATAAATACTATCGGACGGACCAAAACGCAAGATTTCCATTTTTTTAATCTAAATAACTTAAAAACTAATTGCCAGATAAAATTTTTTTTTTATGATTTGTATTGTTTTGAGATAACTATTAAACTACAACAACAGTTTAAAAAAAAAATATATATCCTATTGACTTAAATTAGTTTTTTTTCGTTTATCCAAAAAAAATTGTTTTGGTGGAATTATTGCGTTTTGTTATGGACCTCCTCATTTGTCAAAAGTTTCTAAAAAATTATTATCAGAATAAAGCTACTGTAGAGTAACTTCATAGTTTTTCCCAAAAAATGTGGACCCATGTGGTGAAAATTGCACATAACACTCAACGGCAACACTTGCTGGCGCCATTGTTGACAAGCGGAAACTTGGACGTGGCAGCAACAGTCGGTCAACCGGCAGCCGGGAACTGCAATGCAAAGGAAATTGTGCAGTAAAAATTGAAAATTGAATACGCGAATATTGGCAATGTGTAAACATTGATTTGAACGGTAGGGAAAGGGACTGTATAAATGTACATACATTTGTGCATAGGGTGGAAAATGTGGAGATTGATTTGTCATATTGGTGTGATTCTTCTATGCCTTAATTGCGTCCATTGTATAACAAAGTAAATAGGTCCAATGTTTAAACTTGGCAATCTGGTGTGGGGTATTGTGTAGTTTTTTTTACTGGATTGTTTTTTATGTGAATTTCGTCAGTGTGAAATAAAGACTGTTCGGCACGCTGATAATTTGTACAATTTGTACAAATTTTCCTGAATTTTTGTCGAATCCTGTTCGGTACTCCACAAACTTTGCAAGGAGAGAGCGCATTTTGACATTTAATATGGAGAGAAAGTTACAAGTTTTTACGGAGTCTTTTTGGCTCAGTAAAGATTTTCAAGCTAAAAACAGCTGATTTTCGGTCTGGAAAAAAATTTTAAATTTTTGTAAAACTTCATAATTTTTTAAATATTTGTAGGAAATTTCGATAGAATGCACCGACTCGATTATTTGGATGGTAGGGGGGTTCATATAGATCACTAAAGTGGAAACCAAATCTTATTGAAACTTATAGTTTATGAATAATACAGTATTTTAGCGTAGACCACTCTTGTGCATTGGCGGCCTTCGGCCGCGCATTAGCAAAATAACCCTCAGCCATGGAGCGGCCCAGCGTAGTCCGGAGTGTTAAAAATAGTAAAATTAATATACACACAACACATCCTAAAAGTTATGTTGAAAAATTCTTAGTTCTTTGGAATATATACGGCAGGCGCATTTAAGCTTTAAGGCTTTTGTGCGAATGAAATTGTTCTATCAATTTCATCCATCTTTTTATTAAATTTCATAGACATGTGTATATATATTGCATATATTGCATATGACAGGCGTATTGTGAGCGAAACAAAAGCCTTTACAAATATGATTTACTAAGGTTTATCTTTTCCATTCATTTCAACGTGTTTTCCTATCTCATCATTTTATTTTTACATCCATGCAGCACACAGGCGGCACACTTGTACAAGCTGATTAACATAGATTAATACATACATACCTACATGCGGTGTACCACGGTGGCGGCAGCAAAGTAAAGTTAGATATTTACCTGAAAGCGCTCCACGGCTGATGTACATACATAGAAAAATATACATATGTACATATATGTATTAACACATGATTATATCGTCAAATGCTTCTGGCTGCACTTGCTGGCGAAATTGCATATGCATTAATGGTTCGTTGCTTGCTAAAAGACGCATTTGTTGCCAGTTGCTGCCAATGAGTGCATGCATACTTTTAGGCTTGCTAAGCGCTGTCATAATACATACATAATTCAGTCATTCATTCGCTCCTTGTTTTCGCTTTGTTGACTTGCTTGTTTTTACCCACATATTTATGTATGTACATATGTACCATGATGCTTGTGGTTTTAAACAAGGTACCGTAAATGTTATAAGCCTTCATGGATAACGATGATTTTGTTCGAATATCATTCTTAGTTACGAAATCGATGTCTCGCTCGAAAAGCCGCGTAGCCTTCACAAATTACATTAATACCTGCTAACTATGAAGAAATGTATGTATCACTTTTCTTAAAATGTTTTTAAAATTATTAATGGTCACTTAATCATAGAGTTCCACATTTCTGAAAGCCCCCAAGGAAATATTTACCGTTAATACAAAAAACTCTCTTGAATATTTAGAAAACGATTAAATAATCTAATTAGTAGAAACGAAATTTTCAAAATTTTTAATAAAAACTATACACGGAAAGAAATTTGCATACATGAATCAAGAAAAATGTTTTCTTGAACTCAATTTAGAAAATTTTTAGCGAAATAAGAAGAATTGACTTAATTATTACGGGTATTAAGAAATTGCGTTTTCCAAAAATGAGACAATTATTTTCTTATTCAAGAACACTAACAAAATCTATAGAAAAAAGTGTTGAAAAAAAAATGTTTAAATAAATAAGAAAATCTTTTCTTAAATTTACTTAAATGAAGAAAATCTTTTTGCTAATATCAAGAAGAATTTAAGAAAATTGTGTTTCCATGAATTGGAACAAAAAACTACAGCAAAAAAATTGAAAATAAATAAGAAAACGTTTTCTTGAGCGAAGTAAAATATTTCTTGCTGAATTTGCATTTCTAAAGTAACATGTATGTTTTTTTTATTTGCCATCCGCTTTGCATATTTCTGAATATTTCTGCAATTCTCAGATTGTTAGTGAAGCATTTGGTATAAGGAGCTAACTATTTGCATCTTCATTTATATTAATTGAAATGTTGTCATTTCAGTGAACAAGTCCTAGGAAAATAAGTACTAGTTGACTAATTATGGTTTTCTAATCCCTCATGATTAGTTTTCATTTTCCTTATATCTTACGTTTTTTAATATTTTTAGAAAATTTTTACTTGATTTAATATTTTCTTATTTACTTAAGCTCGTATAAGAACAGTTTTACTTGCAACAAAAAAATCATATATATTATTTCTAATTGGTGTTTTATAAATATCCCTTTTTCTGCTCACATAATTTACCAAAATTAATAAGTAAGGCATCGTTTTAAAGGTATTAATTAGCTATGCATGCGAAACGGTGTTTTATTGGGCGTGGTACTTTTTTTCTAATAGTATTTTGTAAAAATAAAATGTTTTAAACTAAAAGATTTGCGAATAAAACTATGCCTTAAGAATTATTTTATTCTAACAAGAGTGCAGTGTTAAATACAAATTTCAAATGTAGATGTCGCTCCAGATGAATAGTCGTGTATATTTTAAAACACTTTTATAAGCTTCAGCTGTATGTTTGTATGTAAACATCACATTATTTTAGGCGAACACGTGTGTATTCATACTTACGCTGAATGGGGGTTTTTCAGCATGGGATGTGCTTATTTATACACAGCTGTTCGTAGTACAATATATGTATATGTATTTATAGTTTTGATCAAATAACGGTTGTACGTAAGACCATAAAATATTGAGACAGATATGGACTTACATAAATCAAAACGATCACGATGAAAAAAAAATTGATTGAACGGCCGGTCGTACATAATCTAACTGGCGCAAAAATAGAAATATTTTAATGAAATTTGGTAAACAGATTCTAATGGGATCAGAGAAGGTTGGGGTTGAAAATAAGGCATATGTATGTATTTCGAAAAACACGTAAAACATGATAATTCAGTCACTAATAAAGTCCGAGTGATCGAATTTCATCCATGCAATGACCTTATGCCGTTATGAGGAAATATGCTGAAATTTAAAAAAAATGGGCCAAGAGGGGAAAATTTTAAAAGATTTATAAGTCAAAACTCAGGAACTGCAGCAGATAAGTCGATTAAGCTTCGGCCACTGATTTGCTTACCAAGGCAAACGTGTGGAAAAAAATTACCCAAGTCGGCAGGGACCACATATATGTATGTACATAAAAATATATGTAAAATATATAAAAATATAATGCACATACCTGTATAGGTATGCGATATCGTTGTCACACATATAGGTAATTCGTTGAAAGTTCCATAAGTTCCACCAAACCAAACTGACTGGCGCCACGTATGGTTTGTTATTTTTTGCGCAAGGTGCGCACGGGTCCGGCTAGTTATTTCTTAATAGTCCGAGATACGGTAGAACAAATATATCCCCTCATCCGTTATTTACCAATGGACAGTGGTAACTGACAGTTCCTAAGCATATTAACACATCGCACATGGGTTGCCTAGCTAAAACGCGTACGAAAGGTACTAAATATTTAAAACAAAAACTAAAATTTTTAGGTATACTCCCCTTTTCTGTTATTTAAAAAAACGATACACCAGACGAAAGAGAGCAATTAGGAGAGTTCAAAAAACATGGGTTGCCTATCGAAATCTGGGGCAAACTGGAGGGTTGCCAGCTTTGAAAAGTGCCTGAGTGATTTCTAAATAAAGGAAAAAAAGGGTTAAATACATATCGTATAGAAATATGTTGTTAGGAAACATATAGTAAAATTTCACGAACTTTAATTTCGTGGAATACGTTAACCCGCTAACACCTCTACGAAAGGGTCGTTTTGACCCCCTTTTTTTAAAGTCGGAAAAAATACTATTTTGAAGGTCGATAGAGGGTTGAAATATTCTAGAAAATTATTGGCCATAAAATTTCACTAGGGGTCTCCTCAGACAAAATCTTTGTATAAATAACCCAAAAGACCACAGAAAGCAAAAAACATATTCCCTTGTTCTATCTTTCACTGTCCATAAATAACAGATGAGGGGATATATTTGTTCTGTCGTATCTTAAGCCGAGATCACACGATTTACGCATTTGTACAGAAAATGACAAATTTAAATTTGTCCACATTTGCCCATTTTGATATCGATGTGCAAATGATTTGCTTTGCGTTCACACGATTTGCCCGATTTATTAGCTTTTGATTTGCCACACATTTGTACATAGAAGTAAAGTGGCAAATTTGTTCACATTCGTTCACACGATTTAACCAATCATGATAAAACAGTCGTATGAAAAATATAGAAGCATACTTTTGGGCATTATTTGGAAGAAAATTTTATGAAAAATTAACAAACAAAAATTAATCAAATAGGTATTAAATCATTATAAGTACATGTATTTTCACGATTTCAAAACTGGATAATACTTCTTTTAATTCTCTGTAAGATGATATAAAGTTAATTTAATTCATTCAATAGAATACGTGTGCTAACGAGCTCCAAAAAAATGGTCATTGTGAAATGTTGACTTTGGTTGCACAAAAGTGAATGAAATGTTGCAGATACGTCGAAATCGTATATGAAGAAATTGTTTATGTACTCATTTTGAATGAAAGTGATTATGTTACTTTTTTGCTCGGTATGACTATTTTCGGAGTTAGAAACAAATGAAGGATCAAAATCATATATCAATTTCGATTATTTTTAGAAATGGTTAGGGTAATAGTAGGATATAGTCACGTGCAAAGTTTTGTTAAATTCGCTCGGAAACTGACTGAGTTATTACCAGGGGTTCATGTTTATTTATATTCGGTTCGGATTCGGGAAATTATTAGAAAAATAATAGGTTAAGTATTCGGGTTCGGTTTCGGATCCGGTATTTGGAAAAATATTCGGTTCAGATTCGGGAAAGCATTTGGGAAAACATTCGGTTCAGATTCGGGCATATATTCTTTCCTGATTTGGGAAAGTATTGGGGTTCGGTTTAGGATCCGGAAAGTATCTGGTTCAAATTCGGGCAAATATTCTTTCCTAATTTGGGAAAGTATTCGAAAAATCACTTTATGAAAAAGTATACTTGTGTGACTAGCAAGAATAATTGAATAACGTCAAAAATGTATTCATTATACAAAATTATCTCAATAAGGAATAAAAAATTATTCCTAATTTTTTCTAGCTAAACGTTAAAAAATGCTTCTTCGGCCTATATGACACTACATTTTTTCTCTGGTATATTTGGTTTGAAAAACCCGCCGAAAGTCAAAATACAAAAACAATTCTTGAAAAGAGACAAAACCTGTGTTCAATTACTAAAAATTTTTAACTTATTTTTCATAAAAACTGTCATTTTCATATGGAGAGCTGTCATTTTTTACGAAAAATTCGTAACAATTTTTTGTTATTGAACAGAGCTAAATAATAATATAATAATACAATGGCGCTAATATAAATCTGACGAGTTTTATGGCCGGGCTCCTCTCCCAATTCGAGGTGTGCTCCTTTTGTTTGTCCTACTAATTGGGTGGCCGGTCCCGAACGGCGAATGCATTTTTTTGAGAAGCTTTTTCACGGCAGAAATACACTCGGAGGGTATGCCGCTCACTGCCGAGAGGTGACCGCTGTTTCTAAAACCCCAACAATTGAGTTTTAATTAATTAGAAAATAATTGTTTGGTGTTTGTTCGAACTAGGGTTTGAACCCGAGACCTCTGGTATAGCAGGCGACCACTCTACCCACTGCACTACAGCGGCCACGAACAGAGCTAAGTACTCCATTAAAAACAATTTGATTGACATTAAACTTCAAACTAAATGAAAATAATATTTATTTCAAAAATTAATTTTTTTCGAAATTGGAATTCAAATTACTGAAATAAAAAAATTATGCATCTCAAATGGTATCTGTGTATTCCATTTTATAAAGAGAAGCCAGTGCGCCGTATAATGTTTCTTCCGGACTTCTTCTTTCACCTTAGGGCCAAAGCATAAGCTTATAAAAGGCCAATTTAAAACTTGTATTTCTATATATTTTTTATTTTAAACATAATTTATTTTATAGTTGTCAAAAAAGATTTGTATATTTGCCACAATCATTTGTATTCAAGTGGCAAATCAAAATTTGTCCATTTTCATCATTTTTATTTACCTTCTGTATCACATTTGTGTTCACACGATTTGGCTACAAGGGCTGTTTTTGATTTGCCACAAGAGGCTAAATATTTGGCTTTTGTGATTTGTGTCAAATGAAATTTACCGTTCACACGGTTTGCCTATGAATTTGGCAAATTTTTAGCGAAATGTACAAATCGTGTGATCTTAGCTTTAGACTATAATTATTTATTTCTAAAAACAAGAAAAAACCCTTACCGTAAGTAAATTATTTCTTATTTCTTTAAAATCCAATTTTACTTAAAGCAAGAAAATGTTTTCTTATTTATTTAAAATCCATTTTTGCTTGAAGTGAGAAAACTTTCTCTTATTTATTTAAAATCCAATTTCACTTGAAGCAAGAAAATGTTTACTCATTTATTTAAAATCCAATTTTCTTGGATTTTCTTGAAATTATTTTCTAAGTTCAAAATCAAGTCTAATTTTTCTTGTCTCAGCATTGATTCTAGTAAAAAATTCTTTCCGTGTAAATTTAAGTGGAAACTCTTGCGTCACCTTGCACAAGAAAGTGGATTATTCTTGCTTTGCTTGGCTTAAGCTTTTAGACTTAGCGTTCACTTAGCAAAATTGTATTTAAGTTTTTTTATTTATTTAAATTACATACTTGAACCCGCTTAATGTAAATGACTCTTCATACTATAAAATGTATATTAATTATACACTTGATAATACTACTCCTTTGAGGTTTACTACAAACAAGCTTTGTTTCTGAAAAAAAAGAAACATATTTTACATGAAAAAAGAAACAATAAGAAAATGCTTATAGTGACTTTGTTTATCACTTTGAGCGAAATTTAATCGCACATTTTACTTAATTTTAAAAAGGTTTAACATTGATTTAGGCAGTATAAATATTAACTTTTTTCTTAATAAATTTAGTTAGTATACTTTTGAGGTCTTAATTTATGGATTTGTGATTTTCCTTTGAAAAGAATGATGGCTATATGTATGTAAATATGTTCTCGAAATAAACGCGTTCTAATGGCATATGGGAAAATACTTGAAAAGAAGAGTAAAATATATTAACCTTTTAAAAGTCTCAAAGCCGTTGAATTACCCAAGGAAATATTTCATAAGCAAACAGCCTCTAACTACTTTATAGTTGCCCCCTTAATATGTATACTGAAATGGCGTGCTCGGCAAATAAACTAATTAAATTTTTAACGCTTATATTTTTGTATGTCGTCCTATTTGTTTTCACAAAATTTTTAACGAAATATTTTCTTTTCGTCTACGAAATAGTTTGAGTGTGCAATGAGAAAGTTCCCAGTTGTTTTCCCTTCAGTTGTAGAAGTGAAAATTATCCCAGTTGGAAAGTGTGTAATGCATCACCTTTTTCAAGTACGAATTCATCAACGAATGACAATATACGAAAACATGAATACCCATGTAAACGAAGAGATAATTTCTCTGAACATAATTTGAAATAAGTCAAATGTATTTTTGTCGCCTGAAGGTGACAGTTTGAAAAAAATAATACAAAAAAATTAAATTGGTAAAAAATATGTATGTACATGCATAATTCTGAAAATGTATCCCAAACGCCATTGGCGATGATTAATAAATGTGTTCAAAACATTAGTTTGAGCAACAAGAGTCGTAATATGTATAGCAATTTAAATGTATAAAATTTCGTTGAATTTAGGTAAGATATGTATCTCGACGGCTGAGAATAAGATCGCCCTATTTTAAAAATTGTTCAAAAACGCCCTATTTCAAAAATTGTTTGAATAACGTCCTATTTCATATTTTACTTCAAAACGCCCTGTTTCAGAATTTGTTTCAATAACGTCCTATTTCAGACAATTATTCAAAAACGCCCTATTTCAGAGAAAAATATATGGAATTTTCTCTGAAATAGGACGTTTTTGAAGCAAAATCTGAAATAGGACGTTATTCAAACAATTTTCTAAATAGGACGTTTTTGAAACAATTTTTGAAATAGGGCGATCTTATTCTCAGCCGTCGATCTGTTCTTATACGAAGAGGTAATGCACAAGGTAATGTATCATTTTATATACGAAGAGGTAATGCAAAATGTAACGTGTCATTTTGCCTAAAGCGACACATTACTTTCCTAGGCCATTTTATTTGTAATGTATTAATGATGGTAGAGATAGATTACTTGTGCATTACCAAACATTACCCTTCCCAACTGGGTATGCCCGTCTGCATATTTCCAATGTATGTTAAGTGCTTTGCCATTGTTCTGCAATCAACACTACAATCCAGTTGGAGTTCTCCCAGATGAGGACATTTTAGTAGCATTTTTAATTTTCCTTTCCAGCTGACGTTAAAATAGTACACCAGTGCACAGCTCAGATACATGCAAACATATTTACACACTTACATACATACATTTGTACTATTTACTATATAGTACATAAGTATGTACAAACATATATGTTTATTCAAATTTATTATATGTAACTCCATCCCTTTATGGCATTAACTCTTTCTATGTAGTGTTAAAATGGGGTTCACAAGCCCAGTAACAATGAATTTGTAATGGCAGCTGCGGCTTATTAAACTTTCAGTGTATACTTGGAATGTTTAGCCAGTCAGGCTCTTAGCTCTTGAGTGTACATAGAAACGTACACGTGAAAAGTGAAAAACTAATTGAAAATGTCGTTTTCACGTGACAAAACGTCGCTTTTTTATTAGATTATATCAGCCTGCAATCGCGTAATTCCATTAAAAGTGAAAAAGGACATTTGAAAATAAATTAAGTACCTACACTTTGTTACTTGCGAGCTTATGAATATGTCTCTAGAAGAAGTGTTTAGTTTAAGGTTATAAAGCTCTAAAAATCCCAGGGTTCGGAAATTCTCACTCACATTCATTCACGTTCGCGAGCGAGAATATTTCAAATTATTTTTTTCCTTCATTTATCACGAGTGAGAAATGCAAAAAAAAATTATGCTTCTCACTCGCGATAAGTGAACAAAAAAAAAAATTCCATTTTTTTCACTCACGAGCGAAAAATAAAAAACCAAAATTTCTCACTCACATGTGATAAAACCGAACTAAGCCGGCTTCGGCTGTTCACATATGAGAAAAGCAATGCGAGAAATACTGATCGCGAGCAGTATTTTAGCGTTCACGAAAAGATTTTCTCATGGACACTTTTCAGCTGCGTTATATGGAAGGAAATGCAAGCAGATTTTCGCGGTTGCCTTAGCCAAGCATTTGTGCGTACATATGTATCTACATATTTATGTATGGTTGGGTGTATGCATACAAGGGAATGGTTTGCATATGAACATATGTATGTATATACATACATATTATTTATGTATACGCGTATACGTATACGTATTCAATATTATCTCGGATTGCCTGCGATCTTTAGTAGAAGGCGGGTAACTAAATTTTCCTTGTTTATTATAATTACATTATTGTCTTTTTTTATAATTTTTGTTTTTTTTTTGTGCAAATACATACATACATATGTGACGAGTTCTTAATAGCCATTTTTATAGCAAATGTAGATGCTAGCTAGATTGAAATTAAGATCCAAATATTAAAAATTTATTTTTTTTCCTTTTTAGTAAATTTTTATATAAATTTAAATATAAAAGCTTTTAAAAAAATTTTTTTTACTTTGTTTTATTATATATGTATATAGATTGAATTTTTGCACTTACGGTAACGCACGCAACAAATTTAAAACACATATAAAGTTGTAACATTCAGCTTTCGGACAACACTGATTTTATTTTTGGAAAAAGGTACACAAACTTACCTTGTCACTGAAATTTTTTTTTATTTCAAGTGGTTTCCTAGTTTTAATAACTATTTCTATAGTTTTTTGGTAACGCACGCGACAAAAAGGATAAGCGAAATTTTAAAGTACAAAAACTCCTTTATTCTTACTAGCTTCGCAAATTTTATACTCTTAAATTAAATTACGTTCTAAGTAGAATGATTAGAGCGTGTAACAATAATATAACTCTCTTTTCAATAAACTAAACACGCGAAAAAAAAAAATGATACTTTGCTAATAAAAAAGCCTTAGTGAAATTTATTATTTTTTGGTGATATTTCTCAGCCTGAGTTTAAGAACGAATAGAAAATGCTTATGGTTTTCTAACATATACATGTATTATCTTTACTAATAAATATCAAAAAATAAATTTCGGACCATTTTCAATTTCATGCTCTGGGTTGACTTTTTCAGGATTAGCCCATATGCATATACATATTCACATATCATTACCAAACTTAGTACCTACATAGGGGTATTTCAGCTTTACTAACAATAAAAAAATATTTATGTATGTATGTAGTTTGGGTGGATTGTACCGCCTCTCAAAAAAAAAAAATGAAATCCAAGGACAAAAAAGTGCTACCTAAATACTTTCATTGATACATCCATATGTACATATGTATGCACATACATATGTACATATATACTTATGTATATACATACATATTTAGGTATGTATGTATATCATTCCACGTTCAAAAACCTTCCTAAATAGGTATAAAAAAGGAGCTAGCATCTACATACCTACATTTGCTATAAAATTGGCTATTAAGAACTCGTCACATATGTATGTATGTATTTGCAAAAAAACAAAAATTATAAAAAAAGACTCAATAATGTAATTATAATAAACAAGGAAAATTTAGTTACCCGCCTTCTACTAAAGATCGCAGGCAATCCGAGATAATATTGAATACGTATACATAAATAATATGTATGTATATACATACATATGTTCATATGCAAACCATTCCCTTGTATGCATACACCCAACCATACATAAATATGTAGATACATATGTACGCACAAATGCTTGGCTAAGGCAACCGCGAAAATCTGCTTGCATTTCCTTCCATACAACGCAGCTGAAAAGTGTCCATGAGAAAATCTTTTCGTGAACGCTAAAATACTGCTCGCGATCAGTATTTCTCGCATTGCTTTTCTCATATGTGAACAGCCGAAGCCGGCTTAGTTCGGTTTTATCACATGTAAGTGAGAAATTTTGGTTTTTTATTTTTCGCTCGTGAGTGAATTTTTTTTGTTCACTTATCGCGAGTGAGAAGCACAATTTTTTTTTGCATTTCTCACTCGTGATAAATGAACGAAAAAAATAATTTGAAATATTCTCGCTCGTGAAAATTCTCACAAATGAATGAAAATGAGTAATCATAAATGAGAATTTCCGAACCCTGAAAAATCCTTTATTCTTCTACATGAAAGGGTGAAGCGTATGCAATGGAGGGCAGATATTTTTTTTTGCCGGAAACTTAAATCACATCAATATTTTTATTAGAAGAATTTCAATGGCAAATCAGAGATAACAGCTAAAAACATATTCTATGATTCAATAGAAACACTCTGAACTGCTAATCGCTACAGACTTCACTCAAGTTTGAATAAAATGGATAGATTTTAGGGTGAGAAAAATCATCATGAGAATAAGTTTTCCTCCTACCTACGTAACCATAGGCGTTAATTAATTTTAATGAAATTTTGTGTGCGGTGAAGCAATAACCAATTAAGAACAGCAGATAGGACGATTAATAACCAGGTTAGTGTCTGGAAATGATTTATTGCTACTAAGTGCTCGATCTCATCATCTGAACGCCAATAGATAAATGGCTTGCACGTATGTAATTAATTATTTAGCAATTAACTTTTTTGCGTTACTTGGTGAAGCAAGACTATTAATATAGATAATAATTACACATATTACATATTTGTATTGGTTCTATTATTGGCATAAACCATAGTGAATAATTTGAATTAAATGTATTAATGTATACACATAAGTAATTTATTTTAATTTATCGATAATTTTTTAAACGATATCAAACTAGCAATATCTTACTAATGCACGTCTTTGGGTTTTCTTAACTGCTTGCAAGTACAATCGAAAAAGAAAGGAATATTACTGAAAGCTTTTAAACAATAGGTTAAATTTCTCATAGTAACTCTGGCCTCATAAATCTATATATATAAAAGGAAGTGGCGTTAGTACAAACGCGTATAACTCAAGAACGCCTGCACCGATTTGGATGATTGAGACAAATTCAGATTGTTCTCTGGCCAGAATAGGAGAATATCCAATAAAATTTCCGAAAAATGCAAAAAAAAAATATTTTCCCATATATTTTGTATATCTATACACAGAGCCAAAATACCACCTAAAATGCCCCATAAATTAGAACAAAGTTTAGCGGATTTCTCTATGCTTTCTCTCCAATAAGATGCCCGTCTTATTATTACTGGATATTTCATTTTAATAAAACTAAGTAGATAATCTGTAAAACTAATATGAAAACCTTTTCAATATAATTAAGAAGATGACCCGTGGATTTTAGATGAAATCATTTTCAGTAAAATTTAAGAGATAACCTATAAAACTAAGATGAAAACCTATTAAATAAAATTTAGAAGATGACTCCTAGAATAAATATGGAAACCTTTTCACATAAGTTTAGCAGATAACCTGTAAAATTAAGAAGAAACCCTGTTTAATATTATTAAGAAGAAAATCTTGATTTTCATTGGAAAACATAATTAGTCAACTAGTATTTTCCTAGGACTTATTCAGACAAAGTGCAAGATTTCATTTCATATAAGTGCAGATGGACATAATAAACTCTTTATACCAAGTGCTTGACTAATCGTTTGAGAATTGTAGAAATGTGCTAAGCCGTAGTGAAATTGACGAACGGAGGAAATACATAAGAGCTCTTTTAAAAATAAAAAGTTTTCCCTTTTAAATTCTTGAACATGTAATTGCACGCATAAAACGTGGCTGATGCAATAAATGTTATGCATACTTCTAGTATGTACGAGTATATATGTACATATGTATGTATGTACGTATGTTAAGACGTTTAAAGCAAAATTTGAATTAATAAGGGCTCTTTTAAAAATAAAAAGTTTTCCTTTTTAATAAATTCAAAAAGGTTCAAGTAAAAATTAGAGGATGTCCTTATTGATTTGCTTTATAAAAATTTTCTCCTAAAAACAAGCAGATTTCTTCTAACAATTTAATTTTTTTTACAAAATGACATAAAAAATTAATAAACAAGAAGTTATCTCCTCGTTTTCAGACGATATCCTTTTAAATAAATTTAAGAAGAAATTCAAGCTAAAATCCAGAAGAATTTCTAGCAAAAATTTCTTCAATTTTGTCCCCTCTCCCTCTCCTCGGCCAAATAGCTTTTTTAGGTGGCAGTCTCTTTGATTGTAGGTGAACTTTTTGGCTCTGTGTATATATAAAAGGAAGTGGCGTTAGTACAAACGCGTATAACTCAAGAACGCCTGCACCGATTTGGATGATTGAGACAAATTCAGATTGTTCTCTGGCCAGAATAGGAGAATATCCAATAAAATTCCCGAAAAATGCAAAAAAAAAAAAAATATTTTCCCATATATTTTGTATATCTTCTATATATATAAAAGGAAGTGGCGTTAGTACAAACGCGTATAACTCAAGAACGCCTGAACCGATTTGGATGATTGAGACAAATTCAGATTGTTCTCTGGCCAGAATAGGAGAATATCCAATAAAATTCCCGAAAAATGCAAAAAAAAAAAAAATATTTTCCCATACATTTTGAGATAGGGATAGGAATGGGGATAGGGATAGGGATAGAGATAGAGATAGAGATAGAGATAGAGATAGAGATAGAGATAGAGATAGAGATAGAGATAGAGATAGAGATAGAGATAGAGATAGAGATAGAGATAGGGATAGGGGAAATTTAGTTTTATAACTTTATAGGAATAAATTTTAGGCAGAACAACGTCTGCCGGGCCAGCTAGTATGCTATGAAGTTAAACTGGATTTTGGAGTCAAATCTAAAATACAAACGAATGTTTTATATAGAAAAGGTGTTATACAAATATGCTGGTGCAACAGATGAAGAAAGTGTTCGCCTCTTAAATTCTCCTGTATAAGATTATTATAGATATAAATTCACATCTACATCCATCAACACATGTACAAGCTTCACTCCACTATAAGCGAATATTTTCTGTTATATTCTATGCACAAATTTGTGAAAATTCATCAGTACGATATCTATTCATTTTACTATATCTTGCCAATTATTCAGCTCGTTATCGTTATGTATATATCTTGTAGTGAGAGCGTTTAGAATAGCATGCAGCATTGCCACTAAAAAATTTTAAATTTACCAAAATACAAAACAAAAGTAACCAAAACTAGAAACAAGTAACCAAACTAAATTAATATAAACAGATCCAACGTGGAACGAAATATTGCCCCGTCGTAGCATTCTATCAACGTTTAAAAACACGGTCAGGTATGAGAATGAACAGAGCCAAAAAACTGACGAAAATCGCCCAACGAAAATTCGCCAGAGTAGATTTCTTTCTAATGTGGTCGCTGGCTCCTGTCAAATAAATTATTTGGACTTAAAAGCTTTTTAGTGCTTAGCACGAAAATTATTTTATTTAATTTTTTATTGTTGGGGGTAAATGGAAAAATTTCAACAACTATTTCCAGCAAAGGTTGAGTATAGATATTTCACGAAAAACCATTTTCGATCATTAGCACCCCTTTCGGAAGTGGATGCTCCTGACGAGGATCGAACCCGTGATACATTCCATCTTCAGCCGCAATGTACGAACGCTTTTACACGCTCGACCACTAAGACTCTGTGAAAGCTGTTGAATTTTTCCCCCCTTTTGCCTTATTTACACTCAACATTCGCTGGAAATGGTTGCTGAATTTTTTCCATTTACCCCCAACAATAAATTATTTGGAATTTGATAAAAAGAAAATACAACAAAACAATTTGGATAACAAATATCTTTTAGTTTGGAAAAATCAAAGGCGTGTTCCTATAAATTGAATGTAACCATGGTGTGCTCAATACATGGACCTTGAAGGTAACCAAAATCGGCCGGAAGTAACCACGTAACCAAACGAAAAATTTGTAACCAATTTTGGTAAAAAGTAACCGAAGTGGCAACGCTGATAGCATGTGTCACAAATGTAATTTACACTGTCACCTATGGACAGTTTCGATCCCCCAGCACGCCTTATATTCGCAGAAAAGTTTGAAAGTAAAACTTGACTTGTAAATTTATTTTTTGCCATCATGGAAAACTTTTTATTCAGAGTAATGATTCAGTGGATATTTAAACAAAGCACAATATATAAAATGAGGTTTAAGTGTTGCGGCAATTTAATAACAAAAAATATATTCTGCTAGGGTTGAAACGTTATTATTCATACATTTATATAAGTACATTTCTATAAGTATAGACATATATATATCGGAATGAGATAAGCGTGCGTTCTTAACCACTTAACATTTCATTGTATGTCAGTTGAAAATGGACTGGGGCGACAATATGCAATTTTTACGCTCGCCACACATTGTACTTTGCACACAAAAAGTCAATTCCCTTTCTCTCTGTTAAAATGAAGTATTAAAACATTTGGAGCAGAGAGAATGAGTGCAAGCAGCAGCAGCGCTGCCGGCGTGTTTCAATTAACAACTTAAAGCCCGTCTCCACATAACTTGATTCGCCGGCGAAATATCTAGCGAAACATCTCGCTAAATAACCCGTCTCTACGTGGCTAATCGTGATTCAGTTTGACATTTCTCTTTCTTGTTCTTCTTAAATGTTTGTATGTTTGCTTATTTTTGCGTCTTTGTTTTGGTCTCTGTGAGATTTCGATAGATTTTCGATACAAAATTAGAGAAGGCATCGATATCATCGAGGTTAGCAAGATGATTCAGAATGAAACAGTGTTTCAATCTTCACTCGCTCTCAGAAATTTGTATGGAAAATGGCGAGTTTCGGCACTGGTTTCCGTGTCGAGACAAGATTGAGAGAGAAAATGCAGAAAAAAAGAGCGAAACACGTTATGTGGAGACATAGTATAAGCTTCAGCTTAGGCTTACGAGTATATTTGCTGAGAACACATATATGTAATTACTTGGCACACACACATAATTGTTTTTTGTGTGTTTCTTTGGTGCTAATTTTTGCTATGCAGCTGTTGCTTTCCAATTTTGATATATCATCGAGCATTGTACTTTATGTACCATAGTGTATAATCACAAGTGAGCCAGCTCATCGAAAATTCGATTAAAAAAGTCGACATGTCATCGGCAAATGTCAAAATCGGGTACAGTTTGGTATGGCGGCGACTTTCGGGGGCACAGATTGGTATGGTGGCCGGATGTGGTTATTGTAAGAAAAGGGACCATAATGACATGGTCGTACCAATCAAGACAGAAACGCAATTCCGGAATTGGAAATTGTTTTTTCAATTCATAATTCCGAAAAGATATTAAGGCTGAGTTCCTAAAACTCAATTCCCGGAGAGGGCGTAAACGCCAGCTATTCCACTAATAAAATGTGCAAGAATGTAAAATCAACAAACTACAAAACAGAAAGAAGAAGAGAAACTTTTATTGCTTTCACGATTGGGGCATAACAACAATTTCAACTTAGCACAGCTGTTCGAGTTCTTTGACAGATATCCCAGAGTCAATTCACTGTTCTCTACATATACACTATGGTATGTCTACATATATACATATGTATGTATGTAACGTCACTGCTGTTGCGACACACAGTTGGCATACGAAAGTTCAACAAAAAAGTTAAGATTTTTTGTATTTAACATGCAGGAAACAAAGTCTCAATTACGCAAAGGACTTATTTCATGCCAGGTACAGGCAGAAGCGGATTATCCCTAAGGCAAACTAGGCACTTGCCTAGGGGCGCGTAGTTACAAGGGGCGCGCGAGCTCAGAATTTTTAAACAAATAAAGAAAATAACATATCGACGATTAAGAATTAAAGCTGATCTATAATAGATCGATAATAGATAAATAGATTATATTGCACAAGCATCGATATATTGTGCAATATTGCGCGTTTGTTGCGTCGTCAGGCTTGCCAGTACTAGCGATTTGTCGCCAAATTGGCGATTTTTTACAAACTTTGGCGACCAATTTATGAAAATTGGCGATGGCGACTTTTTTGGCGATTATCAAAATATTAGATTATATTAATAAAAAAGCAATTACTTTTTCAAGCCTTTTTCTCAAATTTTGAAAGTTTCTTCATACAAATTTTTGTCAAATTACAAAAAATTTGAGAAATAGCAATTGCTTTTTGTTTATTAATACGACCCATTATCTCCACTTTGCCAATAAATCTTACGATATGTAGAGATCTATTGAGAAAATAAATATATACTACATACTCTGGCAACCATTTTCTGCACACTTGAGTGCAAACCAAAATTTTGGTCTGCACACTCGCCTATCTAAAGCTCACAGCAGATGAATCTGCTGAAGATATAACTACTTCATTATCGGGTCGGGAAATATTCCGAGTGACAGTATATCTAGTAATTATAGACCGAATTGTCGTTGAACTTGAAAAGAGACGAAAATCGTACAATAATTTTTGTAATAAATTTTCATTTTTATGCAATTTGACGAATTTAAACACCGAAGAAGTTCAAAATAGAGCAAGTTCGTTGGTAACAATGTATTCCAATGATTTAGAAAAATGCTTTGTTGACGAATGTATCCATCTACGTTCTTATTTAACAACGATAGCTCGAGACGGAGAACTGCCCCGAACAACGAACGCGGTATTACAGGTTCTGAGAAATAAAGAGCTTGACACAATTTACCCTTAAGAATGTGCGTATCGACGGCAGTCAGTAATTGCAGTGGGGAGCGGAGTTTTTCCTGCCTAAAAAGAGTGAAAAACTATCTTCGCTCAACCATGACAGATAAGAGATTAAATTCGTTAGCAATACTAAATATTGAATCTGTCTTATTGCTGTCATTAAACTACGACGATGTTATCGACAATTTCGCGAAACAAAAATGTAGACGCAGATATTTTTAATTTTTTAAATTTTGTTTGCTCTGTTACTACTTACTTATATTTTTTCAATAAATAATTCAAAACTTATTTTGTTAATTTATTAAATACTAGCTGTTGCCCGCAACTTCATATGCGTATAATTTCTCTTCTATTTTTCAACTCTGTTGGTAAATAATAAGTACCAACAAAAAAGACTGGATTTCAACTCTAAGATGATGCCTGCTTTCAACCAGCTCTTCGCGTCCGTGTTTGAACAGCTCGGCAGGTACTTAGTCCGTCTTTTCCAGGAGCTTTATTTTTTTGGACCCGGGGTATAGCTGTCCTCACTTCATCATAGTCGGGTGGTGGAATGTTTTTTCCATCGTCAGGGATTGTGGTACCGGGTTCGACGACTCCCTCGCAATTTATCAATGAGGAAAATTTATCGCTCCATAACATAAGTACACTCTGTACGTCGGTTACCAGGTAGCCATCAGTGGCGTAGTAACGGGGGGGTTTTGGGGACAAAACCCTCCCCCCCCCCCCCGAAAGATTCGTTTTGACCATAAAACCATCTTTGACTTTATTAGCATACATTTCTTTTTCAGGAAAAAATCAATGAGAATAGTAATTTTTCGAAATTGGTAATTCGAAATTTAGCGCTTTTTCACGAAGTATTACTTATAATTCTAGCGTTTGTTGAGCCGTAGGAAAGTGCAAGAACCTCAGGAATTTTACCACAATTTACATTCTTTGTACTTATATTCGCTCTTTTGTGGTAAAATTCCTACGGTTCCTGCACTTCCCTACGGCTCAACAAACGCTACAATTATTATACGGTACTGCTGTTATTAACATGCTAATAACAGAAAAGTAACGCCAATTATTTAAATTTCAAGTTTTCTTTCAATTACTTATCATCTTAATCAAATAATATTAGTATAAACTACAATGGGAATAAATATGCAATGTATAAGAGTATCTGAACTTGAGATTTTACTTAATGTCTGTCAAAATGGAATATTAAAAAACTAAATTATATAAGAAAATTATTATTTATAACCGTAGCACATAGGTAGAAATATTTTATTGTGCACATCTATTCCAAATTGCTTGTTTAATGCAAAATTTTAATAATTTTTGTTAAAACTTTTTTAACTTAAAAGTCGATTTTATTGAAAAATATACACAGTGACTCAAAAAAAAAAAAATCATACGCCAGAGTTTTAAATTTATTTCAAACAGTTCTGTCGAAAATTTGACTCTCTTATTTTCGTTTAAAAATGTAAACAATTTTTCAATAAAAATCGCCTTAAGCAGGATTTCTAAGCTTATGGAAAATCCGAAAAATCGTAGAAATTTCTAAAAGTGGATAAAAATTTCAAAGCGCGGCCAGAATTTATAGAAGATAGTGATGGGCGAGTCCGAGATGTTTAGAGAATCGAGAGAATCGCCATCGTTGCAAAATCACAATCGAATCAAAAGCTAACTTGCTCCTCGACTACACAATCGAGATGTTTTTGCGATTATTCCGAGTCTGCGAGTCGGAGGTTGTTTCGATGACATCTCGACTACACATGCGAGATGTTTTTGCGATTATTCCGAGTCGGCGAGTCGTAGGTTGTTTCGATGACATCTCGACTACATAAGCGAGATGTTTTTACGATTGTTCCGAGTCGGCGGGCCGGCTGTTGTTTTGATGATATATTTTAGTTGATAAAATAAACTGAATGAGGTTTGTTGATAAAGAAAGTAGGATTTTCAATGGCAAATGGCAGTGAGGCAAATACATAAATAAATTAACCAAATTGAAAAATATGCTATATATAGATGCTGCATTATTGCAATCACAACTAAAGAGTGTCGTGCATAATAATAATAATTAATTATTTAAACATTAATAAATTTTCTGAAGTGAGACGCTTATGAAACAAATGAATTTTACGAGTAGCAACAACGGCAATAGATTTGTACCACTCTGTATGTTTTTTAAAGCAATTTTAATATTCAAGCGGCAACAACAACTATTTTGTATATTTTGCAGCGAGTCCGAGATGTTGTATGGTTGCTTTGAGGAATCGTTGGCGAGTCCGAGATGTTTTAGCGATTGCTTCGACTGACGGCCATTTACGACTTGACTCGAATACGAATGAAACCCATCGAGAGCATTCGAGATGTTTCAACAATCGAGAGAATCGAATAAAACATCTCGGACTCGCCCATCACTAATAGAAGATTTTGAGGAGATTTCTAAGTGTACTGTTATGTAGCCAACCAATTTTATTGTAAAAAGTGCTATTCTCAATGCTGTAAAAATTTCCGTCGATTTTAGTAATTTTTTTCTGTAGGGTGTTTGCGTTATATGTACGTGAGACCGTTCCAATTAAAATTTCCGAAAAGCCAATGAAATTTTTCAAAAAGTTGAATGTTGCATATTATTATATTACAATTGAATGAGCTGCAAAATTGCATACTCAAAAATCTTCTAAAAAATGTAGCTTTATAGTTCTTAGCCCCTTTTTATTATAAGTACTTCCTTAACTTTGAAAAATTGGAAATACTAAAAATACTGCCTAAAAAGTTAACAATAATCGCTGCTAATTATCTGGGTTACTTTCGAGCATCACCTACATTAACCAAGATATGCGTTAGAAATATAAACATTAAAATTAAATATAAAGCACAAAAAGAAAATTATTGTAGGTACATATGAAAAACCCTGTATCTAGTAGTGAAGTGCGGCTTTGTGCGACGTAATTTTTTGTCGGCTAACTACTAATTGTACTAGATATCATGTCCGAGGGTTAATTTGACTGAGTCTGACAGAGCAAAATAACAAACCCAATTTTTAACATGAAAAAGAGTGATAATTTTTTTTTAAATATCCCAACTTTAAAAGCTTAAAACTATAAACTTAGAATTATTGGAAACCAAGGATATTATTGAAAAGTGTTAATAATTACTTGAACCTTCAGGATTCATCACGATTACTTAAATGAAATGCTTTAAATAATAAATATTCAAGTTGAAACTAGCACTTAAAAATATGTAAGAAAAAAACAAAAAAATTAACTTCAGATATGCTATGTTACGACCATCTGGGGCAAGTGCAGAGTATGGGGTCGGGAAAAAAGCGATGAATTATTGTTCCCCATTCTATTTCCAATATGTGGGTATGTTTTTTTTCTGTAATTGTAACAATTTTACAAAATTCAATTTTGGGCGCATAAAACTTGAAAATCTACCTATGCGCGTAGATTTCCAGAAGAGAATATGAGACTTACTTTTGAAGTATAGTTAAAGGCCCTTGGCAACTGACAATCTGGCATGTCAAGCAGTGTGTATGTGTGAGTTTTTTTGTGTGTGTTAGTGCAATCGGCAGTCGTCGTGCTACACGTTCTTGTTCGGGCTCGCGTTGATGAGAATCAAATCTTTTAGATATTTGCGTCAATCACCCGACACTCACACATATGTATACGCTTCTTAACATTCCAGATTTTAAGTGGCCAAGGGCGTTAAGAGTTTGATATATGTATTATAAGCGATATTTGTGTACTAAAATGTTAAATTATAGTCTGAAAAAATTACATTTCGCTAGCTTAGAGTGCAAACTGTGTAAAATGTGTTTATGAAAAAGTGTATTTTTATGTAGAACGCTAGAAAAATCAAATACGCACCGCGCTAAACAAGTCTGAGATACTTGTCATATTTCTGCTCGTTGTTATTCAGTGATACGCAAATTGTCCAAAAAGCGAAAAAAATTGTGTAAGTCCAAAATATTTATATGAACAGAAATTTTTTTTCATTTCGAATTTTTTTCTTTTTTGTTTTTGTCTCTTCTACAAAGTTTTAAAAAAGGACTTACACAATTTGCATTCTAAGCTAGCGATTTTTATCATTTGTAAAAAAAAATTGTATTTTTTTTTTGGTAATTTTAATTCTGGTAAATTTTTTACATTGGCTGTGCCCTCCCCCCCCCCCCGAAAAATTCTCTAGCTACGCCACTGGTAGCCATTATTTTATTTCTTATAACAAAATAGCCATATTAAGCATTTTGAGATTAAGAAGGTTCACATTTTATGAGATATCTCCGAAGCCAGTTTAGGTATTGAAATTAGTCAAATGGTTTATGGCAGCATTCATAAACACCTTTCGTTTGATACCCATATTGTACTAAAACATTTTGGTGCACATATTGGCCGATAACTCCGAAACCGGTCGAGATATCGACACAAATAATACCTTAAACTCTAAGTTGTGCGTCTAGCAATCCAATAAAGAAAAGTTTCGTTCAATTCCATTCAGCACTTTTTGAGTGATACGGCCACAAACATACGGATAGACAGACAGACAGACAGACAAAAATTCTAAAAATGGTTGATTTGGATTCTACTGGCTTAATAATGCTTCCCCCAATCATTTTTTTCTCGATATCTGCAATGTACAGACATCGACCTGTTACAATTTTATTATATGTAGAGATTAACAAATTATCTAAGCTTTTACATCATCTATATCTACATCTACACTAATATTATAAAGAGGAAATATTTTGATTGTTAGGGTGTAAAATAACTAGGTAGTTAAAATTTGTAGTATTATGATGGCCTTTTATGGTCGGTACAGGGGCGCCGAGAAAGTGGCTGCCTAGGGCGCTCTGGACCTTTAATCCGCCACTGGGTACAGGCGATTGGGAGTTATCACATTATAAAGTACATATTATTTGCTATAGCAATATAAGTCAGTGGCGGACCTAGCATAAATTGCCTGGGCAAGCCTATGTGTGAAGCATACCCATTATGTAATTTCCTTTGCTGTATTATTTAAAAGTCTGATTGCGTTCCGCCATTGACTTTTATTTAGAGTTCTCGATTTCTTTTTAACATTTTCGAGTAGCCCGAATAAATGCTTTTCAATGCTCGAACGATAGTTTTTTTGTTTATTACGCGTATGTTTGTACGGTCATTTGAACAATTCGGGTATTTGAAGATCTTTTTTTCTCGTTTATTTTTTTTTTTTGTTTTTTTTTCATATGTCTTTTTTATTTTTGTTTTCCTGATACACATTTTTTTGTTTGTATACTCAGAGAAAAGGAATCAAAAATAAAATTTTTATTTTTATAATGCACGTTTTAAACCAAGTCATTTTTATTTTATAAATGCAAATTTTTAAATTAAAAATTAAATTTTTTAAATGAAAATGTATATAGGATTTAAAAAGAAACATGTTTAAATTAAAAATTAAAATTAATGGAATAAAAACGAAAGTTTTTCCTTCAAAATCTCATAGTGCTTAAAATAAAGATAAACATTTTTAAATTAAAATTGTTTTTTCTTGATTTTGCAATTTTACTCTAAACATTTTTAAAATAAAAATTTCGTATTTACATAATTCTTAAATATAAAAACGTCTTTCGTGTAAGATGAAAGCGCAGAGGTATTATTAGTTTCCTTATACCGACGGAAATTTCAGCAGTAGCAAGTGTATTTGCTTATTGCCTAAAAAATGGGTGCTTTAGTGTTTGAAAAACTGAGGTCCAATTTGATTTCCACCGCTTTTTAAAATTATCTTATATTGTGCCAATAGTCGCCAAAAATCACAATCAAGGCTTTTATAATCTGGTATTTGATATTTATGTTGGCATGCACATGCAGATGTAAGAAATTATGTGCATGAGTATGTACCTACATGCAAACGAAAATCAAATCAAATATGCATATGGCTGTGAATACTGAACTTTTGAATGCCGAAGCCAGCTTCATATTTGCATACAAATTTGATGTGAAAAATAAAAAAAGTGCTTTGCTAGTTTTTTTTTTCAATTTAAGTCTGAAAATAAGCAATTGGTTTCTCCTTAGCGAAAGCGAGAAAACGAGCTATGTTATTCTGTTTTGAAAGCCACGTAAAAGCTAATGTGTGGAAACGTTGAAGCATGCTCACTGTGCTGTGATTGGCTGTACAAACAAAATACACATTGTGAGGTGGATTGGTGGTGTATTTGCGCTATTTTCTTAGCAGGCTTTTAGGGGCATGTTACAGTGGGGGCTATATTATTGAGAACTTAAATAGTAAACACATTTAAAACGTAAAATAAACAGATTTTAAAGAATTTTGTATGAAATGAACGAAAATGTGTACGCAAGCCGGGCTTCTCGGCTTGTATGAAGCGACCGCCTCTGATATAAGTGTAGTAATTAGATACATGTATTCCTAATAGCGCTTTATTTCTGGTTTTTATAATGTTCTATAAAAATTCATTCGAATCAATAAAATTAAATTGCACACTAATATCTACTTGGGTGTACAATTATGAAATTGATTTTCATTCAAAATATTGTTATACACAAATAGGTGGTTAGGATTTAGCAAATTTTACTGTCAAACATTTGAAAAATGCATGTTCTACCCACAAACGACAATTCTTCCAATTACATAGTTTATGAAATTTGCGTAATCCTTCCTAAACGTAAAATACAATTAAGCTTATTGTCGCTATAAATTTCTGCCTTATTTTATTTGAATAATTTCACAGAAATACAGATTTGTCTTAGGCTTCTTTGCTGTCGGATTAATTGCCAGCAGCTAAAATCCCATACATACCTCATATGCACGTACCTATGTATATTAGTATTGTAGCCGTGATTTATTTTACGTTTGCATCTGAAATGCTCAATTAGAAAAAAGTTTATCTAATTTTGAAAAAGTCAACCTTTTGTGTGAATAATTATAATTGATTTTATTTGAGCAGAAAATTATAGTTTTAATTTAGTTAATTGCATCTCAGAAGTCGGATGTTTTATGTGTTGTCACTTTGTTTACATAAGCATTACTTTGTATTAATTTGTCCGTACATAAGCACACACTCTCTCAAAGCAGCACTACAGATGAAATTATAAAATATTGTTTAAATTAATTTGACAAAAATTTTCCAATAGAACAAAAGAAGGGCACGTTATAAGCTTTTCATTTCCATTTCGATTTTTGGTTATGGCATACTTAATGACAAAATTTGATTAATTCAATTGCAAATATTTATTCAGCTTTTATTGAAAGATTTAATCCCTTTTGAAAATTACCATAACGGCGATGCGGTCTCCCAATAATCATTGGATTTTTAGCTGACGCCGCAAACGTTTGATAAATGGAAAATACTCGTACATATGTAAACGTTTTTACAACTCCATGGTGATTTGTACGCTCCAATGCTTTTACAGCGAGTGCAACATTCAAACAACAATTATATAATGAGCTTACACAAACACAAAAGTGCCCATTAACTCGTAACTCAACAATGTGATTTTAGGGCCCAACAATGTTGTTAAATCTTTCATGAAAACTACGAAGCGGCAATAAATTACAAGAGAATTTTGGTGAATGGTGTTGATAGAAGAAGATGGAGAAGCAGTGGGATTGTGATGGAGCTTTTGGGATCAAAAACACAGCCCGAGCTTTAGAAAAAAACAGGTATTTTGATTCATACATACACTCAGGAGAAAAAAAATTATAAAAACATATGAAAATGTGCTTAAAATGAACAAAAACGTATTTAAAAGTGATGTAAATAGCAAAGTTTTAAATTTAAAAATGTTCACTGTAAAATTACGAAATCAAGAAAAAACATTTTAAATTTAAAAATGTTTATTTTTATTTTAAGCACTATGAGAAAAACAAAATCCTGCTACACTGCAGCGTGCTCTATTTTATATTCTCTTCCGGATTCGAACCATGAAATGAACCTGAAATTAAATCTTCTCTCCATCCGAGTCTCAACTACAAAAATATAACCACCGCTTTTTCTCCTCTTCTTTCCTTCTTCACCTTCACTGTTTACTACCTTTATTTCTTATTCTCCTTTTTCTTGTTTATTGTATATTCTCCTATGGATTCGAACCATGACATCAACCTGAAATTCAATCCAACGGCATCACATAGTGGAACATTAAACGTTATATTGAATTGTAATAGCCTATTTATACTTCCCTCTTCCTAAAAAAGAATCTATGAATTATATGAATCATTGTAAAAACAAAATTTAAAAAACTGATTCTCATTATTGTTTTTGTTGGATATCTCACAAAAAATATTTTCTCACACAAAAATTTTGAACAAAGAGCGAGTTTTTGAATCAACATTCATTTTCATTTTTAATTTAAGTATTTTTCTTTTTAAATCCAAAATACATTTTTACCTCAAAAATTTCATTCTCAATTCCAAAATTTCATTTTTGATTTAAAAATTTTAATTTTTAAAATAAAAATGATCAGGTTTAAAACATGCATTATGAAAATAAAAATTTTATTTTTGGTTTTAAAATGCTGTTTTTCTATGAGTGTATAAACTAATTTTACGTTTTTATGCATAAATTCATATTTTCATTATTTTGATTTAGTTGGCAATGTCGGACATACACCCATTTACCTTAAACCGCGAATGAGATGAATACATTTATACAAATGGATGCTATAGTTACTGGACTGTTGGTCAGTAAATGTAAAATCCTCTAAGAGGTTATAGAAAACTACAGAAATATCATTACACGTATATATGTATGTATATTTGTTTGTTTACACGAGTTTACCAAGTCATTTTATACATTCCTTCATTCCTTTCTCTCCCGCTACCAGAGCAACACAAAACGACCTCGATAGAGTCAAGGGCGTGTCACTTATTCAGTTGTCAATTCAATAAATAAATTTGCTTAATATTCTCATATGTGGTACTACCTACTATACATACATGTGGTATATGAACATGTGGTATGTATGTAGGTCAAGGATGGCCAGCCAATGGCCCTTGTGGCTCACTATGGTCCACAACAACTCAGTTTGGCTCCCATAAACAAGCAAATCGGGCGCTGGTTCCGCTGTGGCAAACACTAAAAGCAAAGGGAACATTCAAGGGCACATAGCGGCAGTATCAAACTAACATTCATACATACATGTATTTGTAAGGATCTGTTTATTTAATAGCATTTCGATTCTGGCATAAAATGTTACCCTTTAATAGCTCAATTATCAAATTACGTTACCTGACTTCGCAGATAATCATGCTCTCTGACTTAGTTAGAGGTTAATATTCACTAAAATTACTCCAAAAGCTTACAAGATGTCTAAGAAAATCAAAAAGGGCAACATTGTTTCCAGATTGTTTGGCCATCCTTGATGAAGATATGTTTTCAAATACCTCGGTACCTACGCTGCTGCTGCAAGTTCTTAATAAGATCAAATCAAATAATATTGGTAAACATTTGCAGTCAAATGCAAAAAAATATCAGACACCAACCAAAGCAAAATGAAAACTAAAACTAATGATGCTCAAATTCGAAACACAATAAAACAAAACAGAATTCCAAACATAAACGAAGAGGACAAAAACAAAACAATCTGTAGGTGCCAAAATGTCTCTTGGCGAAGGACAAAGCCAATGAAGGAATTTGGCGAAGCCATCGTGCACAGTAACGCCTACGGTACAGAGTGAAGAGAAACGGAAGCAATATGTACTTAGTAGAAGGAAAAAAGCAACAAAGCAGAAATGATTGCAGTAAAATGAATACAAGGAAGTTGGAGGATTCGGCGGAGAAGCACATTAATACCCAGTAGTAAATAAAATTTTTGCACAAAGTACCTTTGTATTCGATTTAGGCATCAACTATCATCTCTTTACTTTTACATATCGAAGCTCCAACCTTCTTCAAAAGCGAAAGCAGTTTTTCACGCTGAAGGGTCATGGTCTTTAAGCGGTGCCGATATAGCATTTCGACGCCCTATTTAAAAATTTTATTCAAAAAAACCCCAGTTCAGAGAAAGTTTCATACATATTTTTCTGAAATAGGGCGTTTTTGAAACAAGTTTTGAAATATGGTGATTTTCCCCTCAGCCGTCGAAGTGTAGATACACACTGAATTATCTTAGCCATATGAAATCGAATTGTAGTAAATTATGACTGCTAAACTCATGGCTGTCAAAGTCAACCTGGATAAGTAATAGCCTTCATATCTTCCACAATGGATGAAATGAATCCTGGTCCGGGCAAAACATAAACATCAAGCAGGAAAAAGAAGAACTAATTAATTAAAACCCTAATTATTTGGTTTTCAAAAGATTGGCGATCATACCTCTTAGGTAAGGTTGCTTAAAATGGAAAATCTGCTCGCTGCATTTCACATGCTAATTTGGCAGTTAATGAGCAGAGAGAAATTTTGGAGAGCAGAGTATTGGCGAAAACACAAAGCTGAAAGCAAATAGCAATTAAAAAGAAAAAAAAAAATCTGTTTTAAAAAACTAATATAGTATGTATCTTGGTGTTTGAATATTGAAATCGGCTGAGTTCATTGGAAACTGTACAACTTTCTTTGAATGCTCTCACAATTGTTGAATGCAGCTCAATGCCAACGAATAAAAGATGCTTTATTGTCCTTATGCCATTGTTAAGCAGTTTAAGAGCCGTACACAGGCCCGCAGAGAGCCGAGACGGGCCCCTGGGACAGTTCGCGTTTACGGGCCCCCCTAAAAAATAAATTCAATCTAGTAAAAAAATAACATACAAAAATTTTTCAATTCACATTGTCAGTTTTATTTCATATAAAATAAGATTTACTAGAGCACTTACATATAGGGTCTATACACGATGCGTCTGATTCAAGAGTCAGTTTAAGTGTATTAGTGAAAATGCGCATGTAGTAGTTACACCGACATGACTCTGGCATGACTCAAGAAAATCAAAATTAGTTTGATAAGTAGAACGCAAAAAATTTTTCACGCGAGACAATAGACTGAAAGAACGCTCCCCTTCAGCCACACTGACTGGAAGTGTGCAAAATATTCTTAATGCTATGCAGATGTTAGGAAATAATACTTCCATCTTCAAGTTATGAAGTTTGTTCAGAAGTTGTAATGGTGGCAGCGAATCACATCCCAAATTTGTTAAGTGGATGGCTTTGAGATAAATGATTTCATCTATTAGATCCGAAGAAATATCTATGCCATAAATCGGGCAGAATGCCGTTGGCTTTTCTCTGAGCTCTTCTTTTGACAGATCCTGATACTTCCACAAAAACCTAAATTTAATCGCAATGTCAGTTTATTTATTTAATCCTTCTTGCACTTGTTCCTGGTAATAACTCTAGTATCTAACTATAAAATCATGGAAATAATAGTAGATAGTAGGGATGTGCGATTAATCGATTAAATCATTTCTTGATTAATCATTATTCTGATTAATCAAAAATATTGATTAATTAGATTCTGATTAATCAGATCCTGAGTAATCACTGTTTACTCAAAAAAAATTAATTGAAAACTGAGTAACTTTGTTCATTTTCTTCACGAAACATAAATTTTTTATTTGGATTTTCTCATGTACCCACTCTTCTGCATTATACATATATTTGTATATATGCATGTATGCGCCTTTGATTTAAATAAAAAAAATCGAAGTAGCTCCTGCAAATGGAAAAATAACGTTTTGTTTCGTTTTTATATAAATAAAATAAGCAAAATAAAATTTCTGATTAATCGGGTTATAATTACTCATATTTCTGATTAATCAAATTATTTAGATTCTGATTAATCAAAACGTAATTAATCAGGAAAAGATTGTTTCTGATTAATCAAAAATGAGTAAATTATGATTAATCAATTAATCATGTTTCGATTAATTACCACGTATGATTAATCGATTAATCGCACATCCCTAGTAGATAGATAATGGTATTGTTTTTAATAATTTTTAAATTTTGTATACCTTAACTCTTTGAAATCAACTTAAACAGGGTTACCAACATTTTTCATTTAAAAAGTAAATATTTCTGAGAAGCTTGGTTCACCACCTTACCAATTGCGGTACTTTGGAAACTCTAAATCAAAGTCGATGTTCCTCAATTTCAACTCACTTTTCTAGGATTTGCCCATGTATAAACAAGGTAAATATTTGATTGGATGCTTATAATTTTAGTTTCGTGATTTGGTTAAGTTAAACACTTCAATTTTAAAACAATTTTTTGTAGCAACAAAATACCTATGTATGTATCTATGAAATCCTAGTTCGAGTACTGTCAATACTGCTTTGCCTTTCCGGGCCCCCAAAAACCTTCCGGGCCCCAGGGCGATTGCCTTGGCTGCCCCCCTCTCCGCGGCCCTGGCCGTACACTCAGGGAAAAACAGCATTTTAAAATCAAAAATAAAATTTTTGTTTTTATAATGCACGTTTTAAACAAGGCTGCTCAACGAAATGAACAAAATAATTTTGTTTCAAAAAATATCAATAAAAAATATCCAAAAATTATTTTGTTTTGCTAATTATCAGAAACAAAATTTTTTCGTTTCAAAAATTATCAATAAACCTTTAATCAAAAAATTTTGTTTCGTTGATAACAAAAAAATTAACAAAAATTGTATTTGTTTTTATTCATTTACGTATGTACATACATACAAATATGTAAAATTTCTTTTCTTCATAGAAAACGAAATTATTGAAAAGTAAATTTTTTTGTTTAAATTTGAAACTATATTTTTTTGAAATAATTGTTTTGATAATTATCAAAACAAAAAAAAATTTTGTTAATTTTTTTGATAACAGTTGAAACGAAATGGATTTTGTTATGCTTTTTACGTTTATAAAATCGAATATTTCAACAGAAACAAATTTTTTTTTGTTTATTGTTAAAAATAACGTTATTTTGCAGCCTTGGTTTTAAACCAAACCATTTTTATTTTAACAATGAAAATGTTTAAATTAAAAATGAAATTTTTGAATTAAGAATGAAAATTTTGAAGTAAAAATGCATTTTGGATCTAAAAAGAAACATACTTAAATTAAAAATGAAAATGAATGTAGATTCAAAAACTCGCTCTTTGTTCAAAATTTTTTTGTGAGAAAATATTTTTTTGTGAGATATCCAACAAAAACAATAATGAGAATCGATTTTTTTCAATTTTGTTTTTACAATGATTCGTATAATTCATGGATTCTTTATTAGGAAAAGGGAAGTATAAATAGGTTATTACAATTCAGTATAATGTTTAATGTTCCACTATGTGATGCCGTTGGATTGAATTTCAGGTCATGGTTCAAATCCATAGGAGAATATGAAATAAAGAAGAAAAAGGAGAATAAGGAGAATAAGAAATAAAGATAGCAAACAGTTAAGGCGAAGTAGAAAAGAAGAGGATAATAAGCGGAGTCTATATTTTTGTAGTTGGGACTCGGATTGAGAGAATATGAAGAGAATGCCGTTGGATACAATTTCGAATCCGAAAGAGGAAATGGCATAGAGAACACTGCAGCGTTTTTTTTTTCTAATAGTGCTTAAAATAAAAATAAACATTTTTAAATTTAAAATTTTTTTTCTTGATTTAAAAATTTTACAGTGAACATTTTTAAAATAAAAAGGTTGGTATGTATTTACATCAGTTTTAAATACGTTTTTGCCCATTTTAAGCACGTTTTCATAAGTTTTTATATTTTTTTTTCCCCTGAGTGTAGCGATTAAGAAGTTTTCTTTGCTTTTCGAAATTTAGTTAAAACTATTGGCGTTTTCTTTTCTACGAAAAAATGCTGCCCTCCTATATTCCAATTATTGAAATACGTAACTTGACTTTCTATAAAATGGCTGAATTTGTTGCTAACGGTATCCTCTCACTTTGTTAGAGCTTAATATTCGTTGAAATGACCAAACAAAGCTATAAAATGGCTAAAAAAAAATTAAACAGGGCAACATTATTTCGAGAAAAGAAAACGCCATATGTCAACTAAGTAAAGGACGACATGATATGATTTAACTTCGAGGATTTTATTAAGGTTGGTAATAGGATTGCAACAACTATCTGATAGTCTTTCAACTTTGTTCTCTTTAAGTCTTCATATTATTGAATCTGCAATTTTGTGACTAAGTAATAGCGTTTTCGATTCTGAACCAAAAAGCTGCATTATTACAAGGCAACATTATGAACATGCGCCCTGTGCCCTAAGAAAATGTTGCACTTTTCATGTGATGTATGAAACAAAAATAATGCAACCCCTTGTTCATATTAAGGGCAGAAAATGCTGCCCTGTGGTCGGGGAGAGTGCGACATTTTTTTCAATAGAACAATCAACCCTGAAAAAATGTGTGGAATCTATGTGGAATAGAACAAAAAAATTAGACAGCCCGATAAAAGTGCAGAATAAGTGCGACATTTTTGCCAGAATCGAAAATTCCATAAGTAAGTTTACAGCAGAATCCGGCATTTTGACTTATGTGAGTACACAATCTGTCTCCTAATTTCGCCAGGGTCTGGTTTAAACTCTTCTAGTATAAATAATGGCTCATTTGCTCTACCTAACGGTATATTTAACTCTATCTTAAATAAAAATGTATGAAATTATCTCAAACAAACGAGTGTGAAAGCTTAATTAAAAAAGTAATTAGTTCACAAAGAGGAAGTAAGCTGTGGAACTGATTATATCCAGGCGTTTCTCTATGACGTGCCATATATGTATATTAAGCACATAAAAAAATCTCACTTAAAAAACACTCAAAGCTTGGACATGTGCATATACATATATATATAAAAATCAAAAACAAATTAAAACGAAGCACATCCGTTCTATGTACCTACGTGTGGTATCCGAAAATTTAATATACTTTTACATGCAGTACATATCATATATACAGCTACCCGCAGTAGATTTTCGCCAAAAATCATGCCAAGAAAGTGGTTATCTGAAAAAGCTGTCGTAAAGACATAACTGCAGTTGCAGCTGACACACTGCTATTTATTTTGGTCTAAGAATGGGGTTTTTAGCTCTTTTGGAGTAATTTGAGTTTTTCTTCCTTCATTTCGTAAAGAAAAAATAAATTTATATTGTCGAAAGCTTAAGAACCTCCAACACACATAACCGATTTTTAAAGTATTTTTATTTCTGTAAAAGGCGAAAACTTTGCAATACCAAGTTCTGTTTATCCCCTGCAAAAAAATGTAATTACTTCGGAACGTGTCCGGGATCAATCGCAAGTGAGCATGTGTCTAATACAATTTTACATCCCTTTGTATGGAGTGAATTGATCGCATTTATTCGAAGATGTCCTATGAAGAGAGTTCAATTTGTATACCCGAACGGGTAGAAATATAGATTAACCCTTACCTCCTTAATTAGCACGTAACCGTCTAGATGATTCTGGCCGAGTCCAATAAAGGGCGCCAGCTGTTTCCGTTTCGCGCAGCATGGCGCCACATTGGAATACCTAGGGAGTCAGCATTACTGTCCACCTGATCTTCCCAGTGCCGTTGGAGGTCCCCCTTTTCTTCTGTGTTCAGCGAATTTCCGAAGAAATACTTTCTTGACCGGAACACCTTCATTCATTCTCACGATATGACCTGCTGAACAATGTTGGTGACTACATACAGCTCGCACAGCTGTATGTTAAATCTCCGTCGAATCCGTAAATCCTCCGAAGAACTCATTTTGTTAGCCTCTTTATCGAGCTTCGAGAAGGAAGAACATACGGCGCGCGTGTTAGTGCCAATGGTGTCGATGTCATCGGCGTACGCCAGCAGTTGCATACTCTTGTGGTATAAGATGCTTCCTGAACGGTGGAGTTCTGCAGCTTGTATTATCTTTTCCAGCATCAAGTTGAAGAAGTCACACGAAATGGAGTCATTTTGTCTGAAACCTCGTTTGGTCTCGAACGGCTCGGACAGGTCCTTCCAAATTCTGACGGTGCTTGGGGCGATAGTAAGCATGATTTGTCATAGCCGTATAAGTTTTGTAAGGAAACCGAATTCAGACATTGCGGCATATATATATTTCCTATAGGGAATTCCTATTCGTGCTAACAAAAGCGGCTTTAAAATCCACAAAGAGATGCTGTGCGTCGGTTCCTTTTGCATGGGGTTTTTCCAGGATTTGGCGTATTGTGAAGATCTGGCGGATGGTAGATTTACCAGGTCTGAAGCAACACTCATAAGGTCAAATCGGATTGTTGACGGTGGGCTTCAGTCTTTCGCAGAATACACTTGCTAAGTCATTGTATGCGATATTCAGCATCACCAATTATCACACGATAATTGGCGCGTACTGTAGAGTCTCCATTTTTATGGATTAGGCAGAGCACACTTAAGTTCCAATCGTCGGGCATGCGCTCGTCCGACCATATTCTGCACAGGACTTGATGCATCCTTATCAACTCTTCGTCGACAAGCTTGAATAGCTCGGCTGGCAAGCCGTCAGCGCCCGGAGCCTTGTTATTTTTAAGCCGAGATATTGCTATTAGCACTTCGTCATGATGGGGTGGTGGAACATGCCTACCATCATCTGCAATTGGGGATTCGGGTCGGACATCTTCTCCTGCCTTGACTCAAAAAAGGGATTTAACCTACATTTCGTAAGAAATTCTTTCATTTTATCAAGCTCTTATCACTTTTCCCTTTATACATATATGTAGGGTTAATAATAATATAATACAATGGCGCTATTAAAACTCTGACGAGTTTTATGGCCGAGCTTCTCTCCCAATTCGAGGTGTGCTCCTTTTTGTTTTACCTACAAATTGGGTGGACCTACAGTTTTATGCCGGCTCCGAACGGCGAATGCATTTTTCGTGAGAAGCTTTTTCATGGCAGATATACACTCACTGCCGTGAAGTGACCGCTGCTCTTACAAAAATTCAATAATTGGATTTCTACTAATTAGAAAAATTGTTTTGGTGTTTTGCTCGGATCGTGGTTTGAACCCGAGACCTCTGGCATAGCAGGCGAGCACTCTACCCACTGCACCACAGCGGTTACCAAGTGTAAATAAAAATAAAAATTAAACCAGACCTATAGGTCAAAAATCTAATATGAGATTTTGATATGAGTGGTAGTGCTGGAAGCGATATCGATATAATATCGATTCATCGATGTTTTTGAACTTTTTCGATATATCGATATTTTTTTCGATATTCGATATATCGACGGTCATGGATCCATCACTGATAAACGCGTTTTGTGGGTAATTCCCCAAATTTGGAGATTTTTTTAAAATTTGATTCCTGTGTAGAAATTCCTGTGTTTAAAAGTAATGTAAATACGAACATTTTTTTTAAATGTTCATTGTAGAATTGCAAAATCAGGAAAAAACATTTTAAATTTAAAAATTTTTATTTCTATTTTAAGAACTATGAGATTTTGAACCAAAAACTTATGTTTTTTTTTCATTCATTCTTATTTTTAATTTAAACATTTTCTTTTTAAATCCCAAATACATTTTAATTCCAAAAATTTCATTTTTAATTTAAAAAATTTAATTTTTGAAATAAAATGACTTGGTTGAAAACGTGCATTATAAAAATAAAAATTTTATTTTTGATTTATTTTCTCTGAGTGTAAAAGGTATTTAGAATGCGTTATTAATTTGTCTATATCAAATCTTAGTCTTTAACATGGTTTTTTAAATAACTTAAATGCGAAATATTTCAGTGAACCACTGTAATTGATACCTACTCTTTCTGGCTGGAACAGAATTTACCTTTTTTGTTTTTTTTTTTGATTATTGAATTCCCTTTTCAAAAAAGATTTCTGTTGATAATAAATTGAAATATTTAGTTTAAATGTTTATTTAGTTAATTTTTAGAGTAATATAAATGACCGTCACTCTCGTTCAATTCAGGGCACAGTAATGAATGCAGACATTTCGAAAAATAAAGCTGTTATATATAGATATGTTAAATTAAGGTTTATATAAAGTAGAGCTCTCGATTTTTTTTGAACATTTTCGAGTAGCCCGAAAAAATGCTGTTCAAATTCTCGAACACTTGTTTGTTTGTTTATTACCCGTATGTTTGCACGGGCATTTGAACAATGCGGGCATTTGAAGTTTGTATTTTTCGTTTGTTTATTTTTTTTTTTGTTTTCTTCATATGTACATACTTTTTTTATTCTTGTTTTCCTGACACAAATTTTTTTGTCTGTAAGCTCGAATGCTCGAATGTTTGTACGGGCATTTGAACAACAAACGAGCCTCAGACAAATTCGATCTTTTCGAATTGTTCGATACCCGGGTATCTAGAACTCTAATATAAAGGTCGATATATCGATAATATCGATGTTTTTTCTAAAAATTTTGAAAATATCGATACTCGTAAACATCGATGTTTTTCCAGCACTAATGAGTGGAATAAAGCTTTCCCTTCTTTTGGTTTCATCAATTATATAGAGTCTTGTTGTACTGTGTAATTATTGAGGTAGAAATTACTATATGAACAAATTTCAATATAAACGATATTTAACTTCATTCAGTTTTAATTCTTTATGTTACTTTAATTTTTTCCTTTGCTTACAGACTGCAAGTCACCATCGAATTGAGCTCTTAGCCGCAATAAATGACCACTTTTCTTAAGTGGACTTCGAAATGAGAGTCCGCAAGGTTAATAACATAATTTCCTTTGGTGTAAAGTAAACCAGCAAAACAAAACAGCAACACTGACACTCGACAATAACGTCTGTTTTAACAATATTGAAGAGGGATTTCCAAGCAATATCAACAATCGACAAAGGAAGCAGACGGGGAAAGTGCAGGACAAAGACATCTGAGAGTAAAGCAAATGAAATATATTTTGAGCCCAGCGGGGCAATTTAGTACGTGTACATTACATTAGGACAACCAACAAAAAGTTTAGCCCAAAATTGCTTAGTTAATGGCCTGTCAATGCCTATTTTCTTTTTCTTATTATTTATGAAGTTCCGTAATTCATTTAAACACCAATTCGGAAATGGGACTGTTTGCTGATGCGGGCAAGATAAATTGGACTAAGTACCTAATACATTTTATAAGCTTCGAAGTGTTTTTATTGATTTATTGTTGTCCACCATTTCTGCTATAAGCAAGTGGAATAAGAACGCGCACAATTTTGGTTAATATAATATTTCTTTAGTCATATTGCTACGAGTATCACACGGCATAAGTATGTAGTTAAGTTGAGAAATAAAGAGTTCCGTTTTATCTTTCTTTCTTTAATTTTTATACCTTTCATGAAAATGAAATGGTATTAGAACTTTGTGCCAAAAGAGTTTTGTCGAAAGTAGCAGAAGGAAGCGTGGGGGATCTACCAAAATATATACCGATATGATCAGAATCACGAGCTGAGTCGATTACGCCATGTCTGTCTGTCCGTCTGTCTCTCTGTTTGATCGCAATCTAGTTCCTCAGTTTTTGAGATATCTGCTTGAAATTTGGAATGTGAGTGTATTTTAAGGAGAAGCTGATCATTTGTCGGAATCGGCCGAATCGGACCACTATAACATATAGCTCCGATACAATCGATTGTTCAGATATGGGCATTTTGGGGTATAACTTCTGCATTTAAGCAGCTAAGACACAATTATTTCTAATAAATCTTTCCATAAATAACCCACAGAATTGAAATTATAAATTAAACAAAATTAGGTAAGCTATGTACCTACATAGGTAACTTTTCATTTCCCCATTCGTGAAAGGTATGAAGTCTTCAGTACGGTCGAAGACAGCCGCGCTCTTGTTTTTTTTTTTTATTTTTTTTTTTGATTGGGTGAAGAAAGAGGCGAAAAATGGAAATGGTATAGCAAAATAAATGTACTCGTATAAAAGTGCCAAGTCGCAATTTCCGATGGCTGGTGTTGATACTGTGCATTAAAAATGGTTCACAATTTACGTTTTGTAGCTGTCAATATTGATATGCCGCTTTCACTTCCCCTCGTCTTTACACTTTAGCGTGTTCAAATACAACGCCTTATTCCTGGTGACCTTGTGGTTGATATTTATTTGCGAATGTAGCATTTCCCGATATATCAAATATTTTTGCGAGCAGTACGAAGTGAGCGAAAATACTATTCATTCCTCTGATATGTACATATATCTTTCGGTTGAGGATTGTTCTCAGAGAGCAGAATCTAATTAAGAAAAAGAAGAAGATCACAAAAAGTTGATATCACGGAACATTTGTTCCGTTTTATGTAAGGTGCACGCTATCTGATACCATTGACTATGGGTATAAAACAAAACACACATAAAGTCTATTCCATTTATATCACGAACTCTTATTATCAAATTACTAGCTGATGTCTGAGTTCGTCTTATCAGCAATTTATTGCCTTGATTTCCATCCAAAGAAAAAAAAACGTTTCAAATCGTTTGTCGCAGCTGTCACTTTTGCATGCCTTAGTCATCTGCTGTCACTGTCAATTGCCGTCAGACTACGCCGATTCGCCATTCAATTAAATTTTTGGTCAGCAGGCTGTTACTGTGAAGGCAGTTCGTGTAAAAATTAAAAAAAAAAAATCTTTTCCATATTCACCAGACCAATCATTTTTTTGATTGGAAATTTCGATGGCTTTTGTTGTTGATTTTTGCGAAGAAGGACAACATGTAGTACATTAGACCGGCCATTAAAAATACAATTTAAACCGCCGGGCTTAGAAAGGTCCTTTTTACCTAAATTGTCAACAATCTGCTTACTGTCACTCGCATTTCGATTATGTATGTATGTATGTATATCGATATACATTACTATGTATATATTTTACTTTCTTATTTGTTGGATATTCAGTTTACATATTTACCTACTTTATTCAGTTTAATACATAACATTGGCGTATTGTTCATAAGCGCAACAGTTCATTATAATTTTGCATTATACAAATGAAATTCTAACCATGACACTGATATTATGTTCAACATATAGAGGATGTAAGAAAGCTTTTTATTCGCCTTCTGAAACTCTCTTTAAAAAGTATAATACGAACGTGCGGCGATAACGTAACAAATTAATTTGAAACCCAATATGGCAAAGAAACTACTTACAATTCAATAAAATCCATATATAGCTACACAAAAGTTGAATACTACAAAATAGACAAGCACATACGAGTACAAGCGAACACTACCAAGGGGCACTATCAGTTCACGAAGAAAGCAATAAATATAGGGTCTGTGTTGCTGGCATATGCAGATTTTGAACAAAGCTCAATATGCCACAAAGGGAAAATTCAGCAGTAAATGGCAATATTGGTATTGTCCATTGAATTGAATATGAATTGACGGTGAATGCGTATACGCAACATTAAACTTAACGGCGCTTATGCAATATTACGTTATATATATGTGCGTATCTATGTTGGTTATTGTGTGTATGTATAATAATATTTCTTTTGCAAAAACGATGTAACTACGAGTACATTTTTAAAAGGGAGCGCGATAGTCGTTGCTTTTGTGCGTGGGCCATATTGTGCGAGAATTTCATTATTATGTATTTCGTTTGACCGATAATTTTTTATCTAATGTAAGAGCATCAAAGTAAAAAAATGAAAAAGGCTGTCCTCTGCGAATCTCACAAAGTATCTACGAGTAACAAACCGAAAAGGAAAGAAAAAAGAAAATCTTAAAAATTAAATAAATTATCTAAGTAAATACAATCACTAGCAGGCATCACCGGAAAGACTTTTAGATGTACATACATAGCTTAATTAAACCTTGGAGAGTCCCACGGCTCAATATTGTATTGTTTTAATATTTGTAAATCTAGTAGACGCAAGATGCGCACCCTGACAACTACATATGTAATAAAGGCCTCAGTACCGCTTAAACTATATATAAGTAGTAAAATTTGTCAATATTTTGTCCTTACTCTTGTGTGTACATATGTATTTATGTATGTATGTACCGTGCATATCCAACCGAATTATATTTTTTGCCGGGCACTGAAACAGCCCCAGCCAACTCATAGGCACCGACATTTTTGCTCTTCCAAAACAATAGAGGGTAATAAAAACTTTACAAAAACATGAATTTCACAAACTGCCTTTGCTAAAAATTCTGTGTAAGTATAAAAACATAAATACGTATTTAAGTAAGTGTTACATCTCCTTTTTTATAAGCAAAGCAGGCACTCCAACATGTCCTGCCCATGAAGAACAAAAGGCGTTAAATGAACCCAATTTTGCGATGGCAAAGAATGTACACTTGATAATGATTGCAAAAAAAAAAACTCTGCACAGTAAAAATTTTAGTTTAATTTTAATTAATACTTTCTTGGAATTAAATCAAAACCAAATTTTCATTATTTTTAGAATATTTCTGGTATTAAAAATAGTTGAAATGGTATAAGATCAATCCAGAATTGGAATAAATTCTATACTTTTATGGAATTACATCAAAACCAAATTTTTATTATTTTTATAATATTTTTGTTAATAAAAATAGTCTAAATGGTATTAAAAGTGTATCCAACAAAAAGTAAATTTTACAGGACACAGTTTTTATACTCAGCTGTACTAGTACACAGAGTATTATTGTTTTGATTTCATAACGGTGGATTGTAACAGAATGAAATAATCGAGATAGATATGGACTTATATATATCAAAATGATCAGGGTGAAAAGAGAAATCGATTGAGCCATGTCCGTCCGTCCGTCCGTCCGTCCGTACGCACAATAACTCGCGCAAAAATTGAGATATTTTGATGAAATTTGGAACGCAAGTTGGTATCGAGACTGGGACGGTTGGTATTGAAAATGGGCGAAATCTGACCATGACCACGCTCACTTTTCCTATATAGAAAAAAAGGGAAATTTGGTATCTCAGCCACTAATATAGCTGGAGCGATGAAATTTCACCCACATACTGATCTCAGTCCCATATGAAGAAATTTGATGAAATTTTGGAAAATGGGCGGTGCCACGCCCACTTATTAAGGGTCAAACATTGAAAGTTTTATATGTCATAACTCAGAAAACGTTGAAGATATATCGATGAAATTCGGTACGCGTGATATACTTACTTAGGCAAATGTTTGGACGAAAAATTGTCAAAATCGGTTGACGACCACGCCCACTTTTATATATGTGTATTATAAAGTGGCCCAATAAAAACATTTTAAGCTATATCTCTGTCAAATATAAAGATATATTATTGAAATTTTATATCAGGAGTCTAACTGCGGGCATAAAACTAAAAACACAAAAATTTTGGAAAATGGGCGTGGCACCGCCTCTTTTTAGAAGCAGGAATATACGAGATTTCTGAGCCCATAACTCGACAAATAATTGAGATATTATGACGAAACTTGGTGTGTACACTTTTATTACTTGTGGTATGTTCAAAATTTTAGCGAAATCGGTTGACGGCCACGCCCACTTTTATATATGAGTATTATAAAGTGACCTAATAAAAACATTTTAAGCGATATCTTTGTCAAATGTAAAGATAATTAATTGAAATTTTGTGGTATGATTTCTACAATAGACCGGAAACAAAAAATAGTAAAATTTTTGGAAAATGGGTGTGGCACCGCCTCCTTTTAGACAAAGGAATCTACGAGATTTCTGAGCCCATAACTCGACAAATAATTGAGATGTTATGACGAAACTTGGTTTATACACTTTTATAACTTGTGTTAATAGACACCCAAAAATTTATTGAAATCAGTTTATGACCACGCCTACTTTTAACAAAGATATTTCTGGAACACCCTTTGGGAATTTGTAACGTGACATCTTTGTAACTAGAATGGAATGAAATTTTGCACAAAGAATAATATTCATATGCTTAGTTGGATGACTGATAAAAATTTTGAAAATAGGCGTGGCTACGCCCACCATATGCAGCACTCGCTTTATATAAAGTACGCCGTGTTTCCATCAAACGCAAACAAGCAATGAAAGCATACAGCTGAGTATCTAATGTTCGATTCCACTCGAACTTAGGCTTCCTTACTTGTTTTAATTTGGTTTGCATACAGTTTGTACGCAGCGTTGTAATTTATTTAGTCTCTAACTTCGAAACTGCACACTTCACAGCTATGCAATTTTGGGAGTTGATGCATGTGGTTGTAGATTGTTGATTTGCATAAAAAAGCTGAAATCGATAATTTTGCTGGGTACACTTTTATGGCGGTTAGGTATCGATATATACATATTGTCACTTTTATACTGCACCGTCGCGGTTCTTGCAGTGATATTGAAAGAGGGACCCTAAACTGCCTTATGACTGAAAAAATAAATCAAAATTTACCCTCTGATATTTTATTTATCTCCTGCATTACTTACTTGATACGATTATTTCATCAGGCGTGAAAAATTTATTTTATTAGATTTAATTACTACTCCGGATTGGATATTTAGAAATATTTTGGTTGGTTTATTTTGACATTTTTCTGAAAATTTTTTTTTATATTTTTTTTGGTTTTGATTTCAAACCAAAAATATTTTGATGGTAATATAATTGAGAAGGAGAAAGTTTTTTATACGTCTCAGGATTTGTTTTTAAATTTCAAACTAAACTTCTTTAGAGAATATTTTAATAATTTTTAAGACTTTATTTTGAAACTACTCTGGAATAAATAAAATTGTAAAACTTCTCATAGTTTAAAAATATGACTTTTTGGCGTTAAAATTCAAATTTAATTCCAAGAATGATTAAATTAAGTACCAATGATATTAGAAATAAACTATAATTTTTTACTGTGTGCATGTACAGAAAAAACCAAAATCAAACTAAAAACAATGCAAGAACGATTGTGGCAGCTAACACTGCTGTCAAATGCAAAATTACACAGGAGAAGAAATGTGCCATGGCAAATCTAATAGTCTGGGATTTGGCTGGGAGCAAAAGCTAAGGGAAATGAAAGTACAAAACTTAGTAGAAACAAAAAGGAAAATTCCCACAATGTATATACATACTACGTATGTACATATGTGTGAATGCACGTACGAATAGGCTTATGTACATTTTACTGAAGATAAAATAAGAACTTATAACAAACTATATTATATTAGTTAGTAGTCCTTCTGCATATTAAGGAATGACGAGTGCATTTTTTGTGAGAAGCATTTCAATTGTTTAATTAGAAAATTATATTGATAAGAAGATGGACTTTTGTGAAATGTTATATTTCATTCCAGATATATACACGCGGAGAAGGATAATCAATGCATAGACCATCATAAAGACCCACCTCTTGCCATCGATTATAATATTTACAAACGCCATGCTACCTGTGCATCTAACTGCCTACATTGTTTTAGAGGCAATACCATTATGAAAGAGAAAGTGGAATTTTTATTACTGCATAAATGCTTGTTGGCTCATACATACAAAGTGACACATATTGCTACTCATTCAATGCAGTTGCCTGTATACCAATAAAAGCGTTTTTGGCTGTTGGTAAAACTGGCACAGCCAAAAGCAGCGAAAAAACAATGGACAAAAAGTAGAACGAACATCGCATAAATCAAATCGCCAGATCGCATATCTCTGAAATTATTTTTTCCATCGGGATTTCCTTTTAAAAATAACTTTTGATTTCATTCAAAATTTGCCTACATTTTTTGGTGTAAAGCCAAGTGATTAAGTAGCTTAAAAATGTGGGTTATTAAATATTTCAAGGAAGATATTTCAACTCAACTCAGGTGCAACATATTTAATTGCGAGGAAGTTTAGTTCAGTTCGCCATAGAAGAATTAAATTTTAAATGAATGAACTTTGACTCCCACTAAACCATCATCAATTGGGACCAAATTTTACAAGGGTTATCCCTGGCTACAGAAGTATTGATTTTATGTATTTTGGGTATTAGATAATAAAAAAAAACATTATTACATTATTATTAACTATGTTACTACCGATTAAGGGAGTGATACAATCTTTTGATGAACTTTTAACTTTTTCATACAATTTAACGCACTCTAATGTACATAGACAAATCTTGCCACTTTAAAGCAACGTTCGAATGATAATTGCGGTCATTCAGTTCCATTTTTGAGCTGACCTTTTCAAGTGCTGTGAGGGTAGTAAGTAGTATTCGAAAAAATTAAAAACTAAACTTAATATTTTTATTTTACGTACATATATGTATCTAGTATTTCGTGAAGCTTAGTACATACACTTCAACCGATGGATGTTGAAATTATCAAACTTTCCCTTTTCTTTTGCACACTGATGCAACATTTTTCACCTTTAAAACAGAATAAACTTTTTTAGCTGTATATATTTATGGTTGTATAAAGAAGAGCAAGCGAAATGACAAACAAACAAACAAAGCCATAATCTAAAAGCAAAGCCAACTTCGTTAGTTCAAGGATAATGACCGAGTATACTACATACATACATACATATGTATGTATTTTTATACGTCGTAAAAGCTACTTAGCGTGGTTTTTTGGAATGCCTTTTCTTGTGCTTTATCGACTCCGTTTGTTTGCAGTGCTATTTATTGGTAAATATTGTCATACCCTCATTTTCATCATTTTCTCTTCTCTTGTACAAAAATAAATTCACACCTGTTGTGTGTATACAAAAAATGTGTTTTTAAGTTTGCATCTATGTATACAAGTTAAAAAAAAACAAGTAAGGAAGCCTAAGTTCGGGTGGAATCGAACATTAGATACTCAGCTGTATGCTTTCATTGTTTGTTTGCGTTTGATAGAATCACGGTGTATTTTATATAAAGCTAGTGCTGCACAAAGTGGGCGTAACCACGCCTATTTTAAACTTTTTATCAGTCATCCAACTAAGCATATGAATATTATTCTTTGCTCAAAATTTTATTCCTTTATGACTTCCAGTTACAAAGATGTCACGTTACAAATTCCCAAAGGGTATTCTAGAAATATATTTGTTAAAAAGTAGGTGTGGTCATAAACCGATTTCAATAAATTTTTGCGCGTCTATTAACACAAGTTATAAAAGTGTATAAACCAAGTTTCGTCATAATACCTCAATTATTTGTCGAGTTATAGGCTAAGAAATCTCGTATATCCCTTTATGTAAAAAGAGGCGGTGCCACGCCCATTTTCCAAAATTTTTCTATTTGTTGTTTCCGGTCTATTGTAGAAATCATACCACAAAATTTCAATTAATTATCTTTACATTTGACAAAGATATCGCTTAAAATGTTTTTATTAGGTCACTTTATAATACCCATATATAAAAGTGGGCGTGGTCGTCAACCGATTTCGCTAAAATTTTCAACATGTATTACCACGAGTAATAAAAGTGTACACACCAAGTTTCGTCATAATATCTCAATTATTTGTCGAGTTGTGGATTCAGAAATCTCGTATATTCCTGCTTCTAAAAAGAGGCGGTGCCACGCCCATTTTCCAAAATTTTTCAGTTTTTTGTTTTATGTCCATAGTTGGACTCCTGCCATAAAATTTGAATGATGTATCTTTATATTTGGCAGAGATATAGCTTAAAATTTTTTTATTGGGCCACTTTATAATACCCATATATAAAAGTGGGCGTGGTCGTCAACCGATTTTGGCAATTTTTAGCCCAAACATTTGCCTAAGTAAGTATATTACGCACACCAAATTCCATCGACATATCTTCAATGGTTTCTGAGTTATGACTCATAAAACTTTCAATGTTTGCCCTATAATAAGTGGGCGTGGCACCGCCCATTTTTCAAAATTTTTGTGTTTTCTGTTTTATGTCCATAGTTGGACTCATGCGACAAAATTTCAGTGATATATCTTTGTATTTGACAGAGATATCGCTTAAAATGTTTTTATTAGGCCACTTTATAATTCCCATATATAAAAGTGGGCGGCGCACAGTGGTTCAGCCGCGGAAAAAATTCATTTTTTTTAATACCTAATTTTCAGATTCTAATGACGTAGTTTTATAAAAAAATGTCCAAATATGAACAATTCATGAGTACTTTGGAAAAAATTGATTTATTTTACAAAATAATGGTATCAGAAGTCAGAAAAATTGTATTCAACAAAAACTGCTTGAAATTTTTGCTAACTTTAGTTATAAACTTTCCTTATAACTTATATCTATATTAACCTGTTGTGAGTTTGAAAGAAAACATAGCACTTCCTTGACTAACTAAAGAAAAAATCAGTGCAATCGACCAAATATTAAAAAAAATATAGGCCAGCGAAAATGGTACTTCATAAATGCTACCTTTTCTAACTTCGATGGACAAAAAGTTTGTGTGCTACAGCGTGCTACACTCGCTAACCGTAATAAAATGAAAGTTTGGAATGTCTTCTATCGATTTCTGTTAAAAATTTTTTCCCATATTTTCCCCAATCGATGTAAACTTGATTTAAATGTCGAAAGTCCCATCAAATTTTGATTAATTTGACAAAATGTAGCATGCTCATGCGTATATATTAACGTTTACATCTTATGTGACATTTTTTTGTTTACGAATATAAAGGCACAGAGAGGATTAGATAAAAATGCAGATTGGTAAATTACACACCTAATTTGTTAGAATCAATGGTAATGCAAACAAAAATAACGATAAACACATTCGTCATAACATTGCGGTTTGCAAACAACAATAGCAGTTTAAACATTTTACCAGCTTATTTTAAGGTATTAGATGAAAAAAAAAAAATGTTATCCCGACGAAATTGTAATAACAGAAACATATGCTGCTGTTAATTTGCAAAGTTTACTTGATCACACAACAAGAAGACTTATTGATACTTTCTCAGCAGAAAAGTTGAACTCCTTATCATGTTCTGAGTTAATCCTTACTAGTAAATGGGGCTTATGATTTCTAGGCTTATGTTTTCAAGGAAAGTGATAGAATTTCTACCAATACAGATGTTATTAATCGATTACTGACATGTTCTGATCATTAAAAAAGTCCATAAGACGACAACCCAACAAAAAGTGTGTGGAATTGGATCCTGTTGTCAAGGATATGCTAAATCATTAAACATTTTTCTTATATTTGTTTTTTTTTCTTTCCATATATACATAGTTATATTTTCGATTATATGTATTATAAATATAATCATTAAGTACATCAAATTTTTACAAGGGCTCTTTTCAGTTACTGAAAATGTATATCTTCATTTGTTTTTGAATAAAAGGTGTAGGAAAAGTGGGCGTGGTTGTTTGCCAATCACGCCTATATTTGGTATTGTCGATATCTTTCATGACAGTAAATTATGGGTCAAGTTTCGTGAAGATATCTTACTTTTTTGAGCTGAAATTAAAATTTTTGTTTAAAAATTTTTACTATGGGTCCAGGGGAGGTACCCCTAGGGAGTGGCCGATTTCAAAAATTTTTGGTTCTGTCAATGCCTTTAATGAGGGTAACTCATGTACCAAGTTTCGTGAAGATATCTTAATTTTTTTTAGGTGAAACTAAAATTTGTATTTAAATCATTTTTTTATACGTCCAAGGGAGGTACCTCTAGGGATTGACCGATTTCAACGATTTTTTGAAATTTTCTTAATAAGCTCACATATAACCTCTGTGCAAAATTTCAATGGCCTAGGACCACTCCTTCTATTTTTTTCCGCAAAATGTATGGGGCCGAACCACTGTGCGGCGTGGCCGTCAACCGATTTTGACAATTTTCCGTTAAAACATTTGTCTAAGTAAGCAAATCACGCATACCAAATTTCATCGATATATCTTCAACGGTTTCTGAGTTATGACATATAAAACTTTCAATGTTTGACCCTTAATAAGTGGGCGTGGCACCGCCCATTTTCCAAAATCTCATCAAATTTCTTCATAAGGGCCTGAGCTCAATACGTGGATGAAATTTCATCGCTCTAGCTGTATTAGTGGCTGAGATACCAAATTTCCGATTTTTCTATATAGGAAAAGTGGGCGTGGTCATGGTCCGATTTCGCCCATTTTCAATACCAACCGTCCCAGTCTCGATACCAACTTGCATTCCAAATTTCATCAAAATATCTCAATTTTTGCGCGAGTTATCGTGCGTACGGACGGACGGACGGACATGGCTCAATCGATTTCTCTTTTCACCCTGATCATTTTGATATACATAAGTCTATATCTATCTCGATTATTTCATTCTGTTACAATCCACCGTTATGTGATTAAAACTATAATACTCTGTGTACTAGTACAGCTGTGTATAATTAGCAACATTGTTTTAGGCCAACATAAGCCAATGGCTGATGGGACAAAAATAGAGGTCGCTGTCGCATAGAATGACATGCCCTGCTACATATGTATGTAATTTGGTTTGGGCAAATGAAGTATTCATTTGTAGGGCAATAGGTTTGTTGTAGTAATGCACAGGCCTTGGCACAATTTGCTTACGAATTTTAAAAGAGAGTGCAAAATGAAGTTTATTAAGAAATGTCAATAGTATGTGCTATCGAAACTCGACGAAAAACTAAAAAAAGAAAAATTAATTACACTAAGTGTGGACGTGGATTGCCGGTCCATGTGAACTTAGTACTATCTAGTACTAGTAAGATTGTCGTCCTGTCATAGTCAAAGCATTTTGACACTCTGTGCACACTCCCACACCTGTGTATGTATATAAAGAGTTTATACGTATGAGTAGTCCACTCTCAAAAGTCCCTATGTGATTTTTTCGTATTAAGCCGCAAAGTAGAAAAAACAAAAATATAATTTTGAGTGTGTACATATAAAATCTATAGAGACTTTTGAAAGTGTAATCGTATTTAATGCGGAAGGATTTTGCAATAAAGTCTTAATGGACATTATAAACCTTTAAATAATTAATATAATATAATATATATATTAATATAATAATACAATGGCGCTATTATAACTCTGACGAGTTTTATGGCCGAGCTTCTCTCCCAATTCGAGGTGTGCTCCTTTTTGTTTTTTCCTACTAATTGGGTGGACCTACAGTTTTATGCCGGCTCCGAACGGCGAATGCATTTTTTGTGAGAAGCTTTTTCATGGCAGAAATACTCTCGGAGGGTATGCCGCCCACTGCCGAGAGGTGACCGCTGCTCTTAAAAAACCCAATAATTGGATTTTTACTAATTAGAAAAATTTTTTGGTGTTTGCTCGGGCTGGGATTTGAACCCGAGACCTCTGGCATAGCAGGCGAGCACTCTACCCACTGCACCACAGCGGCCACATGATAAACCTTTAAATAATATATATAATACAATGGCGCTATTATAACTCTGACGAGTTTTATGGCCGAGCTTCTCTCCCAATTCGAGGTGTGCTCCTTTTTGTTTTTTCCTACTAATTGGGTGGACCTACAGTTTTATGCCGGCTCCGAACGGCGAATGCATTTTTTGTGAGAAGCTTTTTCATGGCAGAAATACTCTCGGAGGGTATGCCGCCCACTGCCGAGAGGTGACCGCTGCTTTTAAAAAACCCAATAATTGGATTTTTACTAATTAGAAAAATTTGTTTGGCTCGGACCGTGGTTTGAACCCGAGACCTCTGGCATAGCAGGCGAGCACTCTACCCACTGCACCACAGCGGCCACATGATAAACCTTTAAATACTGCTACATAATCCATCAAAAACTCAATAACTGCTTTGTGATTTCAGAATAAGTATAATATTCAGTTTCAAAACCTGATAAATGGTCGGATGGAAAAAAAAAACTAAGTGCTTTTGGTCTGTATCATATGAACATCCGCAACTGTTTCAATTAACTTTAAGCATACACACATGCACGTAAATAGCATGTGATATGAAATAATGCAAATTTAATTGTTACATTAACTTCATAAGTATTTAGATTTATTACACTCAGAGAAAAGTTGCGGACTAAACACAAGCTGTGTCGTACTTGAATTAAGAATTACAGAAATTAATGATAAATAAATAAATTTAAGTTTCCCCAATTTTGAATCGAGAATGGTATTCTTGAAACAAGATAAAAAACTGAAAAATCTTGGTTGAAGAATGAAATTCCTAACTTAAGACCACCAGAGCCAAATGTTTACCAGAAAATATATAATTTTCAATAGTTGTTGCTTTTTGTATGAAAAAAATTAATAAAAAAAAATTTAGCTATTCCCCCGCTGGGATTGTGAACGGAGCTTTTCGTGAAATTGTTTGCTTGGAAAAAGGAACAGGTAAGAGTTATCGCGTTTATGAGAATTTAGCTAATGTTTTAATATGGCTTTTAATAGTTTGAAATAGATGAAGAATTACATCAAATGTGGAGGGTGGTCAAACAAGTAAAGTGAGCATGTACATATGAGCTGCGAGAGCAAAACTTGAATAATTTGGAAGCCGTTGAATTTTTAAATCGTGGCCAAAGTTGTTGGATTCCAGACCATCGGTGTTGGTAAGAAACGATTCGAAATGGTTTGGTATAGGGATACTACTACTCAAATTGGGTGGTGAAACTCTGTGTTGGTAGTGGAAGTATTGACTGGGTTTTTTAATCGTTAAAAAGATTATGGAAAAATGTATACACTTTTCTAAAATGAGTTCGGTATAAGTTATGTATATGTATGTAGATCTTTCTTATTTGTAAGTATGTATGTAAATACAGAATTATATATTGCATCTCCATATACATATATGTACATATGACTCATCCATTAAAAAAAATATTAAAATACAATGCAAGGAATTAAAAAAAATATGTTCTTTCTTATTTTTGTTAAGTGGGTTAAATGATTTCGAATTTTGAATTTCGAAAAAGTGGAAAGCAAGTATAAGTATTCTTAAAACAAAGTTGAACATTCTGAAAATTAGAATGTACTTTCTCAAATCAATTATGAGCAATACTTAAAATAAATTTATTCAAGTTTGTTTCAAACCGGAAAGTTCTTAATATAAGCTTTTTCATCTCAAAAATACCGTTCTAAAAATAAGAATATATTCTTGATTTTAGCATTTTCAAGCTTAACAGACTTTCATAACGTTTTCGGCTTGATTCAAGCCCACTATACTTAAATTTAGCTTGCTTTTTCTCTGAGTGTAAGCTTAATATGTTGTCATATTCAAATGACGTATTATATCATATTAATAGATTCGTGCAAGCCGAAGCAAGAGCAAACAGCAGACATAAAAGAAGTAACTATAAATTTATCTTTATTTGTAGTAAATCTTTAGCTTTTAGTTTTTTTATGAAGCGAAAGTGAGTATGAATTTTTAACTGTCAGTACAACTAGTGACAATAGGATAGAATTTTCAGTTGATTACCTACATAGAGTGCTAATTATACATACGTAAATATTTATGTATTTATGTTTACTGCGAACTATCATATTGAAGAATGTCGAGCCATTTAAGAATTTGTTTCTTATCAAAGTCGAAAAAATATTGACTTTTTACTTATTTAATACATAATAAATCTATATAATAAATCTATGCCACTGTGTGTACTCTATATAGTTACTTAAACAACCAGAAGGCGCTGCTGCAATTTCATATAAAAAACAATCGTGCTAACATGCTTTTGTAAATAAAACCAATGACGTGACACCAAAAACTGGCGGTTGGCTGCACACAATGGTGATTTTAAAATGATTTATGTGAGTAATAAGCTAGTACATCGTTTATGTGAAGACTTTCGACAAAATATTATTTATTTATGTACTTACTAAGTATGTATGTAATATGCGTGGGGGTGCAACATATGGCGGTAAGTGCAAGCTAGCCATTTGTACTGTACATATGTAAGAGTATGTACATAAATTGATATTTATATATGTATGTAGGTACATACATATGTGTATTTTTACAATACGATTGTATTTTAAAAGTAGATGTAAGTGTATATAGAGTGTGAACATCAAAGATATCCCAACAGACCAGGAAGTAAGCGAAATGTAATAGGACTTGAGAACAAGCTTATAACAATTGTCCATTGTAAGCTTATTGCAATACAGTTTTTATAAGCTTAATTGCAAGCTTACTCACAAGCATAATTGTAAGAATTGAGGAACACTTACTTTATGTAAGCCTTTCTCAATACTCCATATGTTAAAAAGCTTGAAAACAATATTACAATAAGCTTACTTTACACTTGAAATGAAAGCTTGAAAAACTATTAATAATAACATTGTTTTAAGTTTGCTGTACAATTTTTTTAAATTTTGGTTTTACCAAGGATGGGCATTTTTCAACTACCACTCATTTTCAACTACCACTCAAGTTTAGTGGTAGTTAAATCTCGAATTTAACTACCACTAAATTTGAGTGGTAGTTAAATATTGAATTTAACTACCACTCAATTTGAGTGGTAGTTAAATCTTGAATTTAACTACCACTCAATTTGAAATTGTGGAGTCCAACTATGGACAGAAAGCAAAAAACACAAAAATTTTGGTAAATGGGCGTGGCACCGCCTACTTTTAGAAGCAGGAATATACGAGATTTCTGAGCCTATAGCTCGACAAATAATTGAGATATTATGACGAAACTTGGTTTATACACTTTTATAACTTGTGTTAATAGACGCGCAAAAATTTATGAAAATCGGTTTATGACCACACCTACTTTTTAACAAAGATATTTCTGGAACATCCTTTGGGAATTTGTAACGTGACATCTTTGTAACTAGCAGTCATAAAGGAATGAAATTTTGCACAAAGAATAATATTCATATGCTTAGTTGGATGACTGATAAAAATATTGAAAATGGGCGTGGCTACGCCCACTTTATGCAGCACTAGCTTTATATAAATTACGCCGCGTTTCCATCAAACGCAAACAAACAATGAAAGCATACAGCTGAGTATCTAATGTTCGATTCCACTCGAACTTAGGCTTCCTTACTTGTTTTTTTCTTTTTTCTACTATTTATACATACAATTGTATTTATAAGCTTACAACAAGCTTTCACAAGTAATATTTTTCTACAATTAAATTTGTAAGCTTTATTCTCAAGCCTTTTGGTTTATTTGGACATGTAAAGCTTATTTAGTTAGATAGTGTCCAATTTAAAAAACCTAACTTCACAGAAGAAAGCAAAGAAACGAAGAGTAGGTATACAGTGGGCTGAGTATCTAATAATATTCGATTTCACTCGAACTTAGGCTTCCTTACTTGTTAGTATCTACCTCGTTAGTTTATAAAGTAAATATTGCATACATTCTTTCGATTTCCTTCAAGAAAGCTTATGGTGGTTAAAAAATATACATGTAGACAGCTTTTACAGGATGGCAGTAACTTTTAATCATACCGTTCTATAGTACTGTTGGTTTGTCCTTCTGTAGAATATAGACATACACGAATGTGCTAAAATGAAAATATTGGGAAATCGAGTTTTAAAGTAAATTCTTCCAGCAAAATTTTAAAAATTTGTTTCTTATAAATAAATATATCCGCAAATTATAATTTTATTTAGCTCATCGCCCTGATATACATAGTTTTTATGCTTCTGTTACTTCTATTCTTCGAGAATTGGAATATTCATGTCTCTGGCCCAACAAAAATTAACAACTTCGTTGAAAATTACTTCGCAAAAGTAAATAAACCAAATACTTTCCTATTCAAATTCACACAAATTTTATTTGTGGAACTATTTCTAATCTTCAAATTCAAGAGCCTTCTGAAAAGTTTGGCGCAGCTAGCATCACGTTAGCCTTAAAATTTTAATAAAAATAGTGGTATTCCTTTGGAATCACGAAGGTCTCGCACATTTTATTTAAATCTTCGGCTTTCACGTCAGCGATAGGCAATATTTCCGAAAAAATGGGCGTGGGTACTGTTGCCGGCCGCCGACTTTTTTTCTTCGGCAAATCAGCTACTAAAAATTTTGTTTCAGAATAATTTTTTTTGTAAAAAATTTTATACGGTTCATCTTTTATATACCTCAACCAGGAAATATTTCGAAACACCAGTAACAAATGCCTATTTGAATTTAAAAATTCCATTGCACAAAGGTACTAGGGGCTTTACTAAAATGTATAGCATCCACAGATTGATCAGGGAAACCGCTTAGCTCAAAATTGGAGAATTTGAACATTCATGCGTCTGGCAGGAGGTTGACGATATGTAACATTTGTATACTCATCTGTACGTAAGTAGAGTACAGAGTATGATGTGTTAATGTATCCATTGGCGATTCCTTATTGCACACTTTGTGACTAATGTTGGTAAATTAGTTAAATACTTTTGACATATAATTCAGTTCAATTCCCCTGTGGCCTAACCCTTTGGTCGTCTTCGTTCTTCTTCTAGTCCAAACCAGCACTCGATAAATGGCTCAATTTAAAATTTTCAAGCTGATTTGCGGATACCAAATGACGCATGGTTAACTTAAACCAACAACTATTACACAAAGGCTGCTAATTACCCACTGCTGCAGTGCAAAATTAAGACCAAGTCATTATAACAGCTACGTAGCAATTGCGATTGACCGTTTGGATGGAATTTGCGAAAGCAGTTGTGTATAGGATTTTTTATACTCAGCTGTACTAGTACACAGAGTATTATAGTTTTGATTTCATAACGGTGGATTGTAACAGAATGAAATAATCGAGATAGATATGGACTTATATATATCAAAATGATCAGGGTGAAAAGAGAAATCGATTGAGCCATGTCCATCCGTCCGTCGGTCCGTCCGTCCGTCTGTCCGTCGGTCTGTAAACACTAACTCGCGCAAAAATTGAGATATTTTGATGAAATTTGAAATGCAAGTTGGTATCGAGACTGGGACGGTTGGTATTGAAAATTGGCGAAATCGGACCATGACCACGCCCACTTTTCCTATATAGAAAAAATCGGAAATTTGGTATCTCAGTCACTAATATAGCTAGAGCGATGAAATTTGACCCACGTATTGAGCTCAGACCGTCATGAAGAAATTTGATAAAATTTTGGAAAATGGGCGGTGCCACGCCCACTTATTAAGGGTCAAACATTGAAAGTTTTATATGTCATAACTCAGAAACCGTTGAAGATATATCGATGGTGATTTACTTACTTAGACAAATGTTTTGACGGAAAATTGTCAAAATCGGTTGACGGCCACGCCCACTTTTATATATGGGAACTATAAAGGGGCCTAATAAAACCATTTTAAGCGATATCTCTGTCAAATATAAAGATATATCATTGAAATTTTATAGCAGGAGTCCAACTGCGGACATAAAACCAAAAACATAAAAATTTTGGAAAATGGGCGTGGCACCGCCTCTTTTTAGAAGCAGGAATATACGAGATTTCTGAGCCCATAACTCGACAAATAATTGAGATATTATGACGAATCTTGGTTTATACACTTTTATAACTTGTGTTAATAGACACGCAAAAATTTATTGAAATCGGTTTATGACCACGCCTACTTTTTAACAAAGATATTTCTGGAACACCCTGTGGGAATTTGTAACGTGACATCTTTGTAACTAGAATGGAATGAAATTTTGCACAAAGAATAATATTCATATGCTTAGTTGGATGACTGATAAAAATGTTGAAAATGGGCGTGGCTACGCCCACTTTATGCGGCACTCGCTTTATATAAAGTACACCGTGTTTCCATCAAACGAAAACAAACAATGAAAGCATACAGCTGAGTATCTAATGTTCGATTCCACTCGAACTTAGGCTTCCTTACTTGTTTTATTTATTTATTTGATAAAAGTTGACACTTTCCTTTGTTGATTATTAGCCGCTTTCGATTCACAATTTCTCTGCTCGCAATAAATTTCACTCTGTCAAATTTATATGAGAGTGGTAGCGAGCAGAGGGAAATTTTTGAGATAATTGAAAAAAAAAAACAAACATATTGAAAGTGTTCGAACTCAGCTGCCTTTAGCCGACGTCATTTTGCCGCCGTCAAGGAAAACACCTGACAACCAAATTAATTTCATTGCACATTCATTTTGCGCCGAAACAATGGCCTGCAATATCTGGTGAGAGCTAGAACATAAATACATATGTATGTATGTACCTACTTAGGTACAGCATGAGTCGATGTAACGATATATGCTTTTAAGTTGAACTTGCTTTCGGTCTATGACAAAGGCGTTCGCACATAATTAAAATTTTGCAATTAACTTTGCTCGTTTCTTAATAAAGCAGGGCAATAAATTTTTTCTCGTTTGCTGCCGTTTGATATCGCTCATACGCTGTGGTGAACCATTTAGAGAATGTACATAGTATATAGATATGTACATTCGGGTGGTCCTTAAAATCAAATTAGCGTTTTTCTTCGGTGTCACCCCCTACATCGGTAACAGAACGGTCAAAGATACCACATATAAATTTTAGTCCCGATCGGAGATTTATAAAGGGTGCCGCACAAGGGACAAATTTCAGATTACCATATGGGATCCGTGTGCGAACCCCCCCCCCCCTAACCGAGTCGGACCAACATTTGCATTTGGTATTTTTGAGTGCAGGATAACGATTTTGGGCATTAGATGTACAAAAAATTAAACTTAAATTTTTGAGTCTCCATAGAGTTTTCTGTATTTTGGCCCCTGTGCGACATCTCTTAGTCGTTTCCGGTCAGGGCAAATATTTATATGTGATATCTTCTACTATATTAGCATTGACCGAGATGGTGAGGTTGAGGAAATATGCTATAAAATTTGTCTCCATATATTTGGGGACCACCCTTATGTACATACTTACACTTGTCACAAGCAAAGATCACAGGTTCGAAGCCTATTCGGTTTCCAAAAGGAAATAAAGGCCTCTTTAAAATTTTTCAAAGCGGACATCCTCCGACGTACGAAAAGATTTCTCACATTTGCGGTGGTAATTTCAGTTCATTTAGCATAAACCTGGCTGTCCTTAATAGCAAGTACTTGGCGATTATATATGCAGATTTGTGCTGCAGGACAAATGCAAAAGGCGAATGTAGCGTAGGATAAGTTTAATATAGTATGATCTAGTATTACTGAAGAGTTCGTTGTTTATTAAATTTTACCCATTTTTTTTTAAATCCCTCATGTGGTTGTTGTGTTCTTTCAAGCTGGAGTAATGAATAATCTGATTCAAAATTTCTGTTCAATGGGTTTTGGGTATATTCGCATATACACATTTAACGCAGGATAGAATTCTGATCCATTTAGATTTTTTGGGAACGGCATAAAGAGGGCACGTTCCATGCTAGGTTAAATATGTATGCATAACACCAGCTTTACGCTGACATTATGTTCTGTTGCATTCCGCACAGTTTGGCAAATTCAAGGTCGAGACGTTATTCATTATACTGTACAACACAGAAGGGGTCAAAAGTCGGATTTTCAAAAACTTATATTTCATACCTTTTTGTAGCGCCAATAAAGGTACAGTTTTGCATTTCGCAGACAGATATCTCGATTTTTGAGGCTAAATTGGAAAAACGGTCAAATGGCTTAATCACTCTAAAAAAAGTTGATTTTGCTGTATAGTGTTATTCGCCAAGGAATGCAGCTGTGCACGCAGCAGTGCTTTTCTTGTGTTCATGTTTCTGTTTTATGTATATATGTATGTATATCTAAGAGTTAAATTGCTGCGGATTGGAAGGTGACAAGAAGATGTATTGGCTTTTGCGACAGTTGTGGAAGTTCCAAACAATGCGAGAAACGGAAGGAGAGCAGAAGGTAATGTGGTACAAAATTTATTTCGCACATAATGCTCGCAGCAATGAAAACAGCTTTTAGAGTTCAATGGCAAAGATGTCCATTCTATGTTCAATACTAGGGACACGATATCGAATCAAAAGCATCGATCTGGTACTCATTTAAAATATGGGTTAAAAAGAATCGCGAACCCGATAATATCGAAACTAAAATACTCGATACTAAAAGTATCGGAATCGAAAGCGGTAATTTTCTAGAAGGTGCAACCTTAAAATTTCCTCTAAAATAGTTAAAAGAGGTACCAATCAACGCGTTCTGACCTCTAGATTATGAATTCGAAAGCGGAAATAAAAGATTTTTCCACATTTAAAAGATATTTATTAAAACGGTTTAAAGTTCCACCGTCTTCTAGAAAGTTAACAAAATCGCAATAAAACTGCATCCTGAGGCATACGCATATCGCTGTATTAGTGCTAATTCCATGGCATAATATGCCATGGCTGGTTCCAAAGTTTATATTTTGACGTAAATCCTTTTCCAACTCATAAGAATAGTTCAAGCTGATTAAAAAAATTATACAAGTTTATTAAGTTCTTGAAAACGTTTTTTACAAACCAACAGGTGTATTTAATGCAATCACAGTTGTAAAAAGATATTTGCAAAATATTTAGTATTTTGAAAAATAAACATCTTAAATAACAAATCATTTTCATTGAGATTATACATATGTATCCATCATTGAATTTTTTTGGAAATTTGAAATTAAATTATCGAAACAAAAAAATGATTAAACTCAATTGGCAGAATATCTGTGCATTCCATGTTATAAAGAGAAGCCATTGCGCAGTATGATTTTTCTTCCGGACTTCTTCTTTCCCCTTACGGCCAAAGCACAAGCTTACAAGAGGCAAATTTAAAATTTGTATTTCCATATATTTTATATTTTAAAAATAATTTATTTTATAGTTGTTAAAATGAAACAGTTCTTAGAAAAAAGTGCCGAATGTCAAAAGACCTATCGAAATACAAGCTGGCTCATTGGTTTTTAACCGCCTAGATGGTATTTTGTTGGTTTTTTCCAACATAGCTTACTCCCTTGCACCAACACAAAACTGTATTTGACCACACCTTTCACACAAAAACTCTTGTAGAAGACCAGGAAAAACGTAGTGTCATAGGGGCATTAATGGAAAACAGAGCCTTTTTTGTTTATAGCGTGTTTTTAGTATAATGAGAAAGAAAAAATATATTGACGATTTTTTTCGCTGAAATGACGATTTTTTATTTGCAAACGTCAAATTATCGTATGAAAATTATATATATATAATCCCATATCTCCAGTTACCATTATTTCTATCGCATGATAATTGCAAATTATAAGCAAGTTTCGGTGGTAAGTGTGCGCCTCGATTAATGTGAAAATCAATAAACAGATTTGGGTAACTTCATACAACTTCATACAAAAAACCTTACGAAGTAGCCCAAACCTGCAATTATTTCAGCAGGTGGATCAGACCTATTTTTCGATATGTACCAGTGAAAATTACTCGTGCTTGTGCATTTTTCGGCCCTTTAGGAAGCAGCTTGTCACTTCTGCACACTCGAACTATTTTCGGCACTATTTCGCGTTGCACAATTTTTTGTACAAATATGACACAATTTTAATTTTCCATCACTGAATGTACTCATTTCTTCGATACCGTGGTTGAAGTACTCGATACCAAAAAATATCGTTGAAAAAGAATCGAGTAAAAAGTATCGGTAACAAATGCAAAAAATATCGATTTGGTATCGTATCGTAACGAAACTCGTGTCCCTAGCCATGGTTATGCTTACGTCGAGTATTGTCGTAAGCAAAAGCACGGCATAATTGTTGCGCACTCCGACGAGTGAGAGAATTTTCCGACTCTCACATCGATCAAATTTGCTGGGTGAAACCAATTGGGTGGACCTACAGTTTTATGCCGGCTCCGAACGGCGAATGCATTTTTTGTGAGAAGCTTTTTCATGGCAGAAATACATTCGGAGGGTATGCCGCCCTCTGCCGACAGGTGGCCGATATTTCTAAAAACACAATAATTGGGATTTAATTAATCAGAAAAATTTTGTTTGTATTTATATGGCCGTTTTAATTCTAATAATTATTTTATGTGAATTTAAATGAGCTATTGGCCATTTTTTTTTTTTTTTTTTATGAAGAAAAATTGAATTTTTTTTTTTTGGTAGAAGTTATGGATCCATTTCGGAGACCACCACATCCCCTCATCAGACTTCAAGCGGCCTCAACCGAGAATCGAACTTAAGTCGTTCGATTGGTAGTCCAATGTCTATCCCATTGAGCTACCACCGCCGTCAGCTTTGTTTCGCTTAAATTTCAATTTTCCCTCCATTACAATCCACATACCAACAACAGTAGCTTAATGACACTCTGCCTTTGCTACCTAGTATGTTGGTGCGATTGTGTGTTTGGTTTGTACAAAGTTCTAAAGCTATTAACAAGCAAAGCTTTTGTACAGGCAATGCTTGTTATTGTTTTCAGACTTTTGTTTTTCGACAGGCTCTCCGATATACATATTTACGTTTGTATTTATATGGCCGTTTTAATTCTAATAATTATTTTATGTGAATTTAAATGAGCTATTGGCAATTTTTTTTTGTTTGGACTACCAATCGAACGACTTAATTTCGATTCTCGGTCGAGGCCGCTTGAAGAAGTCTGATGAGGGGATGTGGTGGTCCCCGAAATGGATCCATAACTTCTACCAAAAAAATTTTTTCAATTTTTCTCCATTAAAAAAAAAAAATGGCCAATAGCTTATTTAAATTCACAGAAAAATTTTGTGTGGTGTGTGTCCTGACTGGGGTTTGAACCCGATACCTCTGGCAATAGCAGGCGAGCACTCTACCCACTGCACCACAGCGGCCACTTAATAATAATATTAATAATAATATTTAATAACTTAGTAGCGTTAATTCACAGAGCTTAGCATATAAAAAACGTACACGTTTCTGTTGGCTTTATATACCTTTCATGAGAATGAAATGTTATTATAACTTTGTGCCGAAACTCGAATGGTGAAAGTGCCAGAAGGAGGTGTGGCAGACCCACGAAAATATTACCCAATATTACCCGTCTCTCTGCCTGTCTGTTTGATAGCAAACTAGTCCCTCAGTTTTTGAGATATCTGCTTCTGTGAGTGTACTTTTAGGGGAAGCTGATCATTTGTCGGAATGGACCACTATAACATATAGATGACATACATACAACCGATTACTCAGATATGAATATTTTGGTGTATAACTTCTCTATTTAAACAGCTAAGAGTATGCAACTTTGAAGTATTTGTAGCCATATGAATCTAAATGATGTCTCCGAAATTTGTCAAGATCGGATCACTATTACAACCGAACACTATGTATTTTAGGGTACAACTTCTCCATTTAAATCATGACACTACTTTTTCTGATCTTTGCATAAATATGTAAGCCACAGAATTGAAAGTATATGTAAATTAAACAATATCAGAATATGTAACTTTTCATCCCCTTTTCCAGATAGTTATGAAATCTTCAGTACGGCCGAAGACAGCCGCGTTCTTACTTGTTTTAGTGGAATTCCGCTGGAAAAGGAGTGCTGGAAAAAAATTAAATCTACCAAACTCTTAAATATGGGGGAAGACGAGACACTTGAACCTCTCTCATTCATGGAATGTCCCTCAGTAGAGGACCGGCTTCTACTATAACTGTTCCCTTTTCATGGAATATATCAACACTTGCAATCCACCAAATGTGTATATGTACATACATACCTAGTAGGGATTCCAATTTTTCCGATTTTTACGATCCCGGGATTTTCGAGATTTGTTTTTATAATCCCGGGATCCCGGGATTTGGACCTTACTTAATTATTTTCCCACATTTTGGGGTTGAAAAAAGTAAATATATATTTCGAGGAACGCTACAACTTTAAAGTGCAAAGAAAAAATTGATTTTTATTGCCATTTTTATTATTTCATTAGTAACAAAATAAAATAGGAACGCAAAATCATGCGTATTATTTAATAATAAGAGTTACTTTAAAAAACGCAACCAACAAAGAAAATTACATGCAAAACATTTGCCTTTACAGTTGGTACTTTTAGGATATTAATAATAAAGCTTGTGATCATTTGATAATTTCCAATACAAATTTTTAGAATTTAATGGCGTACTTCGTTTAAGCGAATATTTCCAAGCTTGCCAAAAAATACTGAAAATTAATACAACATTCGGAAAAAAATTAAAAATCGGATGCAGAAATTTTGAAATGAATTCCGAGTATACAACTGCGTATTTTATTTTAGTACATAATGTGAAATTCTCAAATAAAATTAAACTTTTTCCTGGTTTTTACTAATTTTATTTTTGAAATTTTTTTGCATTTTCTTCCATTATTTACTTTTCTTGGGAGGAAATTGCAAAAACCTTTGAGAAATAAATGGCCAAAAAACAGGAAATAGAAATTATCAAATGAATTTTACCACAAGAATTCTAACGATTTTAAAAATACCTAACGTCCGTTTCCTTACAACGCGCATTTCACAACAAAAAAAATTTAACTACACTAGTTTATAGCCAAAAAATATCTAAAAATTCAGGTATGGGGGAGGATAGGTATGGGACTGCTGAGCTCAGAACTATTTTTTTTTTTTAATGTTTTGTATGGTTAGGTTTTGAGATAACGGTAATTTGGTGTTTCTTTGGTTATCACTTCACTCAAAAATTATTTTCGGAAATCAAAAATGCGATAACCACAATTAAGCAGGCTAATTTTTAAAAGAATAAAACTTTCCTGAATTTTACAACTTCCTACAAAAACTTAATTTTAAAATCAAATTTTTTTCAAATATCGCAAGTAGTTAATAACATTTTGATTTCGACCAGCGAGGTAATGTCCAATTACTACAAGTTGTACATAGACAATTTTAATTTTCTTTCGAACGAGATACTGTACTGCTTGTGATTATCCCATTTGTGACTCCCGCGAAAATAATTTTTCAATGAAGTGATAACCAAAAAAACCTAACCATACAAAAAATTAAAAAAAAAATATTTCCGAGCTCAGCAGGCCCATATCTATTCTCCCCCAAACCTGAATTTCTTGGTATTTTTTTTAAATTATTCGTAGTGTTATTAAATCAAAAATATTAATCCTTACTTTGCTTTTTTTATTCTGGCAAAAATGTCAAACTTATTCTGCATTTTCTTCATACTGTCAAGTTTTTTTATTCTCTTCCACAAAGGTTACACAAATTTTTTAGGGCTGTTTGTTCTATAGACAAAATGTAAAACTGGCCCGACTAAGGAGCAACATTTTCTGTTCTTAGCACAAAAGGGTTGCACTATTTTTGTTTCATTTATCACATGAAAAATACACCATTTTCATAGGTCACAGGGCATATGTTGATAATGCTGCTATGTAATAATGCAACATTAGTATACATATCTGAGACCAATAAAAATTATATAAAACTAGAGGTTACCCGCGGGTTTCACACCACGTGCTTTTAAAAATATTAGCATATTGAGTTAGTCCAAAAAAGTTACATAGAAAAATATCATTCTTGACGTCAAAGATAGTTTTCTTATTTTTTTTTTGTCCGTTGAGTACGTAATTATCTCATATGCCCAACACCAATTTTCAGTACCCTACTATAAATATTTCAAGAGATTTTCGCTGTAAAAATTTCAGTCTGTATGGGAGGTGCCCATCCCTGCTTTACCAAGACCTAGCGTTTTTACCCGTTTAATACATAGTTATCTCACATGCCCTCACACCAGTGTTCAGTACCCTACTACAAACATTTCCAGAGATATTCGCTGTGAAAATTTCAGTTTGTATGCGAGGTGCCCATCCCTGTTTTACCAAGACCTAGTGTTTTTCCCGTTTAATATATAGTTAACTCACATGCCCTCACACCAGTTTTCAGTACCCTACTACAAATATTTCCAGAGATATCCGCTGTGAAAGTTTCAGTTTGTATGCGAGGTGCCCATCCCTGCTTTACCAAGACCTAGTGTTTTTCCCGTTTAATATATAGTTATCTCACATGCCCTCACACCAGTTTTCAGTACCCTACTATAAATATTTCCAGAGATATCCGCTGTGAAAGTTTCAGTTTGTATGCGAGGTGCCCATCCCTGCTTTACCAAGACCTAGCATTTTTACCCGTTTAATACATAGTTATCTCACATGCCCTCACACCAGTTTTCAGTACCCTACTACAAACATTTCCAGAGATATTCGCTGTGAAAATTTCAGTTTGTATGCGAGGTGCCCATCCCTGCTTTACCAAGACCTAGTGTTTTTCCCGTTTAATATATAGTTATCTCACATGCCCTCACACCAGTTTTCAGTACCCTACTACAAATATTTCCAGAGATATCCGCTGTGAAAATTTCAGTTTGTATGCGAGGTGCCCATCCCTGCTTTACCAAGACCTAGTGTTTTTCCCGTTTAATATATAGTTATCTCACATGCCCTCACACCAGTTTTCAGTACGCTACTACAAATATTTCCAGAGATATCCGCTGTGAAAGTTTCAGTTTGTATGCGAGGTGCCCATCCCTGCTTTACCAAGACCTAGCATTTTTACCCGTTTAATACATAGTTATCTCACATGCCCTCACACCAGTTTTCAGTACCCTACTACACATATTTCCAGAGATATTCGATGTGAAAATTTCAGTTTGTATGCGAGGTGCCCATCCCTGCTTTACCAAGACCTAGCATTTTTACCCGTTTAATACATAGTTATCTCACATGCCCTCACACCAGTTTTCAGTACCCTACTACAAATATTTCCAGAAATATTCGATGTGAAAATTTCAGTTTATATGGGAGGAGAGTGCCCATCCCTGCTTTACCAAGACCTAAATTGTTTATCCGTTGAGTATATATTTTTGTATTATTCCTTCACAAAAATTTTCATTATTCTAGTACAAATATTTCAAGAGATATTACGAAAAAAAGGAAAATTTTGTATGGGAGGTGCCCATCCCTGACTTTTAATCAGATTAAAAATATGCCTATAGCAATTACCGGGTGAAAATACCTAGGTGTGCAAAGTTTCGTCAGGATCCGTTCAGCGGTTTTCTCGCCAATTGAGTTTAAACACAATTTCCATTTCACATTTATAATATAAAGATACAATACAATTTTTCTTAGCTATAATAGGGGAATATTCTCTCTTTATTTTATCCCGAAAATCCCGGGATGAAATTCTAGTAATCCCGGGAGTTCCGGGGAGTCAAAAAGGGCGGGATGCCGGGATCCCGGGATTGGAATCCCTAATACCTACGTAGTATGTGTTCCATTATTCGATACTAGCATTTTAAATTAAGTTGAAGTGCTCCCCGAAGAGGACACTTTACATAGTAGGTTTTTTTAATTTTTTCCGTTGCCAGCTCGAGCTTTAGTAAAATATCATTATAATGTGATACTCATATATAGTAAATGGGTATATGGGTATATATGTATATATGTATGCATTTGATGTACATACATATATGCACATTTTAATTCCCTTAATGAATTTTATAAAGCTGCTTCTAGTATAATGTGCAATGCATGGCAAGTTGCGGAAACATACATATATATGTACACTTTCAAATTAATTTAGTCTGGGTTTATGTATATTCTAGGCATATGTGTAGGCATACATATATTTCTAAGTATGTAGGTAGGTACCGAAGTGTGAGTGGAAAACGAAAAACTAATTAAACTTAGCCAGCTTAGGATGAACGTTTACATCTCCAAAAATTAAACAATGGCATCACACTTATATTAAACATTTAAACCATAGTTGCCCAAGCCCTATACTCGCATACACATTTTGTTTTTGTAGTGCTCGTAGGTATTGAACTTCACTCGCCTATACACTTTCATAAGAAATTTGTGTATATGGCGAGCATAGGCGAGCATAGGAAAACAAAATTTGTATACTCCCGAAACATTTCTATGGAAACACAAAAACAATTTTTTATTTTGATTCGAACAGGTCCAACCCAGTAATGAAAAAATGAAATGTGGAATATATACGTATATACATATGTATATTAATTTGATTCGTTCATATTTTCGAGAATGTTATCTATGTCTATTTCAACATTTGTGGTTGATAGTTGCAAAACTGACTCGAGGTGTTTGTCTGAGATCCGGTTTCTGTGTTTTGATTTTACAATTTTTAATTTTGAAAATACACTTTCACATTTATACGTACTAAAAACATTGACGAAAGTTTTAAAATAAACGCTCGGAGGCAAAGATATTTAACTTTGTCACACTAATAATTAATTAATTATTTATTTATATATTTTGAAAAATTTAGAGGAGGGCATTGAAAATTAATTAAAAAATTCAGTAATAGTAGCCAAAATCCATAAATCTCGTATTAAAGATATTTTTTAAGCTTTCTAAAAACAATCCACTTATCAATATTAATTAATTATTTATTTATAAATATTAATATTAATTTTATTAATTAAAAATGTATACATATGTTTGTGTCCTAATTTTTTTACTGGGTTATCGAGATATCAATGAAGTTGTAGAAAACTACAAAAACAAACATATAGAAAAAAAATTTTTTTTTCTTTAAATTATGATATTGCTCGCCCGTAAGAAATGTTTGGGCATCATTGATTTAAACCATTCCCTCACAAAAAATGTATTTTTTCTTTATTTTTTTCATAGATTCAAAAGAGACACACAAAAGTCGGAAATATTTTACCGTATGGAGCATGCTTTGTTGAAATACTACGGATCGATTAGCCTTAAAAGAAGAAATGCATGTGCGCATGCAGTACTTATTAACGGAATTGGCTGACAGTCCTAAGTGGTAGTATAGACGCACAAAGCAAAACAACAATAACTTTTGGAGAAACCATACTTAACTACTGTAAGAACGCCTTTAAGCTAGGCATTTGCACTAAAATCTTTTCTATCAGAATCGCAAATAGTATAATTTTTTAAAGCTGGTTCCAATGACACCTAAAAAAAATTTAAATAATTTTCTCTTTTGTGCTTTATTAAATTTAATCACCGCATTTTAGCAAAATAAACTGAAAGCTTGGCGCAGTTTCAATAAAAAGGAGTTTGTGTGTGAATGAAATGAATGAAAAAAAAACAAGTAAGGAAGCCTACACTCAAAAAAAAAAAATTACTCAGATTACGCAGACTTATCGTAAGAGGTATGTGTTCTACTGCATCATACCTACGTTAATTCATATAAACTTTAAATTGCTCTATCTTAGCGAAAAAAAAGATATTTGAGCAAGCTCAACGCCATTCGTAAGAGAAAGACTTCTTCTTTAAGATGCTATGTGTGAACTTTTTTTAAAAAATTATTTGTCGTTTATATATAACCTCAAAAATGGGCAAAAACGGTGTTTTTTGCACATTTAGGTTAGGATATCTCAAAATCCTGACGTGATAGAGCAATTCTGCGTCCAGATTTGAACTCAGCGCATCGAAAACCTTTAGGAAAGTATGGTCTGGTTTATGGTCAAATTTCTTGTCGGCCTGTGTTATCGTTATATTTGGCACTTTATAGTTGCCATATATAAAATTGGGCGTGGTCGTTAACCGATTTTGGTAATTTTTCGTCCAAACATTTGCCTAAGTATATATATACGCATACCAAATTTCATCGATATATCTTCAACGGTTTCTGAGTTATGACTCATAAAATTTTCGTTTTCCAAAATTTCACCAAATTTCTCCATAAGGGCCTGAGCTCAATACTTAGGTGAAATTTTATCACCTCAGCTATATTAGTGACTGAGATACCGAATTTCCGACTTTTTCTATATAGAAAAAGTGGTCGTGGTCATGGTCCGATTTCGCCCATTTTCAATACCAACCGTCCCAGTCTGGATACCAACTTTCGTTCCCAATTTCATCAAAATATCTCAATTTTTGCGCAAGTTAGAGTGCGTACAGACAGACAGACAGACGGACGGACAGACGGACGGACATGGCTCAATCGATTTCTCTTTTCTCCCTGATCGTTTTGATATATATAAGTCTATATCTATCTCGATTATTTCATTCTGTTACAATCCACCGTTATGTGATTAAAACTATAATACTCTGTGTACTAGTACAGTTGGGTATAAAAACGAATTCATAAAAAACGAAGCATACAAATACCTAACAAAATTGCATGAACTGAAATTGAGTACACGGTTCCATAGTAAAGTTCAAATTGTTTACCACAGCGGAGTTAAATTATAGAAATGAACTGTGAAACTTTTTGATTTTTATACCCAGCTGTACTAGTACACAGAGTATTATAGTTTTAATCACATAACGGTGGATTGTAACAGAATGAAATAATCGAGATAGATATAGACTTATATATATCAAAATGATCAGGGTGAAAAGAGAAATCGATTGAGCCATGTCCGTCCGTCCGTCTGTCCGTCCTTCTGTCCGTCTGTCTGTCCGTCTTTAAACACTCTAACTCGCGCAAAAATTGAGATATTTTGATAAAATTTGAAATGCAAGTTGGTATCGAGACTGGGACGGTTGGTTTTGAAAATGGGCGAAATCGGACCATGACCACGCCCACTTTTCGTATATAGAAAAAATCGGAAATTTGGCATCTCAGTCACTAATATAGCTGGAGCGATGAAATTTTACCCACGTGTTGAGCTCAGGCCCCTATGAAGACATTTGATGAAATTTTGGAAAATAGGCGGTGCCACGCCCACTTATTAAGGGGCAAACATTGAAAGTTTTATGAGCCATAACTCAGAAACCGTTGAAGATGTAGCGATGAAATTTGGTATGCGTGATATACTTACTTAGGCAAATGTTTGGACTAAAAATTGCCAAAATCGGTTGACGACCACGCCCACTTTTATATATGGGTATTATAAAGTGGCCAAATAAAAAGAGTTTAAGCGATATCTCTGTCAAATATAAAGATAATTCATTGAAATTTTGTGGCATGAGTTCCACAATAAACCGGAAACAAAAAGTAGAAAAAATTTGGAAAATGGGCGTGGCACCGCCTCTTTTTAGACAAAGGGATATACGAGATTTCTTAGCCCATAACTCGCAAATAATTGAGATATTATGACGAAACTTGGTTTATACACTTTTATAACTTGTGTTAATAGACACGCAAAAATTTATTCAAATCGGTTTACGACCACGCCTACTTTTTAACAAAGATATTTCTGGAACACTCTTTGGTAATTTGTAACGTGACATCTTTGTAACTAGAAGTCATAAAGGAATGAAATGTTTCACAAAAAATAATATTCATATGCTTAGTTGGATGACTGATAAAAATGTTGAAAATGGGCGCGGCTACACCCACTTCATGCAGCACTTGCTTTATATAAAATACACCGTGTTTCCATCAAACGCAAACAAACAATGAAAGCATACAGCTGAGTATCTAATGTTCCATTCCACTCGAACTTAGGCTTCCTTACTTGTTTTTTTGTGGTTGTCGTTTTGCTTTACCTTAATAGCTTTCAAGAAACGTTAGCGTTTTAATAAATTTAGAACGCAAATGGAAATTCAGTTTTATGGCGAATGGCAGATGGATATCCGTATACTTATGCTGCTCCCTTTGAAAGCGATGTGCAGAAATAATTGCCATTTCATAGTAACTTTCATCTCTGCGAAAGCAAACATTTGGGGAAGAATTGAAGCAGGTGGCTGAGCTAACAACTTTCCAATTCTATCCAATGTTGCCATAATACTTATCTAAACTCTATACTACAAAAAGTTCTCATAATCCAGTAACAATTAAGTTCAAGATCGCTTTGGACAAGCCAGACAGAGAGTACGGTACCAAGCTCTATAGATGAGATTAACTCAATTTGGCTGAGAGTATTCACGAAAAAATCTCACCGATTCTGAATGCAAGAGCATTAAGCACATTAATCCACTTAAATCGTATCGCGAAGGACTCAATAAACTGATGCTATTAAAATAAATAAATAAATACAATTTGTTCAAATTTTAAGTATATACTCTTCCACCGTTATTAATAGTGGCACCTTGTACTTTTTTAACTTTTAAACTTCTTGTAAAAGCAATTGGAAAATTTTTTCAGTTGAATGTGACATCCTCAGTCCTTCTTGAGCAATTAATCCTCTTCTTTTGGCTATGTAATGTACATATATATGGCTGTGTCAATTGTGTGAGAATTTTAATTCATAAAAATTTATGGGCATCACACGAGGCCTGCAAAAGTTTCGGCGCTGTACAAAAGTCAAGGAGTTTTGGTTTCAATTGCACATTGTTTTACTTCTCGATTTAGCTAGCACACAAATGCGGACACGCACATACATAAATATATAAAAAAAAAAATAATAATTCACATGCATGCATCTATATGTATATATATGCAGATTCCATTCGAAACAAAGCGTATGCCCTTTCGGATCAGAATGGTACGTGTATTTGCGTGTTTCAATTATTTATGATGGTTTAATAGCTCCCAAACCGATGTGACTGGCGGCAGTTGTGGTGTAAAAGTTTTGGTAGTTCTGTACCTTTGACTCATCTCTGAACAGAAGCTGTACGTATGTACTTCTTTTTACCTTTATCAGCTGCAAGACAAAGAGAGAAAAATATTTCCCATTTCTGGCAATTTTATTGCAAATATTTTGTGCCATTCATTTTACATTTTACTCTGTGAAAGCAATTTTTCAGCAATTCACCTTATGAAAATCCAGAATGATGGAAACGACACGGTTTCATTGAGCTTACAGTGCTTTTGTGATAGCCTTTTGAAAATTTCCAATATTGGAAAGAAAATACACACACACCCATACATATATATTTAGTAAATTATTATTTACATACAAACATCTTTTAAAAGGAGTATTAGGTTCTTACATGCACAATTACATAATTTAGCATAAGATTAGAGTTGCTTGGAAAACAATTTCAATGTGTTATTTGTACGAAATTGGGTAAATCGAAGTGTTTGTTTGTTTTCCTATATTCAAATTGTGCCAACTTCCCACCAGATATTGAAGTTAGAACACACTCTTGCAAGGCAACTTCACTCCCTTCCGTTTGTTTATGCATGAAATGAGTCAATATTAGATTCTACGGCATGCAATCAAATGCAAAACAACTAAGAAAATTTTGTAGGCTTCTGTAGGCCAAAAAACATTTCAGCAAAGATGGCGCAGCAATAAGGAGTTTGTTATTGACTTACACACCAAACACATGTCCATTTACTTGTTGTTTACAAGAGTTCTTCCTCGATTCAAAATCAAATATCAGCAGGTTGTGATGTGGCAAAAGCCAAGAACTGAAATCGCAGATGAATTTGTTCACTATATGTGGGAGTACGAAAGGTTAAGTGCGGTTGCATATCGATACTAGTTAACCAGTAGTAAGATGCAATGCCAAAGAGATACCAGTTAAAAAGAGAAATTATAAGGGAATGTTTCTGTATTTCTACACAAAATTGATGGTTGTTTTAGTTGAATTATCATTTCATAGTAGGGGGATTCGCTATCAATAGCATAACCCTAGCACGTAGCACGGATTGCACGGATTGCAAAGTTTTACAATGCACAACAACAAAATACAGGCGCACAGAAATATGCCAGACCTCAAAAATATGCTACACCAAAACCTACATATGTATATTTATTTGCTATGAAGTATAGGAAATGAATTGCGCCCCTTCGTCAGCTAACATTTATTGCTAATTTCAATTTCAATTTGAGCATCCGAATTTCGCTTAAAATGTTATGTTTTGTATGTATTTATTAAATTTACTGAAATAAAATGATTTATTTTTTGGAGCTAAGCATATTTTTCATTGTAAATTAAGAAGTCATCTGCTGCACAGAGCCAAAAAGTTCACCTATAATCAAAGAGACTGGCATCTAAAAATGCTATATGGCCGAGGAGAGTGAGAGGGGACAAAATTGAAGAAATTTTTGCTGGAAAATCTACTAGATCTTAGCTTGAATTTCTCCTTAAATTTATTGAAAAGGATATCGTCTGAAAACGAGGAGATAACTTCTGGTTCATTAATTTTGTATGTCATTTTGTCAAAAAAATTAAATTGTTAGAAGAAATCTGTTTGTTTTTATGAGAAAATTTTTATAAAGCAAATCAATAAGGACATCCTCTAATATTCACTAGAACCTTTTTGAATTTATTAAAAATGAAAACTTTTTATTTTTAAAAGAGCCCTTATTAATTCAAATTTTGCTATAAACGTCTTAACATACGTACATATGTATGTATGTATATACTAGAATTATGCATAACAGTTATTGCATCAGCCAGTTTTATGAGTGCAATAACATGTTCAAGAAATTAAAAGGAAGAACTTTTTATTTTTAAAAGAGCTCTTATTATGTACCTAATCCAAAATTTTCCATTAACGTCTTAACAATCATACATAAGTATGTATGCGTGCACAGGCAGAGAAAACAAATGCGCAGTTCTCTAGCCGGCTGACCCGAAATGGAAACAGCGCCGATCACCGTCTCATATTAAAAGTTATATTTAACTCTTTTTTTATTTATTAAAAAATCCCTCAGACAAAATTTCGCAAAATTAACATGGCTATAAAAAGATTTTACCTCAGGGAGCAAAACGGTTTTGTGGTCTTACTATAAGGATAGTGGTCTTTCGTTCTGTATGTGAATTATTCCGCCCCCACCACCAATTTTTGTCAAAGTATAATATATATTATGCAAGTTATAGGCAAATATGTTAAGTATATTCTTATACTTAATATATATGTAAGTACTTGATCGTATTATAATTATAAGTAAAACTTGTATGTTTAAATAAAAAATAATTTAAAAAAACAGTGTGCTATTTATTTTCAGAAAGTAATGTATTTAAATTCAGGTGGCAATCATTTCAAATTGATAAGATCATCGGCTTATTACAATTAAGAGGAGTTTCTATTGAAAATCAAGATTCTCTTCTTAATAATATTAAACAGGGTTGCGTCTTAATTTTACAGGTTATCTGCTAAATTTATGTGAAAAGGTTTCCATATTTATTCTAGGAATCATCTTCTTAATTTTATATAAGAGGTTTTCATCTTATTTTTATAGGTTATCTATTAAATTTTACTGAAAATGATTTCATCTAAAATCCACGGGTCATTTTCTTAATCATATTGAAAAGGTTTTCATATTAGTTTTACAGATTATCTACTTAGTTTTATTAAAATGAGACATCCAGTCATAATAAGACGGCATCTTATTGGAGAGAAAGCATAGAGAAATCCGCTAAACTTTGTTCTAATTTATAGGGCATTTTAGGTGGTATTTTGGCTCTGTGTGTGTAATAATGTAATATAGAAAACCGGTGACTAGTTTAGTTCTAGTCTAAATATTAATATATATATATCTTTTAAGCGAATGTCTGTATTAACTTTTGTTAGTAGACGGATAAATAAATAAATAATTAAATAAATAAATAAATAAATAAATAAAAAAAAGTGAGTGATGAACGCGTCCTTTTGGCAAAAAAGAAAAGCTGCTTCTTAAAATTCCCTACGACTGTGCAATAGGGTGCTCTCGATGTGTTGATTATTTTGGTCTCGGATATTTGCAATCCGTGATATCTTACAATCGTGCTAGGGATAGTGAATCCCACTAGTATATTAGCATCAACTGGTAAGGTAGTATTTGGAAAAAATATACTAATTTTATTTTAGATGCTTTGGTTATGAAGCATATAACTTTTATGGTTTCTGGCTACTCAAAAACCTAAATTCCATTGAAACTGAATTCTGTTTTTCATGACATCTACCCGTCCTTGTTGAAGTATTAAATTTTGTGCAGCTTGAATATAACCAACTCAATTACATTTTTGCCACACTCGCCCATTCCTCATTGTTCAGCAACGCACTGAAATTTAATTTGTTGAACATAGAGCATTCATGTGGTTGTGGTTTCATGTACCGTTGTTTATGTGGTAACTTTTCACGACTAACATAACTAGCCAACTTTTAAGCGTTATCTACTTTATTTGGAGATTTTCGTTTACCATGTAGACTAAATTAATGTATGGTTAATATCGGCACGTTTGTAACTTTTACTAGGTTTTAGTGCACCACTCAACGAAGAGTAGCGGTTTGAATTTTCCAGCTATTGGTATTGATACTCGTATGTCGGTTGGGCAAGACTTAGGGCCGTTTACTCAACTTCTGATTAGCGCTCACCACGGTTAAAGCTCGTTAAACATCATTATCGACTTCATCAAACCATACATTTAACATGTGGTCGATAATACGCCCATAACTTAACCGGACCTTTATCCTCCGGTTAGCGTTAATCAGAGGTTGAGTAAACGGCCTTTAGAGAGTTGCGAAAAAAACAACGACTGGTATGAAAACTAGTGAACCATGATACGTCCGTTCGTAAAAGTAAGGGAATTGGAAAAAAGTGTAGTAGAATAAGTGAAATGGTTACAAACAGTTGTTTGTAGATGTCTTCTCCATTTCGACAATATCCAAGATTCAATCCCAAAGCATTCGTTAACACTTTTTTTTCCAATTTCCTTGATGCTTAAAATTGCATTTCAATTATCATATGTTTAATTAACAAAATAATGGTCCTGGTATATTTTGAACAGTGCACATACGGTTTATTATCTTTATCACTGTATCAATGACATTTAGAGGGTATTTAGTTTTATCGTGAAAATGAGCTAATAAAAAATTAGTTTTGTATATAAAATGTCAATATCTTTAAACTAGAAATCTTGACTACAATATCAAATAATTTCATTCTACTACGCAATGAGCTCCTGCATAAAACATCCCGGTCATGTACGAAAAAGGCTAGACGACCCTTTAGCATCCTAGCAATGAATTGCCACTTTACTTAAGTAGGCTTCCTTCAACTAAATGTCGTTAAGGTCAGTAACATTATTTCCTTTAGCGCGCAAAGTTGGCAAACAACAAAACAGCAACAGCGACACTCAACACAAGTGCCTCTTTGAAAATTGCTTAAAGTTTAGAATAAAATAAGGACGCTATAGGACGATCGCTGGAGATATTTCGGAGTAAAGAAGGAGGAGCAAAATTGTCAAGTGTCACGGGCGAAGGCTTGGAATAAAATAATACAAATAATACTAAAGTATAACAAGTAAGGCAGTGACGTCAGCGAAGTATCACAGTTACAATAATAATTTTGCTAAACTGAAATGTAACAAATAAATCGAGCCGAATTTTTATTCGAGAGTGAAGGAACTTTTTTTTTCGCTCCCACTTCTCGCTGATTGTTGTAGCTACTTTACTTTCCAGCAAATTAAAAACCATAATCAAGAAATAAATAAACAACAAGGCTCGAAGTAATCGAAATACTCGAATGTTTGTTTGAACTAGAAGCGCGGCAGCTTTCGCCAGGATATTTGTTGCAACCCGCACTGAGTTGAGTTTTTTTTTTTTTTTTTTTCTCTTAGTGCTTAAAAGCACTTTAAGTTACTTCTTATAAAACTGTAGGGGAAAATATTGCGAGAAAATCGGTTACAAATTGAGTGGCGGAACAGCGAAGAATTAAGTCAGTGCTAGTGGAGAAATTTATGTTCATAAAAAATTAATATCACTGCGATGTACCAATTTGAATGGCTTCTGGAAATTCACCAGCCCCCCTCGAATGAAATTTGGTAAACAAATTGTTACTTAATGTAATCGAGGGGAGAGAGAGTAAAAAAGAAAACTGACCAAAATGCAATTGTTTTCTTATTCCCTAGATTTTTCATGCCCAATTTAAGTAGTTTACTTCATGTACGTTTTAGTACCTTTACACCGATATACATATATATATATATATATGTGTGTATGTATGTCCGCAATACAAAAATAAAAAAACAAAAGCTGCAAGCACTACAACAAAACCTTTGCCACAAAATTTTCTTTGCCGTCAAACTGGACAGTGAAAAACAATTGTTTTTTTAGAAATTACTCCATCTCCTTTGCCTTATCGCTCCCCTTAGGAACACCACTTTAGAAATTTGTGTGTGCATTGTACTTTTTCCTGTTTGATAAAAATTGTGCGCAGATTGTTGCCCGTTTGTTATTTGCGTTTTTTGGTTTTTTTTTGCAGTTTCAATTGGTGTAATTTAATGAATTTGGAATAAACACGAATTATTGTATGGCCGGAGTTCAAAACTCAGAGAAGTTTACACCGCTAAACTTCTCGCCAAAATAGAATATGGGAGGAATTTCTGTTTGTGTCTGTTCGCACATGTTGATCTTCGAATAAAAAAATTTTTACTCCTATTAAGATTTAGGGGTTGAGGTTATTATACTAATGGCACAACAAATATTTTATTTTTTGGTTTTTTCTCAACCCTACAACTTCTATATGATTCACTGAAATGACCACATGGCAAGTTCTCCGATGATTATGACGCCAGTAATAATACCCATATTAATCAACAGCTCTTTCTTGCTCAGTACGATTTCAGAGCTGAAAAGTGCATTAGAATGAAATACAGAGCCTCCCAAGCTTCCCAAAGACCAAATTTATGATAAGGATCGACAGAGCTGGTCGCAAGGAGTTAAAGTTTGGCAAATATCATTTTTGGCATTTTTGGCGGTTATGAAGTTTAAACGACGATATGAGTTTAGTTAGCACAATTTCGTTTTTTTATCATACATACATATCGCATGCGTTTTTCGACAAATTGTTCTTTGTTTGGTTAGTCATTCTCTAGGCACAAGAAAAAATGCTGCTGTATGGACTATTTCTTCATATTTTTCTTTTTGCGTACGTACATAAATATTTCATGTTATGCGGATGGGAATGTGCCGAGAAGCTTTTTCATGGCAGAAATACTCTCGGAGGGTATGCCGCCCACTGCCGAGAAGTGACCGCTGCTCTTAAAAACCCAATAATTGGATTTTTACTAATTAGAAAAAATGTTTTGGTATTTGCTCGGACTGGGGCTTGAACTCGAGACCTCTGGCATAGCAGGCGAGCCACTTTATCGATTTAGGTTAAATAAATATGTACATATGTATGTATGTATGTATGTCCAATTCTCTTGGGAGGGTACATATGTATACATATTTGGGTAGGTAGATATACCTAAATCTAATATCTTTAAACGAGCTATTCTTGTATAAAAATTTTTCTTTTTCATAGACATTTACATTGTTCCTTGCGCATTTCTCCGTGTTTGAGCGCCAGCAGGGATTGAAACAAACCAAAATGTAACAGAAGTCAAAAACGCAGACAGTACAATTTTTTATGGCCAGGTAAGCCTTTGTCGTACAATTGCAAAAAAAAAAAGCGAAAAATGTATACATTCACAATAGGCTGAAATATAATGGAATGTCAGATTGAGAAATGAAGAACAAAGTTGCTATTTTCTTTTTAAATTTTCCTTTCATAAGCTAGCGGAAATTATTTTTCACCTTTGTCAACGTGAAAAGTTAACTATAAAATTAATTTAAGTTGGACTATTTATACTTTAGTAAGGAAAGTTACCTAAGCCTAACAAAACTGGGGTTTTGGTATGTGCATATATGTACATACATATGTACATATATTTAATCACGCCTCATACATATATCAGTTTTTAAAAATTCTTTAAACAAAAATAACATTTCCTTTTTTTTTAAATGGCCTTACTTCGATGTATAAACAGTAATTTGTTGGCGCCCCGCTGGCATAAATGACGTACATGCACACATGTGCATTTACATCTAAATGAACTGAATTTGATGGCATGCAAAGCGGTTTTGGCGTTTTAAGGTAAAAGTGACACAGATCGGCCAAGCCAAGTGTGCCGATACTACAACGATACCGAAAGTAGAACACACATCGCATAAATCAAATCAGGCACTCGTATCTTTGACATTATACATACATACATATCGTCGTTGAAGATGCATTTTTGCGTAAGAGGTATTAAATTACATACCTCTTACGCAAAAATGCATCTTCAACGACGATATGTATTTCCCATCGGGATTTCCACTTTAACAGCACTTTTGATTTTGTTCCAAAATTGCATTAAGTGTTTGGTAGCCAGCCAATAATATGTTATACAATTTAATGTAGAAAATCTTTCTATTATTGAAATGGATGGAACAATTTTTTAAAATACAATAACATTTTGATTTAACCTACACAGTGGCCAAAAAATATAAGCATATAACAAAATTAAAAGCTTTACACAACCATGTGTTCATATATACCCTGCAGCGAAATCAACTAGTTGTAAACTAATTGACAACTAGTTGGCCATACAGCTCAACTAGTCAGCCATCTATCTTTTTTCCATATTAACAACTGGTATTTTTAACACGGTGATGACCTAGGAAATGGCAATTGTCAGTATCCACACCAGAGTCATACCACTTGACTGACTAGTCAGTATACACACCAGCATCATACCAATTTGCTGACTAGTCAGTGTAGATATCAGAACTATACCAGTTGACTGACTAGTTTTACATGCTACTCCAATGAAAATAAAAATTGCAAAATAAAGTTTTTAATACATTTATTTAGTTATTAGAATATGATATTTAAATTAAAGAATTCAGGCACATTAGATTGTGATCTTGCATATTAAATATTTAGGTAAATTAACATTAACATTGTGAATAAGTAAAACGTTGACCATTCTAAGATTGACATTTATATTGATGATTTTCTGACTTTATACAAACATTTTATGTACTTTTTTCTATGGCTGAAGTAGTATCTAATATACAGGGCTATATTAACATCTCAAACTATGTTACATTTGTGGCATTCACCTGATTTAACGATCTAACAATTTGCAACCAACTAAATCTACAAGGGGTCTACTACGCAGGGTTCGAATAGTACAACAACAATAAAGAAGTTGCTTTACTTTTACTGCATGCGTGTTTATTGCAACCTCCAGAAACCCCGGATACATTCGTTTTTAAATTAAAACCCTTTTTTTTGGCAAAACTTCTTGTTTCATAACTAATCTCAATTTGTCCCCTATGAATCTAGTTGGGCAACTCCCATAATTTATCTAGTCAGTTAACTGGTAGGTTGGCTGACTAGTTTAGACTTTCGCTGCAGGGTAACTACTTCTGTACATCTGTATGGGTGTGTAATATAATATTATATACTCGTACACATTTTTCAAATAAGTGGTTTTAGTTAAGCTGCCTTTTCTATAGGCAAACTGATTAATGAAGAGGCAAGTGAATAAGAATTTACAAAAATATATAAGCAAAGTGTAATTAGGTACGCTCCAGAGTGCTAGACTTGGGAAACTGGAAAGCCCATCATACATACATATATATATCAAAAATAAATCACCCGCTTTTAATTGCATCCCATTTGAATCACGAAGCTGACTAAAATGAAGCACTTGTCTTTATCATCTCAATTGGCACAGAATTGTTGCAGATAAAACAAAAAAATACTGAAAACCTTTCGAGCTTTGTGACGGCTGCTTGTGCTTCCAGCCAAATAAAGCTAATAAGTGAACTAACTGAAAACAAGTAAGGAAGCCTAAGTTCGAGTGGAATCGAACATTAGATACTCAGCTGTATGCTTTCATTGTTTGTTTGCGTTTGTTCGATATAGGGTGTATTTTATATGACACAAGTGCTGCATAAACAGGGCGCAGCCACGCCCATTTTCAAAATTTGTATCAATCATCCAAATAAGCATATAAATATTATTGTTAGTGCAAAATTGCATCCCTCTATGACTTTTAGTTACAAAAACTTCACGTTACAAATTCCAAAAGGGTGTTCCAGAAATATCTTTGTTAAAAAGTAGGCGTGGTCATAAACCGATTTCAATACATTTTTGCGTGTCTATTAACACATGTTATAAAAGTGTATAAACCAAGTTTCGTCATAATATCTCAGTTATTTGTCGAGTAATAGGCACGTAGATTCCTTTGTATAAAAAGAGGCGGTGCCACGCCCATTTTCCAAACTTTTTTATATTTTGTTTCCGGTCTATTGTAGAACTCATGTCACAAAATTTCAGTGATAGATCTTTATATTTGACAGAGAGATCGCTTAAAATGTTTTTATTAGGTCACTTTATAAAACCCATATATAAAAGTGGGCGTGGTCGTCAACCGATTTTGGAAATCTTTCGTCCACACATTTGGCTAAGTAAATATATCACGCGTACCAAATTTCATCGATATATCTTTAACGGTTTATGAGTTATGGCTTATAAAACTTTCAATATTTGCCCCTTAATAAGTGGGCGTGGCACCGCCCATTTTCCAAAATTTTTATATTTTTTGTTTTATGTCCCTAGTTGGTCTCCTGCCACAAAATTTCAGTGATAGATCTTTATATTTGACAGAGATATCGCTTAAAATGTTTTTATTAGGCCCCTTTATAGTTCCCATATATCAAAGTGGGCGTGGCCGTCAACCGATTTTGATAATTTTTCGCCAAAACATTTGTCTAGGTAAGCAAATTACGCATACCAAATTTCATCGATATATCTTCAACGGTTTCTGAGTTATGACATATAAAACTTTCAATGTTTGACCCTTAATAAGTGGGCGTGGCACCGCCCATTTTCCAAAACTTAATCAAATTTCTTCATAACGGCCTGAGCTCAATACGTGGGTAAAATTTTATCACTCTAGCTATATTAGTGGCTGAGATACCAAATTTCCGATTTTTTCTATATAGGAAAAGTGGGCGTGGTCATGGTCCGATTTCGCCCATTTTCAATACCAACCGTCCCAGTCTCGATACCAACTTGCATTTCAAATTTCATCAAAATATCTCAATTTTTACGCGAGTTATCGTGCGTACGGACGGACGGACGGACGGACGGACGGACGGACGGACATGGCTCAATCGATTTCTCTTTTCACCCTGATCATTTTGATATATATAAGTCCATATCTATCTCGATTATTTCATTATGTTACAATCCACCGTTATGAAATCAAAATTATAATACTCTGTGTACTAGTACAGCTGAGTATAATGAAGCAAAAAAGTGCCACGCAAACTATGTACGTATAAAATTGTTAAGTAAGAGTCAACGCATCAACTGCGAGCGAAGCTGTTAATATAAACCTAGAAATATATGTAAATGTGTATGTGAAGCATGTGGGACTTAATAAAAGTTGCTAAAAAACAAATGCAGTCACACAAAAAAAAAACAACAAAAAATATATGATATGAAAAAATTAAAGTGCTGAATATCCTGGCAAAACTGCGCTTCCTTTGTCGAAAAAAATTTGCAGTTTTTGCTATTTGCAGTTGAATGCGGCAAAATGCTTTTGTTTACAATAACCAACTGGGAATTGTAGCTGACGTCAAGAGAAACTTAAAAAGCTCGAAAGAATTTTCTATGTATAAAATCCTACCAATGTTTAAGGAAATATAAGAAAACAAAGCCGCAAATATAACTCTGACGAATTTTATTCCAGCCCCGAACGGCTAATGCATTCTTTGTGAGAAGCTTTTTCATGGCAGGGGTAACCGCTATTTATTGAAAATTTAATTAGATTTTAATGAATTAGAAAAATATAATTTTATTTTTTAATTTTCGTAAAATGAGATAACTATTTGAAGTCCATAAACGATTTTAGATATAGATTCATTAACTAATTTAAACCAAATTATTGGGTTCTTTAAAAATTAGCACTCATTGCTGGACAATAGCTCTAGGGTTTGATTCCTGATTGCCATTAAGTTCCTAAGAAAACCGTTCGTAAAATAACTTGGCTCAACCACTATTAGGTTTTTGTTGTGTGTCTATAAATTCTTAAATCTCTTTATTAAGACATTGACCTTTCAAGCTCTTATACTATATTGTATACATGCATACATAAATTTTTATATGTACATGGATATTCATATATACAAACATACATACATACTTACATAATCCTTGGTTATCTTTAACACACTGCGAGTTGGCTTCACACAACATGCTTACAAAAATCTATACCACATACATACATACATACCAATACAAAGTGTGCACAATTTGGCTGCTGCTCTTGACACAAGTCGAGCATTTTTGCTAGGGCAATAAGGGCTATGCAATACACAATTAGCATGAATATAAGTGGCAAGTTAGCTTGCGTCATGGCCACCCACTCACATACATACACGCCCACATGCGCCACTCACTGCCAGACGATTTATTGCAGCGCCTGTAATTTGTTGCGTTTATTGTGTGTGTTCTGCTTAGATCAACTGGAATATGTTGGCGTGCAATGAAACTGTTTGAAACAGATTAAAGTCCTCCTTGCTTGTGGATTTATGGCGACAAAATAGGATATAAAGAATGTGGTAAATATATAATAAAATGCATTCGCAAATACAGCATGAAAAAGCTTTCAGTTTTTTGCTGAATAAAGTTACTTCCACATAAAATATGTATGTGTGTATGTACATAATTATGTTGTTTTGGTGAGAAAATAAATTTTAATAAGGATAAGAATAATTATTTTATTCTTGTGGAACGAAGTTGTAATTGTTTTACTGCAAATATTTTATTACTAGGGCAACCAAAAATTGGCACAAGCAAGTTTTTTTCTATGGTGGCTATCACAAAAAGCTTAATTTAGGGTAGCTTTTAAGAAAAATTATACCAGAACCACCTATTGATAGAGCTAAAATTGCCAAATTCATAATAAATGCTAATTTATGCTAATTTAACTATTAAATGCAAATTACAAAAAAAATCTGCTCTCTGTTTGGCTAATCTCTCTGGCGCCAAATCGATTAATGAAAAACTTAATTAAAACTAAAATATTAACAGATGAGGAGATGGCACTTGGAGTATTCGAGAGGAAAGTTCTTCGGAGGATTTATGGGCCTTTGCGTGTTGGCGAGGGCGAGTATCGGCGGAGATTTAACAATGAGCTGTACGAGCTTTACACAGCCATCGACATTGTTCAGCGAATAAAAATCCAGCTGCGTTGGGCAGGTCATGTCGTGAGAATGGCTCCGGCCAAGAAAGTATTTCTATCGAAAACCGCTGAACGCAAAAGAAAAAGGAGACGTCCACTGCGTTGGGAAAATCAGGTGGACAGTGATGCTGCCTCCTAGGTGTTCGCAAGTGACGCCATGCTGCACGAAACAGAAGCATTTGGCGCGCTCTGTTGTACTCGGCCAAAATCATCTAGACTCTAGACGGTTAAGCGCCAATCAAGAAGGGAAAATATTAACAGAAATGAAACGAATAGGCTAAGTATAGCGTTTTACATGATCAAATCATTTGAAATCGCGTGTATGTGTGATTTGATGGTTTGACATACACACATCAAATCGGCATCAAATTTCATTCTTTTCTCCAAAGGAAATTATTAAAATATAAGCGATTTGAAGCGGGATAAATGTCCGTAGCACGTATAATTAGCAATATTCGAGTTCTAAAAACATCGTAATTATTACTTTCTTGGCCCTTTAATTTAATTTTGTGCACTTGCCCACTCACACGTTTGTTTACATTTAAAGTTTGATCAAATGTTAATTTTCCACTGACATTTGATTAAACGACAACTTCCATGCATCCATTCGTCGAATATCCATCAAATTTGATGGAAAACAAAACTTTTTGATATTGTCAAATCGGCGTTAAACAAGAACAAAGGCTATATTGATATAAAAAGGGCTTACTGACCAAATTGCAAGAAAATCTACAAGTCCCCATTCCAAATACACAACGTCCGTAGATGTTGAAATAATTTTTTCGATATACAAAACTATTTACCGTGACAATAGACATGGATTTCTGTTCCAGAATTTAGCGGAAATGTTTGTAATATACTGCAACAACAATATGAATTCAATTTTTTATGCCGGAATCAAAATTTGGCGTTCGGTCGGTCCCTAAGAGTTTATATTTTGTTATTTTAGTTTATTTTATTTTATTTTGTTTTATGTTTTAAGAAAAGTAACTGAAATAAAAAAGTTTTAAAGCTAATTTAAGTGCCAATTCTTTAAGTTTAACGGCGCCAAAAAAGCATTTTTTAGAGCAATTTTTTGGTTGCCCTATTTATTACTGATATGCTGTTCGCATGATATTACATTTGCTATTACTATATGTACGTATATCTGGGTTATGTGCCGTGCTAAAGACCACTAACGGCTCGAAGAATACCGTCTTGTTTGTACTAAAATAATTAGTTTTCCCATATCTGTTGAATTCTCAGCATCATTTGTCTATATACATACATGCATACATCAGTACATATTGGCACTGGTAACTTGGCAAACACCATGAGTTGGCATCAATTGAAACGGTCAATCGACAATTCGACCAATCACAAATTGACTGCTTATTTTGGAATTTTTACATACATAAGTCGACTTTAATTTGCATTTTTTATATTTCTCCATGCATATGAGAAGTTTCATATCCACCAGTGATGCCAATATTCTTGGACCAAAAATCCCTACGGCATGCAAAAAAATTCCCTACATTTCCCTACGCAAACAAAATTTTTCCCTACAAATTTCCCTACGCCGCATTTTCTCTAGTTTGAAATAAACACACAAAAAATTGATGCAAATAAAGTTTTTATTCAAAAAGCCACATATGCATACATAGAAATTTTTATGTTTATGAAATGAAAAATTTCCTTACATCTTATTCGCTCAGAATATTTCGGAAGAGTATATAGAAGCTCGAGACATTAAGATCCAATATATACATATATCATCTGGCAATGTTACGTGAAGTGACCTAATCGATCCTTATTTAATTTTTTTTATAAAATGTTGAGTCAGCTTATAAAATATTATAGTTGACTCCAAATAAATTTCATGTATTACCTGCTTTTTGGCTTGAAAAAGTGTCGGTTACCCCTGACTGCAAACCATCTAATGGGCACGGAAGCGCATAACACCCTGGATTACAAACAACGACGCATCCCTTGCTCTCTCCCCTACGGAGATTCAGGAAGTCATAAAGAAGGCCAAAGCCTCAAAATCAGTCGCACGGGACGGCATATCCATGTTGGTGCTAAAACATCTCAGACATATTGGAGTATGTTTCCTAACGGAGGTCCTCAATTTGTCTCTGACCACCCTGGTCATCCTCAATATTTGGAAGATGGCAAGGATGGTCCCCTTACTTAAACCGCGGAAGCCAGCGAATGCAGGAGAATCCTATCGACCGATATCTCTCCTCTCCCCGGTAGTAAAGATACTTGAGGCCGCCTTACTACCATATATAAACGGACATCTACAACTTGCCACACATCAACATGGATTCCGGAAAACGCACAGCACAACAACAGCTCTAAACGCCATAATTACGCAGATAGTGCGCGGTCTCAACCAACGAGACCCCTGCGAGAGAACGGGCCTCGTGGCACTCGACTTATCGAAAGTCTACGACACAGTCAACCATGCCATCCTATTGGAGAATTGGAGACATATCTAAACAGTTTCTCCTGGGATGCTACCGCAGAGGGCATCCAAAAACCATCTACTGGAGCCCGAACCAAACATCTCTTCAGTCCCAGCCCGGAGATTGGAAAATACATAAATCAACCACTAGACCCCACAACATACAGGCAGGCATTAAAAGAGATACACAACGAAACAGTCTCCACCTTCGTTTAAACCCGCCCGCGTACCTAATAATTAGAGAGCAATCACTACCAATAGCTGCAGAAGAACTAGAGTTGCCCAGAAAAACCCAAGTCACCTTATCAGAATTATGGTCGGGCTTCTGTAGAACCTCAATTTCTACAGGGTCATAGTAGATCCAAACATACCTAACGTATGCCCGGCATGTGGAGAGACGCCGCATGACACATAGCACTTCTTTGCATGCCACCTCAAACCAACTAACGCAACACCCTTGTCCCTCTGGACAAGCCCAAAAGAAGGTGCAATATTCTTGGGCCTTCCGTTAAGTGAAATTAAGGACAATTTGTGAGCAGAACTCGTCGGCTAAGCAGGGCTTAGTACCGCAGTAACAACAACCCTGGGTTTGGTGAAGCAGGTAAAAGAATATATTGCCAGATCAGAACAAAGTACAATTTTGAAATATTTATTTGTAGTTATTAAAAAATTTTAGGTTCTTAGAAAAAATTAATTCGTTGCAAAGGAAACGAAAATTTTTAACTTCAAAAATTCCCTACATTTAGCTAATTTTTGAAAATCTGTCCTTTTTTCCCTACACTGCAAATTTGAGGTCGAATTTCCCTACATGTAGCCTCTTTTCCCTACACTTGGCATCACTGATATCTACAGCTGCTTATGTACATATGTATGTATATCTACACTTCCGGTTGTTTGCATTGCTGTCGACTTGTTTGCTTGTGTGCTTTTTTTGGCTTTAATTGGTTAAATTTTCGACTTTTATTCTTATCATTAAACTAATCGCTACCGGCTTTTAACCCAGATTTTACTGAAACTATTTTTTGTCTAGTTACAACGTGATTTTTTGATATTATTACCAAAATGCATATAATAAGCAAGAATAAACACTAAGAAAGCTTTGGGTTTTCTGGAAAGCTCGGAAAGTGTGGATCGTTATAACGATCAGTAGTAATAAGCGGTTAGGTAACTGCTCATACAAGTTAGTCGATTGTGTCCCATTTCAATATAATAAACTAATTATTAATAACTTTTTGGTTGCTTGTTTTTCCGACAGGGTAGGAATATCTCTTCGAACGAATATCTCTTCGAACGAAAGAAGACACTGAAGATGGCGCATATTAGCCGAAACCGGTTTGTCTCCAAACCAAACTTGAAAAGGGATGACGGAAAATCGTTCCACAATACATCAAACTAATTATTGTTTCAATTCATTTAAACTCATTTCACTTTCATAAAAATTCATTAAACTTTTATTTGCCAAAAAAAAGTAAGTTAATACTGATATATAATAATAAATATATACATACATAATAATAAATACTAGTATCGCCGGTGCTCGAAATTCGACCATGCAATTTATTTTTTCAAATTTGTATTGGTACAAAAATTATTCCTTTTCGCGGAGATAAGCAACACTTTCCAAATTCCAGTTGTACCGCAACACTGATTTGCCCTTTTGATCCCGGTGGCGAATTCAGAAATTTCCCATGTATTTTGTTATTGTAATTGGTAGAGTATAATGTCAAAATGATATCTCGCCGTGGTTAGAATCTGTGATGATGTGAATTCGCTTTGATTTTGACATTACACTCTACCTTTGTAAATAAAAAAAGAAGTTTTTCAAGTTGGTCAAAATTTAAATTACTCAGTGTGCTTTCCCGCTATCTCTCTCATTTTTCGCTTTAATGGAAAAGCAATAGGAGATATTTGGCCGCGTTGATTTTGATCTGAGCGTTAGCTGGGCCAATGCATATAAAATAGAGAGAGCGCTTTTAAATTAAAGCGACTCTTCAACTGTGTTTACGATATTTGTAAACACGTTTACGATATGTATTTCTCTTAACTAAAAACTTTATTTATTAATTATAAAGAAATTAAATAATTTATAGAAATAATTATATGCCTATGCACTGCTCCTCACTCATACGAACACATCCATATCAATTTTATGTGGATATGAGTATGTTAAATGTGCTAAAGAGCCTGGCAATTGTTTGTATGGAAAAAATGTTAGCCTATTAATATATAGATAGTGGGCACATTTGCCAACGAAGCAAAACCGAAGTAAATCAAAAATGGTACAAAACTAAAAACTTTATTTATTAATTATAAAGAAATTAAATAATTTATAGAAAAAATTATATGCCTCTGCACTGCTCCTCACTCATACGAACACATCCATATCAATTTTATGTGGATATGAGTATGTTAAATGTGCTAAACAGCCTGGCAATTGTTTGTATGGAAAAAATGTTAGCCTATTAATATATAGATATAAGATAAACAGTCTATTCAGGAGAGTGGTATACTACGAAGCAGAATTTGGGATGCAAATGAATATCACATTTACAACAAATAAAATTGGTATTTTTTTTGCACAGGGAACATCGCAGCTGAGAATCTTTATAATCTGTTACGTGGTCAAGCCTATCGTATCATGACGTTTCCCTATGGGTCGTTGGAGTGGGATCTTTTCACTTTTTTTATGACTTTCTATGATATGGTCCTTCGGAACAACAAATGGTCATATACTCTACCATTTTGTTTATAAAGTTGTCATGCATTGTGCATGGCCATGTCCAGGCAGTGGAAAAATAGAGAAAAGTACCATTTTTGCCACGAACAGCGGTTCGATAGAGTCCAAGGTTTTGATCGATTCCGCCCATATTTTGGTTATAAATTTGTATAACTGCTGGTTGATAAATCAATATATACTTTTTCGGTTGTCTTATGTAAGGGTTCAATATTTCCGAATATGATGCCACAGCCACTACACTGTTGTCATTCGATTTACAAACTGAAGTATCTCCAGGCCGGCTTGATTCATATTTGAATGTTCCTCTTTGTGTTTTCTGTTTGATGTGCTGCAAGTAGTGGCCGTTGTTCAGCGATAGGTTCCTCAGTGGTTCGACGCCTTTTAGCCAAAACAGACAAGGGTACATCGTCGTCGTCACTGTCAGACGACGCCCATTCAATCTCTGTTGGAGTTGAGATCCTACATAGATAAAAGCAGCGAAAGTCAGCAAAATCACTAAAACTTTTGTAAGATCTATATCAAACCTGGAAGATTGTTCAATGTGACTCCTCATCACCTCATCGGTGAGATCACCAAATGCATTGTCCAGTGAAAAATCTGAGATGCCTGCTGGAAATCGCTCATCAATATTCAATTTCTCTAATTCGTCGATTATTTCCTTCAGCGACAATGGTTTATTGTGCATTGGCATTGAAGTAAAACACATCCCCATATTACTACCGATTGTTCTAACGATCACGAAGTTTAAACATGTTTTTTTTTTGCAAACAAAAATTATAAACATCAAGCTTTGCTTCACTCTTTTGTTAGACAGGTTATAAATTTTAAATTTATTTGCAAAAAATATATTTCTACTACAATAAATTTAACAAAAACTCACCTCTCTGAATACATCATAATTTGTAAATCGAACAATCCGAAACAAAATACAAATTCTTTATTTAAACTAAAAATTAAATTTAATATTTATGTGCTGAAATATTGAAGAAATATAACTACGACGATCTGTAACCAAACAACAGTAAATATATAGGCGTTACTTTTATTATACTTACCATAATTTTGAAGATTTTTTTGATCGTTTAAACGATCGGTCGTAATAAATGGGTTAAACTTATATCTGACGTTGAGCTAAATGAGAAAAAGTTTTATATTTTACATCAGCGATGCGCAGCCTCTTGCCCGCGGGCAGACCAGCTGTTTGCGATTCACACGTATACACACCGATTGTCACTACTACAGACAAATAAAGAGCGTAAAACGAGCGCTTACGATGGGACCAGGCGATCGTCGCTTAGCAAAAATAACACTGGATCACAAAATGAAATTTTTTGTCTGTACTTTCAACGTGACTATCCTACCTATATGTAAAATCGGTCGCTGATTCCGAAAATCGGGTTCATTTTTAATTCTATGGGAAGGTTTTTGAGATATCGGCAATTTACCGTTATTTGGCCAATTGCTCCACTTAATCCTGTATACCTCTTTAACGCAGTGAGCTATCTTCTTTGGAGTGACACCATACGAAAGAAAATTAAATTTCCTTTTCATGGCTGCTATAACATTTTTCCCTAACTCTTATAGTCTCTGAAATATTAACGATTCAATTTGATTTTTTTCGATTTTTTACTTGACTTGACTTTGTCAGGCAATATCTTTAAAACCAATGTTTTCACCTTCGGTTTTACTCCTTTACGTGAAGCTCCATTCTATTGGGAAAAAGATAAGCTATCAACGAAGAAAATCCATGGTAAAATGGAAAAGTTATAGGCGATCAAGTAAATACACCCAAGTCGCGCAATGCCTCTGCACGGGTATATTCTTTTAAAGATATTGCCTGACAAAGTCAATTTTTTCTTCAAAAAATCGTAAAAAATCGAAAAAATTCAAATTGAATCGTTAATATTTCAGAAACTATAAGAGTTAGGGAAAAATGTTATAGCAGCCATGAAAAGGAAATTTAATTTTCTTTCGTTTGGTGTCACTCCAAGGAAGATAGCTTACTGCGTTAAAGAGGTATAAAGGATTAAGTGGAGCAATTAGCCAAATAACGGTAAATTGCCGATATCTCAAAAACCTTCCCATAGAATTAAAAATGAACCCGATTTTCGGAATCAGCGACCGATTTTACATATAAATAGGATGGTCGCGTTCAGAGTATTTTTTGGCTGTAGAGCAGTGTAATTAATTTGCCTTCGACTGTCGTGAAAGCAAGTGGTCGCTAGGTGATCGTCGCTTGAAATTCTTTTGTTTTATTTGCAGAAGCCAGACAACAAACCATGGAGGAACAATAAAGGAGAATGCATAACGACATACCTTCATACATAGTGGGGCCAGAAGTGTCATGCAAAGAGGAATGTAGAAGAATTTGACAGATGTGGCCCCTATGGAAATGCTAGGGTGCGTGTGTGTGTGGAATATGTCAACAAAAAAATGCTCGTGTTCGTGTGTCTTTATGCAGATTGAAGAAGAAGTCAGCTGATCTTATGCATTCTCCTTTATTGTTCCTCCATGCAACAAACAAAACTATGAAGAGTTTGCATATAACATACGTATGTATTTGTATACGTACGTTGTTTCATAATTTCGCAAAGCGTGCGCAGCATGATCCTGCTCGCTCAACATCTGCATGCAGACTACACTGGTCGACAAAATTTCAACAAATTTTTGTTACGGAAATAAAATTCTACTTTTCTAAAGGATTTTGGTGCGCTGAATCCGAATATGAAGTCAGATTTTCTGCAATACGTACAGTTTTTTAGATATTCATGCCCAAAGAGGCGAAAAACACGTTTTTTGCCTATATTCACTCTTCAATATCTTTTAAATTACTTACTTATTTAAAAAATTTATTAAAGCTATTGAAAGCTCGGCAATTTCTCTTGAAGACAACGTTTTAATTTTTCGGATATCTAATTTCGGTATATAGTAATATATGTTTTTGCACAATAAGGTGTTTTTCGTCGAAAACAACGGCAGCATTTGTAGCATTTTATAGGCGCAATCAAATTTTGTAGTTGCTCAGCAGAAAGATTTTTTTTACGAAGCCACTTACATACGTCCATAATATAATAAACTGCCTAAAAGCGTGCTTCAAAATTTTAAATTAAATTTGTACGGAGAAAATATTGCAAAACTAGTGAAGCTTAATATGCAATATTGCAAGTTACAAGAAAGATATCTGAAATATTAAAACGGTTTATTCAAGAGAAATGTCAGCGTTTTCAATAGCTTTAATCAATTTTTAAAATAATTAAGTAATTTAAAAGATATTAAGGAGTGATTATAGCCAAAAAACGTGTTTTTCGCCTTTTTGGGCATGAATATCTAAAAAACTGTACGTATTACAGAAAATCTGACTTCAGATTAGGATTCAGCGCACCGAAATCCTTTAAAAAAGTAGAATTTTATTTCTGTAACAAAAACTTATCGACCAGTGTTATTGTTTGTCGTTTTCCACTTTGGCCTACAGTAGGCGCACCAACACACACTAATTTTCGGAGATTGTTTGAATGTGTTTGTGTGCCCATCCCTGTTTTACATGCATGTGCGGCTATGTTGGGATCATGTTGTGCAACAATTATCGGTAACTAAGGTTCAACTTTTTGTACAAGTTTTAAATATAGGAAAAGCAAAAAAACTGCAGATTTCGTGAGTAAGACACTTTAAATCGCAGCCGCACGAAAAAAAAGTCTTAGGTTAATGTGAAACATTTTATTACTTACGAGTAATATAAATATTTTAGCATAAGAAATTAAAACTCCCCCAAGTAGTTTAAATTTCCTTTTTTTCATGCTCTTTATTTATATCAAATATATTATTTATGACCTTTCCCAATTCAATACAAATGAAGCGTCCACGTAGTCCTTTCACTCTTTCTTAATAAATCAGGAGAACGGGCGTATCTTTATGATTTATTATTGTAAGTGCGTTGGTACATACTAGGGATTCCAATTTTTCCCATTTTTGCGATCCCGGGATTTTCGGTATTTTTTTTTATAATCCCGGGATCCCGGGATTGGTCCCGGGATTTTGCCATTAATTATTTTCCGACATTTTGGGTTGAAAAAAGTGAATATATTTTTCGTGGAACGCTACAACTTTAAAATGCAAAGAAAGTAATTGATTTTTATTGCTATTTTTTATTTAAAGCAAAAATTATTTAATTAAAAAAAAAAAAATAAATTCATGCGTATTATTTAAAATACTTAAGAGTTACTTTAAAAAATACAAACAACAAAGAAAATGGCATACATTTGGTGTAAGAAATATTTGCTTTACAGTTGGTATTTTAAGATATTGACAAGAAGGCTTGCGATCATTTGATAATAATGTGTGACAAAATAAAAAAATTGAAAGTACTTTTTCGAGGTTCACATATGTTAAACGAGTAGGCCTTACCAAAACATCCGAAGACTGCATATTTAGAATTTCAATACACCCTCAAAATCTGGAGTTACGGGCCAAAAACCCCTCTTTCATAGGGTAAGTCAGTCTGTTTCGTTTATCAACATGATTTTTAAATATTATCGAAATTAATTTTTTTCCATAATTTTTTCATATTTCTCGAATAATTTGTTAACCAGTGTATATATATAATTACATATTTCGAAACAATCTCCTGTTAATACTGTTTTCAACGAGATAAAAACTATTATTAAAGATGAAAAAATTGAATCTTTGACATTGTAGTGTGAAACTCTCAAGTCTAATTAAAATATTACCTGGTCTTTGGTAATTTTATTTCTTGATTATTGTTTGCTTTTTCTTCCAATATTTACTTTTCATGGGAGAAAATTCCGAAAACTGTTGAGAATAAAATGGCCCAAAATCAGGAAATCGAAGTTATCAAAAGAATTTTACCACAAGAATTAAAAATTTTAAAAGTACCTAACGTACGTTTCCTTACTTCACAACAAAAAAATTTAATTAAAAAAAAATCAAAAAATATTAATTCTTACTTTCACTAATGGACATTTTTAATTTTGGCAAAAATGTTGCACTTATTATGAATTTTCTTCGGGCTTTCAAATTTTTTTGCTCTATTCCAAAATTTTTTCTGGCCTTTTTGTTCTATTGACAAAATGTAAAACTAGCCTGATTACGGGGAAAACATTTCTGCTCTTCTGCGTTGCATTACTTTTGTTATGCATCATATGAAAAATGCAACATTTTCACAGGGCACAGGGCACATGTTGATAATTCTGCCATGTAATAATTCAAAATTTTCGTTCAGAATAGGAAACGCTATTAGTATACAGATCTGAGATCAATAAAAATTATATAAAATACTTTTTTTTGCTATAATAGGGGAATATTCTGTCTTTATTTTATCCCGAAAATCCCGGGATCAAAAATCTAGCAATCCCGGGATTTTCGGGGTGTCAAAAAGGGCGGGTTTGGAATCCCTAGTACATACTATGTACATACAAACATACATATAACACCTTAGTACAATTTGTCAGACCTTAATTTCGACTTCCTGTTTCACAATGCTTCTCCGTTTATCGACATATTTTTCTTGGATTTTCCGTTTATTTAATACAGTGCAATGTGCAGGACTTTTTAACTTACGTATAAATAAAATCATTTTGGTTTATTAGAATAAAGAGTTGTAGCGGATGGAAACACATTCACATTCCTTCAACTAAAAGTCAATTTAAAACATCGGGGTAGCTATCTATCTATGTATGTACATAATAAAAAAAAAACAACCCATTTCAGAGAAAATTTCATACATATTTTTCTGAGATAGGGCGTTTTTTAATTAATTTCTGGAATGGGATGTTATTGAAACAAATTCTGAAATAGAGCGTTATTAAATCCACTTCTGAACTAAGGCGTCATCGAAGAAAATTCTGGAATAGGGCGTTTTTGAAACATTTTTTGAAATAGGGTGATCTTTTACTCAGGCGTTGATATGTACTCGTATAACCTCCTATAATCGCTTCGAGGAAGTTAAAATATTATGCACTAGTCATAGAGACGCAAGTTGTAAATAATAGCCGTATTCTGATGAGGTCAATACAAAGAGCTCATATATGTTCAGAAAATTACAAAACAATGCCAATAGCAATTGCTGGTAACCAAAGTCAAAATGTATTAGAGTGACTCGAAAACTAAAAAAATCTATGTCATCAATGTATATCTGCATGCGTAACTACAAAACCACATAGACGATGCCAAAACATCCTGGCGAAGGACAAAGCCATTAAAAGTGTTCAGTGAAGCAATGTTACGGAATAATATTGACAGCAACAGCGCACAGACAAAATGCAACGAAATCACGAAATACTGAAAATGAATATAAACCGAGCACGTTATACCCGGTATTGGGTTTATTATAAGGAATATAAGAAAATAAATTGATGCTACAAACACTTCAAACCATACATGGCCACCCAATGGCTCCAGTGACTCCGTTTGTCTCCCAACAACATCGCTGTGGCTCCGAGTGGCTCCCAACAACAAGCAAATCAATTTCGACAGAATAACGCACATTTCTTTTTTTCACAGAAATCGTCGTCGCGGCGAGCACTCAAACCTAACGGTCCAGCTTCGACCGACATTCATTGTGTAGTTACGCCTTCATACATACATACATATGTACATATGGTTGTACATTTATATCTGCTACCTCGTTCATGTTGTTTAGCAAAATATTTGAATGCCTAGCTGCAGCATATCTATACATATGTATGTATGTAGGTACATTGTACATTTGTTCTTTTCAAAATGACATCTAAGAATAGAAAGTGCTCATCGTATGATTTTTTTTATGTATGTTGTTGCAATAAGCCGTTATTTGGCAAAATAATATTTTTGTAACTCCGAGAAGAAGGTTGTTGCAATTTTTATTGATGTTGTTGTCGTGTGGCTCCCTTATGCTTAATTTGTGGCCACCTATGCTTCAAACCACTGTAGAACTGTAGGCAAGGTTAGGAGAAAAAGAAAAAATGAAAGTCAGTCTGGAGGTGAATATAGCGGACAGTAGCAGCGCAGATAATATTAGAGTTGCATTTGAGTTGCTCTAAAAACTTTAGAACTCGGAAACAAAAAAAAAAAACCAAGAAAACTGTCGTATATGTAATAAAGTAGTGAGGTCAAAGAGCACTTTCTAATTATCCAAATGAATACATGTATGTTTTTTTTTCTAAATTATTAAAATCTACCGCCATTCTACCACGATTTTAAAATAATTATGGCAACCCTTTTCTGTCGACGTTCATTTGGGAGGTGAATTTCCCAACATCCCATCTCAAAGCTTGCCTACAGTTCTACAGTGCTTCAAACCGCACTTAAAGAGTGATAGGTATGTCCTGCATCCTTGGGTTTATGCAGCGTAGTTGGCAATTACATTACAATGCAGCGTAACAAAAAGTGTAAGACAGGAAACGCATGAAGGACGACGCATTGGAAAAAACAAACTTAGTTCGGCTAATGCGCTTAATTTTTATACACATGCATACATATGTACATACACACGAAACTATGTTAAACGTCGACAAAACGCAAAACGGAAACCTTAGTTGACGTAAACCGATTTTCTTTTAAGCAAAACAAGCGAACTGCACGGGAATCAAAAGCCCGTCGCGGAGACCCTGCTAAATCTAATTATTCGCTGAAGTAACATAAGCTTTACATATATACGTACATATATACATATATATATATATATATATATACAAACTGTGGCCGCTGTGGTGCAGTGGGTAGAGTGCTCGCCTGCTATGCCAGAGGTCTCGGGTTCAAACCACGGTCCGAGCCAAATACCAAAACAATTTTTCTAATTAGTAAAAATCCAATTATTGGGTTTTTTTAAGAGCGGCGGTCACCTCTCGGCAGTGGGCGGCATACCCTCGGAGAGTATTTCTGCCATGAAAAAGCTTCTCACAAAAAATGCATTCACCGTTCGGAGCCGGCATAAAACTGTAGGTCCACCCAATTAGTAGGAAAAACAAAAAGGAGCACACCTCGAATTGGGAGAGAAGCTCGGCCATAAAACTCGTCAGAGTTATAATAGCGCCATTGTATTATTATTATATATACAAACTAGCTGACCCGGCAAACTTCGTTCTGCCTAAAATAGATTTTTTTTATTAATTTCGTTTCAAAAATTATTACACCGGTATTATTTTTAATAGAAAATTAACGATTTTACAGTACTTCATTGTGTACACAACTTCAAAAATATATAATTTTAGTATTCACGATACACAACATTCTTAGTTTTCTATCCCGGAGCGTAAATAAATAGCAAGGACGGGCTTCCAACACGGGAACACGCCACATAGAGCTGACCATGTGAAAAGCATGGCATTTCTAGGTTTATGCCGCATACTTCGAACGACTGCCCTTGTGACTTGTTAATTGTCATCGAAAATGCAAGTTTCATTGGGAACTGCATACGTTTGAATTGAAAGAGCAAATCTGTTGAAGATAATGGAATCCGGGGAAGTAAGCATTCCTCTCTCTTGAACGGGCCTTTCAAAATACTTGCCACTATTAAATTGTCCATTAGCTTCGTAACAATCAGTCGTGTACCATTGCACAGTTTGGGAACCGACCCAACTTTGAGACGCAAATGATGAGGAGGCATTGCAGGCAAATCCAGAGAGTTTAATAACTCCACTGGGTAATTTACTACTTCGTCTTCATTTTCAACGCGATCAATAGATTTATAAGAACGCAGATCTCCCGGGATTTGATTTTGAATCGTCCAATAAGTCGTACAATTCAAGTCGTGCCACGCCCCCTTTTCCGATAACCCTCACTTTTATGCGTGGGATTGGTTTTGATATCATTTAGCTCTATATCAATTTTCAGCTCCCTACCTTGAACTCCTTTAGAGATAATCAGCTTGAAAAATTAAGATTATATGACAGGTGCTACGTCTCCTTTTCCGATAACCTACACTTTTACGCGCAAAAATTGTTTTGATATCATATAGCTCTGTACCAATTTCCAGGTCCCTGCTTTAAATCCTTTTAGAGATATTCAGCTTAAAAAATTAAGTGTGTATGGGAGGTGCCACGCCCCCTTTTTCGATAACCCACACTTTTACGCGTGAGAGTGGTTTTAATATCATTTAGCTCTATAGCAATTTTCAGGATCCTGCCATTTATTCTATCTGATATATTCAGCTTCCAACGCTAAGTATGTATGGGAGGTGCCACGCCCCTTTTTCGTATAACTGCTATTATTTTGCGTTAATATGGAATTGTTACCATCTATCTCCACACCAACTTCCAAGTCCCTACCTTAAGCAATTTTAGAGATATTCAGCATGAAAAATTAAGTTTGTATGGGAGGTGCCACTCCCTATTTTCTCATAACCCCCACTTTTCTGCGTGAGAAGGGTTTTGATATCACCTACCTCTATACCAATTTTCAACTTCCTACCTTGAACTCTTTTAGAGATAATCAGCTTTAAAAATTAAGATTGTATGGGAGGTGCCACGCCCCCCTAATATTTTTTAATTTTTCCTTCGACTAAACCTTCGCGAGGTAACAATAAACAAACCCCCTAAGGAAGTATTTGATTTGGTTTAGCCGTTTTCAAGCTTTAGCGTTACAATTAAACACCAAATCATTTTTATATATATAGATTAAAAATTTGTTGTTTTAAAGCTATATAAAATAATGAATCAATACAATGAATTCCTATAGCGGTAAATTTAGATAGCGTGAACAGATTGTTTAACAGGCAATCAAATCTTCTTATACACTTAAGTTAAGGAACTGTGATAAAGTCAAGAAATTGATGAATACTTTATGCTTTAGATAATTCTCACTCAGACCAGGAAATATTGTAAACGATTCGTATTGATAAAGCAGTCAGTGATTACTACATCGAGCCGTAATTTGATTTAGATTTATTTTAATCTTCTCGAAAGTAACATTCGTGTGAAGTACAACAGAAATGTGAGACAAAGTTTTTGTAAATACAAATACACAATATCATTCAGATATCAATTCGGTATTTGAGCGGAAGATCACACCAATCAAGGAAAGTTTTCAAAACCGCCCCAGTTAAATATTTTTTTTTTTTTCAAAAACGTCTCAGAAATACAAATCACATTAAAATAAGCAATAATCCTTGCAAAGCCAGTGGCAGTTTAGCACTGACAACAATTTGCGGTACAAAGTACTAGCCTGATGTGGAAATAACTTACCTTAACTGATGCTTCAGAGCATTTTATTATAGTTTCCAATCATGGTTAGATGTTCAGTGAAAAGCGGTAATAAAAGCGTTTAATGTGCACACACTCATACACACTGATTTTGACAACACCGCGTATCTAAAGTAATACAAATGGGACACAAGAATCGACTATTTAAAATTAGTATGCATGAATGTATTCTTGTATGGACATTTTTCCAACACTGAGTCAACCGCCATAATCTGCAATGCGCAGGAAATTGTACAGCGCTAATCGGGCTAAAGGGAAACAATGTGGAAGGTTAAAAAGTGGATATTTTTTTTATAAACTATCATAGAGTTTTTGCCTTTTAAATTTTTTTAATACATAGTCGGTCTTTTGTGTTAATATTTCCTGCAAAAGTAGGTTATGAGTTGGTGTAGGAAAGCGTATTGGTCAGGTATTTAAAGGCGACAATCTACTGTGATGCGCGTAGTATAATAACTGTTGGTTGGGTTTTGTTTTTTATAGGAAATTGAAAAATGTACGATACGATGCTGCTTGATTTTATTACTTCATGATGCAAGTTTGAAATGAGAAGAAATTCTCATCTAAAATTTGTTTCAACTATAAAAAAAACTTTCATGGGTACGCCAGTAAAAAGTAATTTCAATAACTAATCCTGCAATGAATTTATTCCTTCACACATACCAAGTCCGACACACAAGAGCACTAGAAACTTCGTACAAAAATTGATTTCCTTAATTTCCACATTGAATCTCCTATGCAAATTAATTACGAAGTTTCAATAGCCAACGTAGTAGTAATTAAAAGCGCATTTAGCCAAAGTTTTTTGGCAATGAAAATCTCGCAAGCTAAAAATGCCCTAACCAGAAAAATGTCCTGATTTATCCGTTTATTTCAAAATTTTCACGAATGCTTAGCCAGAAAAACTTTGCACAATTGAAAATAGTAAAAAACAATAAAGGAATGGATAGAGTTCGTGCCTGCGAGGCCAGAAGTCTCGAGTTCGAACCGAGCGCGGACTAACATCAAATTGAAATAATTAATTTTTGTGATTAATTATAGACTTTAAACTGGAAGAGAAGCTCGGCCTGAAACTCGTTGGAGTTACATATATTCATGACAGCGTATTATTATTATAAAAAAACTTAACCACCGATGAAATTGGTGTATTTTTCGTTGCCATGAAAAATAAACAACCGCATGTTGACCAATTAGAGATATTTTCATAATCGCTATGGCTCAATGAGTAATAAAAAATTTTGAATTTTTCCAAGAAATATTTGCATAAATAAATATGTGGATGTCATATCAATATTTTTGTATATATTACAATTTTTTTAGATAATACACCCATTATATGGATATGACATCCATAGTTTATGGATCAGACAGGATTATCCATTAATATGGATGTGACATCAATATAGTTTTTTCCGTGTAGGAATGTACATATATACATACATTATGATGGGATGGTTTACTAACCTCTAATCGTACTATTGAAATTGAGATTCCTCTTATTTTTCTCAGCAGAAAAGTATCCCACGACTTTTGTCTAAGATTAATTTCGATGTTCCGGAATTTGCATGTCTATTCTGCAATTTATCGGGACTTCGATTGCGGCGACGCCGACTGCTACGACAATATGAAAATTGGTATTCTGGCTTACGACGTTTCGAACATAGCTGTTGTTAAGTGTTAAATTATGTTCGAATCAGTGTTAGGTAGCGTTTATGCGAAATCATATGGTTTTTATGACAGCAAATTTATATTTTCACAAAGTTTTAGATTACATTTTCAGAAATGTTAGTAATAATTAAAAAATAGATTCCACTGCTGCAGCAGCTTTATTAGTCGAAAAGGAAATGGAAGAACAAAGGAATTCGAACATTAATTTTAATTAAATTTTTTAAGTAAAATATAGTTTTTTTTTATTATAAAAAAAATGCCATCATAAATAAACACAACATTTATAGAATACTGTCACCAAGCTTTATGCGAAGGCCACGTAAATCAGAATACCGATTTTACGAACTTCGAAAAAATCTGACGTTCATCGTATGTCAATCGATTTGCAGAATACCGTTTCATTCGATTCACATCCGATGCATATTGGTTTTTATGGACCAAGATGGATTTTTGAAAATAAAAAATGTACAAAAATCGACAAAAAAAAAATAACCAGGCCAATGCACATCAAATGAAATCAGACGTTTTATGCTGAAATCAGAATTGAAATCGGATGAGTCGTTTTCGAAATCGATTAATTTCCATCCATATAAATCGCCCCACCCTAATTTACATACACACATATATAAAATCTCTGTCAATTCGCATTCATACAAAAGAAATGCATTTCTCCTGCTGTCTACAGTTTTATTACTCCTTTTTTTAAAATTTGGCAATTGGCTACCTTTCAAGCACAACTACGAAATTGACATTTGCTGCAGTAATAAATAATTGCAAAATACGAAGCGTCTCAAATGAGAAAGACAAAATTCAAGATTTTCTGCCGCAATGCTGGCCACGTAAATTTGGGGTGTGGTATATTTTAAATGCATACATAAATGTATTCTAATAGCATTTTCTTTTCTACACAAATATTTTGCCTTTTTCAGGTGCAAAATTTGTTAAAGGTTGCACTTCACCCTGTCAAACGACTGCATTTTTATAGGCTCAGTTCTCCGTGTGATTTGCGCAGAATGATAAATGCACGCCTAAATGTAGGCTTTGTATTTTAATAGAGTATACTATGTGCTTTATCTATCACAAAGGGCAAGAAATTTTGCACGTCTTAGTGGTAGGTAGGTTGTTGAGAAGAGATAGCGCTGCCTTTCGTTGGGGGTATACGCATTTAACAATAGATCGCAACTTTTTGACATTGCGATATTTTTGTGTAGAAAAGAAAACGCTATAAATGATTCCCAAATATGTGTCCATGTATGTAAGTAGATACTCGCTCAGGATATATAACAGAGTATTTTAATTATTCTGTAAATTATTTACATTCTTTTCGAGAGATATCCACTGTAATTTGAGTTTACAGTTGAGTAATATTTATAGGTATCCAGGCAAAAAAACTCAATTGAGTTTCCGAAGTGAGTGAGAATGATATACCAACGACTTGCTGAGTAATTGAGCAGAGTCAAGTTGGACGACTCATGCTGTAAAATTGGAGGCATTTTTCGTACGCTGATTGCCGTAAAACGTAAATTTGACGTACGTGTCGCGGACGATCAAACGCATTGGTCTGACGGTATTTACTTATTTCTTTTGAATTTGTTGGTGAACTTTTGAGTGCAACATAAAGACATAAGCATTTTAAATACATAAATAAGCAAAGAATTTGCGTGCGTATCTTAATCATTCAGTTATTATGAGTTATTATTTTCATTGACTTAGAAAGATGCAGGCAAAAAATCTACAACAAAATGACGGGCATATACATATGTACCTATGTATATATATATCGACGCTTCCAAGCAATACAGTACTAAGTCTGAAAGAAGCTCTCAAAGTTTAAATTCGATATGAAACTTCAGTTGTATCCTAAGTATATCTTCGCTTGTAACTTCTATTTGAATTGGAAGGTCAATACCAAAACTCGATACCATCTAAGTTAGGGTAAACTTTATATAAAACCATAAGACAAAATAAAACTTGCTACGTGGTTCTTCACGTCAAGCTCTCAAAGTTTTTATTGAAGTTAACTTCTTAGGCGGCGACACAGAGATTTTATGGAGAGTGAAATTTTAAAAATGTACACTTCCGTTGCACTGAAATAGCAAACAGGAAACAGGAAAAGGTCAAAACATTTATCCGACTTTCCTCTAAGTATTTTGGACGATATTGGTATCAAATAAAAGGTATTAAACATGGTTTTTAAATAGAGATGTACTCATTATGATTCCCAGGTCGGGTCCCCAGATATGGGTCAAAACGTGAACCCGGATGACCCCGGAATATTTCTGAGCAATATTGGTATCAAATGAAAGGTGTTGAGCAGAGCTTTCATATAGAGATGTACTGATTATTATGAGTTCTAGGTCGGGTCCCTACATATGGGTCATATATGGACCTGGATAACCCCGTTATGTCATGTCATGTCTTGTCATGTGATGTCATTATGTGATGTCATGATATGATGTCATGATGTAGTGTCATAATATGATGCCATGATATGATGTCATGATGTGATGCCATGATATGATGTCTTGATGAGATGTCATGTCATGTAATGATATGATGTCATGTCATGTGATGTGATATGATGTTATGTCACATGTTACTTGTGTGACGAGCTGATATTCGCAACACCTTCACCCACTTTTCATATTCGGTATTCGTATTCGCTTCCGTGTTGGTTTTCGCATTGACCCATACACCATTGGTCTACGCCATTTTGACTTTTATTTTTGACTTAAAAAATAAAAGTCAAATTTTAAAGAGTTACTTTTTGACATTTTCGATACAATGACATCGGATTGACTATCTGCGGATCACTATCATTACATTGGTGTATAATAATATAATACAATGGCGCTATTATAACTCTGACGTGTTTTATGGCCGAGCTTCTCTCCCAATTCGAGGTGTGCTCCTTTTTGTTTTTCCTACTAATTGGGTGGACCTACAGTTTTATGCAGGCTCCGAACGGCGAATGCATTTTTTGTGAGAAGCCTTTTCATGACAGAAATACAGTCGGAGGGTATGCCGCCCACTGCCGAGAGGTGACCGCTGCTCTTAAAAACCCCATAATTTGATTTTTACTAATTAGAAAAATGTTTTGTTTTGGTGTTTTGCTCGGACTGTGGTTTGAACCCGAGACGTCTGGCATAGACATTGGTGTATATAAATGTTAAAAATATTAACTCTTTTCTATTGACTATTTGAGTTGGAATTTCAAAAATAACTCTTATTTTCCATTCCTGGCATGAAACGAAAGATATTGGGCAGGGCTTTTACATAGAGATTTACTGATTATGATTTCCAGATCGGGTCTCCAGGTATGGGTCAAAACGTGGACCCGGATGACCACGAAATACTGTTAAGCAATACTGGTACCGAATGAAAGGTGTTGACCAGGGCTGAAATAGGGAGCTCTTCTCAGTATTATTCTTAAATTGACCTATTTTAAATAGACCATAATTTTCATTGATTCATTCGTTGTAATTCTCAAAGTTCAGCGATTCAGTAAAAAATATGTGCTGTTTTCCAGCTGATAAATACTGTTGGGTATATATTTACATATACATGCGAACATATATATGTTGAACGGGAAAAATCTACTAACTGGGATTGTGCTCCATATTAATTATAAAGTTTATTTCCAATTTAATTTATTGAGTTGAATTGAATAGTTGGATTGTCATAAAATTTTCCCAGCACATCCCATGATGAATGTGATTGATTCATTAACATCCAAACGGATATTAGTAGAGGTGGTAGGTACTGGATTGCTTGGGGCTTAACTATGCACAATTATAACCAATGCAGAACTGTGTAGGACTTCTTTCGGGATTTATTACACATTTTTGCAGGTATTTACTAACAACATACGGATGACTTTTCCACACATCGGTTTGGTCTTTTGTCAATGGATTTAAATGACCAGAAGGACGAAAATAATGTTTGAAGGAAGTGTGGTTGGTTGCATGAATTGATGCGACAGCAAATTAGAGCATTAATAACGTACAGACTGGAAAAATTGCTTTCGGCAGTTGTATTGTATTCGTTTAGATAAAACTTGAGCTTAATTTTTCATTTCATGTTGTTGAATTACAATACAAATTATAGTAGGTACTTTAGTTTTCATACACGTTCTACATACTTGAACATTGAATTAACAGCAGAGGAGTTAAAAGAAAGTAAAATGTTAGAGTAAAATACGCGTTATGTTATTTCAATAAATATTTATTATTTTCCACGTGTTCCTGCTCGTTCCTTAACTGAGTGAGTTTTCTCCCCCTCAGCCTACGCTTGTCATCTAATCCCTGTCTGCATATAAAATTTATTTAAGTTTAAGTAAGGAAACCATAATATCAGCGCGGGCCGTTCTGTTCAAGGCGCGTGTGAAAAAGAAGGACAGAAACATTCATAGACACTATATTCATGCCTATACTAAAACTCATATTTTCAAATATTGAGTACCTAAGCACAAAAACTCATGACGTACGTTAAACTAAGCCGCAAAAGCTCTTATCGGCTTTTGGGAATATGTACTTTCTAATGCCTAAGCACGTCCACTCAAATCTACGACAACAAAAAAATTGTGATGCACGCAAAAAATGCACAGAGTACACATCAAAAGGAAGCATACCTAATTCAACAGGATGTGCATGAACATCGAGTTGGCAAATAAATGCTTCAAATGTCCAGCTCAGCAGGAATTCGCTGTAATATTCACTCCAAATTGACAAAGAAACTTCAAAAATACATACAGGCTCGTAGTTATTTCCTATTCAGTTTTCAGTTAGCCGTTTTGGTTTAGCGCCTAGTCTATCAAACTTTAAGACAGCTCTTGCTGATTTCGTAATGTTGTTGCTGTATAGCTATAATATAGTTGTCTAAATCTTTGTTTTAACATTCCAAACGTGTGCTCGATAGCCGGCCGGAACTCAACATAATATTAAACATTTTTTTGCGATCGATTAAGATGACCATTATCCCTTTATGGAGTAATGACGTATTTACTGCACGGATACGCAGAGTCGCCTAGAAGGTAGTAATCTAAATACATAAATATTAGCAACGTGGTTGGTTTATTTTGATTAATAGAGTACTAACTCAGTGATGTGATACGTAGGGAAAATTCCCTACATGTAGGGATTTTAGTCGGAAAAAAGTGACCGTAGGGAAAGAAGGACAGATTTTTATAAAATAGCTAAATGTAGGGATTTTTGGCAAAGTCAAATCAAAATTTCAATTCAACTTTTTTTCACTTCAACACTGACTGTCGATCTGAATAATGAAAATGCTGCGAAGACGAGTTAAATCGCGAGCCCTTCAATGGCATAATTGGAGAGGGAATACCGTATAGTGAACTATCTAATAACACGATACTTTTAATCAGGGCATCGGAGCAAAAGATTTTTTTGCTCTGGTTACGCTCTTAGCTCCGAATTTTTTTTCCCCTTACGACCAACTAGATGGTATTTTGTTGGTATTTCGTTTGGCTTTTTCAATATAGCTTGCTCGCTTACACCAACGCAAAACTGTATTTGGCCATCTCCTTCACACAAAAAACCTCGTAGAATACCAGAAAAAACGTAGTGTCATATGGGCTAAAGCAAAGTATTTGACGCAATAACTTTTTTTTATTATTTTTTAGAGAAATGCTGTACCTATGATAGTATCAATGAAATGTTTCGTTCCTTTACATATTTATATGCCTACGTCTACCTACCTATATATCGCACGTTTTATTCAATAGGGATTTAAGGCTGGTATCGACCTCTCAAGAAACAGCTCAAGAAATTTTTAGCTTTATTTCTTGAGTGAAAAATAGTAGTAGGCAAGAAATTTTGACGTTTAGTAATCCACCGTGAATACCAAGTGAAATGAAGAAGACCATCAAAAACGTAAACAAAATAAACCTTTTTGTAAACATAAGCAATTAGTAAGTTCTTAAAAAATATTAAATAAAAGTACTTTTTGGTTGCTTGTTTTTCCGACAGGGTAGGAATATGATGTATTTTGGAACGATCCTCCGTCATCCCTTGTCAAGTTTGGTTTGGAGACAAACCGGTTTCGGCTAATATGCGCCATCTTCAGTGTCTTTTTTCGTTCTGAGTTATTTTGTGTAAGTTCGATAGTACTTATAGTAACTGACTTCCATCGTTTGGTCACGTACTTCGTGTTCGTGTGATGTGTTCGTGTGTTCGTGCATTCGTGCGTTCGGGCGACGTGCATACGTGCGTGCGTGCGAGTCTGTGCGTTTAGGTATGTGAATCTATTTTTGTATCCTCATTAAACAGGCAGGTAAAAGTCCGTTATTGTCCTCTTGTGTGTTGTTTGGTTTATGTCGGTTTTAGGTTTTCTGTCCTGTTTTCGGTATAATAGCTTAAGCGGTTCAAATAATGTATCTGATGCGGTGTTTATTTGTTCATTTATTATTTTACCTACGAATGTCTTCTGTTTGTATATCTCCATATTTTCTAATACGTTAAGTCGTTTTCCCTTATGTTTTATGTGAAGAATTTTAGCTGTTTTTCCTATTTTCATTTGATTCCACTGTCGTTGATGATTTCCTTATTTTCTTATTGTAATCATTTACGTGTTCTCGATATCTCGTCTTGATTTGGCGTCCTGTTTGTCCTATATAGCTATTTTGGCATTCGCAAGTCAATTTGTATACGCCTTGTTTGTCAAAGGGGTCTTCCTTGTTAATGTTGTTTCGTAGAAGTTTTTCCATGTTGTTCCTCGTTTTAAATGCTGCATTAATGTTATAATTTTGGAAAACTTTAGCCAACTTGTAAGATGTTGCTCCGGTATATGATAAGACTGCCCATTTCTTCTCTACCTTTTCTTTGTTTTCCGATTTCTTTGAAGTTATGTTTTTCTGTATTTTCTTCACCAAACTTTTTTGATACCCGTTGTTCTCCGCGATTGTGTATATTGTGCTGAGTTCCTTGTTGTAAGCTTCCTTTTCTAACGGGGTCCGTTCAAGTCGTGTTAATAAATGTCTGAAAGCGGCGTTCTTGTGTTGTTGAGGATGGCTAGATTTATTGTGTATTACTGCATCCGTTGCTGTGGGTTTTCTGTATATTTCGTAAGAAAATTTGTTAGTCTCCTTGTTTATTTTAATTGTGAGGTTTAAGTAGTTGATTTTTCCATTTTTCTCTGCATCCATGGTGAATTTTATATTTTTGTGTTGGCCGTTGAGGTATTCCAAATTTTTTTCTTCTTTATTTTCCGTTATGAGGCAGATGATGTCGTCTACATACCTGGCATAAAAATAATAAATGAACAAATAAACACCGCATCAGATACATTATTTGAACCGCTTAAGCTATTATACCGAAAAGAGGACAGAAAACCTAAAACCGACATAAACAAAACAACACACAAGAGGACAATAACGGACTTTTACCTGCCTGTTTAATGAGGATACAAAAATAGATTCACATACCTAAACGCACAGACTCGCACGCACGCACGTATGCACGTCGCCCGAACGCACGAATGCACGAACACACGAACACATCACACGAACACGAAGTACATGACCAAACGATGGAAGTCAGTTACTATAAGTACTATCGAACTTACACAAAATAACTCAGAACGAAAAAAGACACTGAAGATGGCGCATATTAGCCGAAACCGGTTGGTCTCCAAACCAAACTTGACAAGGGATGACGGAGGATCGTTCCACAATACATCATTAAATAAAAGCTTTAAATATATGTTTTCAATAGTTTTATTTTGTTGTTATTTTAGGAAATCATCGAAAGCGACGAGGATGGCCTTATATTACTGGTATATTGATGGCCGGAATGAAATAAAATATGAGAAATCGATGCCAACTATGCCCTTGCATCGTTAGAAAAATTGTGCATTCTATTTTTCGTTTCTTTTTTGCCATTTTCACTAACGATTTTCACGATTTTTTTTCAACACGCAAAAAACGTCAAACTTTCTTTAAGAAATAAATGCTCGATGATATATTTCTTGGCAAAACCTGTGTTGCTGTGTTCACATAACGTTGAAAAATAGTATTAAAAAAGTGTACTAAATTTCTTAAGAGGTGGATACTCGCTCAAGAAAGTTTCACAAGAAAAATTTCTTGAGCATTTCTTGTACGTCATTTTATATGGAACTTTTGCGTTTCTTGAGAGGTCGATACTAAGCTTTAACTAAAAAAAATTTTTTTTTTGGGAAAACGCAAACAAACTTTTAGAAAAGGCTGCTCAACGAAATGAACAAAATAATTTTGTTTCAAAAAATATCAATAAAAAATAAAAAAAATTATTTTGTTTTGCTAATTATCAGAAACAAAATAATTTCGTTTCAAAAATTATCAATAAACCTTTAATCAGAATAATTTTGTTTCGTTGATATCAAAAAAATTAAAAAAATTGTATTTGTTTTTATTTATGTACGTATGTACATACATACAAACATATGTAAAATTTCTTTTCTTCATAGAAAACGAAATTATTGAAAAGTAATTTTTTTCGTTTAAATTTGAAACTAAATTTTTTTGAAATAATTGTTTTGATAATTATCAAAACAAAAAAAAATGTGTTTATTTTTTTTTGATAACAGTTGAAACAAAATAGATTTTGTTATGCTTTTTACGTTTATAAAATCGAATATTTCAACAGAAACAAAATTTTTTTTGTTTATTGTTAAAAATAACGTTATTTTGCAGCCTTGCTTTTAGAGCCTATACACACTTGCGACTCAATCGATTTAGTCGGGCTTTGATTTGCATGGGAATGTATGGAAGCATTCACACTACATTCAATTAGTCGAACAACTGAAACAGTTGGATTTGCATACAACAGCCCAATTCGACTAAATCGATGGAGTCGCAAGTGTGTATGGCTCTTATAATTTCAAAGAGTTTCCTTCTACGGCTAACTACAAAATCACTTTTATTTCCGCCATTTTTATGGTTTTGAGTATTTTATAAGACTAGACTCAAAGGCATGACCCAGTTATTGAAATATATGGCAAAACCCCAGAAATCGAAAATTTCGAGTTAAATCCCTATTGCATAAAACGTGCGATATATATGTTACATACAACGCATTAATACATACATTTTTTTATTATAATAATTGTTCAAAACAGTAAATCATCAGTATTTTATTGTAATTTTTTTTATTTCTTTGAGATCCAGTGTGTATGCAGTATGCAGTAGAACAGCCGATTTTCATTATTTAGTAAAAGAAAAAACGTTAATCTACTGCCGTGCGGTTTCTTCATTGTTTAGCATGGAAATAACTAAAAAAAAGTGTAGGGAATTACGTAGGGAAAATTTGAAACAAGCGTAGGGAAAAGTAGGGATTTTTTTCTTGCTCTGTAGGGAATTTCCAAAAAAGTATCTACCATCACTGTACTAACTTCACAATATGCACCTAGTTTATCATATATTGACGAGTTTTGAAAAACCCAACTGTCATGGCTTGAACCCGGGTATCCACAAAATATACTGATAATTTTTTTCTGCTCATCACAGATGTCCTGTAATATAACAGATACGTTTCCCTCTCTATTAATATAGTTGTCTTTCCCCTTTTTGGCGAAACTACATATTTCAATATGGGTTCCATCGATGCACCCTTAAAAAATAAAATGTTTTATCAGTTATAAATTAAAAATACAATTATTTACGCTAATCAAGTACCTATTGCTTTAGAAAACATGCACTTGTTATCAAAATATTGACTAGACTCTTCTTTTTTTTTGTTGATTTGGCCATTTTAACACGTGCGGACTTAAATTGATCACAAATATTGTTACTATTCTAATCATATTTGATATAGTTGATATTGACAGGTTAAAACGATCGGACAAATCTCTGAAGCTGCATGCCTCATGATCCGCAAACCATAAAAATACCAACAATGGAATTTTTTGGGTTCTCTTGGCATAAAACTAACGCATATTCGCTTGAATACATATTTATTTCTCCTTTGGAGATGGAGCAATATTTAATTTTCCTCATCGTCGTCACTCTCGGATGACAGAGATTTTATTATCGTCATAATCGCGGCAGCAACAACCTTATTCCGAATAATATGCTCATTACTGCTTTCTAAAAAATGGGAAAATCTCTTTGGCCAAAGCTAACCACACTTGAAGACAGTATACCGCCCCACACCTTCAACATTTCCAATTCCTGCTTCTTCAGCAGCATATGTAATTTCTTAGGATCAATTATCCATATTACGTTGGCTGTCAACACATTGCCTTTTGGCGGATGGCTTTAAAAAATATGAAATTATTACACAATTCTGTAGTTATGTTATGCACTTACTTCTTTTATCGGAAAATAACTCATACTTGAATAAAAATATTTTAATAATTATGAAGCTTTACAAAAATTTAAATTATTTTCTAGATCAGCTGTGATGAAAATCAGCTGTTTTTAACTTGCAAATCTTTACTGAGTCTAAAATACTCCGTAAGAAGTTGTAACTTGCAAGTTTTCTTTGAGCTAGTCGATTTAGCCGGCTGAATTGCTATTTACACGGGTCGATTTTGGTTGAACGTATAGCCATAATATAATAAACTGCCTAAAATTATGCTTCAAGTTTCTTATGATAGGCTTTCAGATAGCGTAATCAGTTTTGATTAGAAGTAATAGTATATGGAAAAGATATTAAGCAGCGAATATTTATATTTAGTAAGAAATGTCTATAAAACAAATATAAAAATACATATAAATAAAATTTGGTAGCTCAGCATTTTAGAAAAAAAAACTTCACAAAAATCACAAAGTAGGTGGCCTATATGTATATATGTACAAATATAATGGATGAAGCCGTTTTCACAAAGTCCGACTAAATGTATGTACACACTTATGTACATAAATATGCAAAACAAAGACATATCTGCTTATTTGCAAAATTTCACCCAAAATCCGCAAATGGTTGCTATTTCCTACCCATAAAATAACTTTCCAGGCATTTCCCACTGCCAAGAAATGCTTTGCATTAATGTTTTGCTTTCATTCCTTCCCCATGTCGCCAACCTTGTTGGTATTTCACAGTTCATCGTGCTGCTGACCACTTATGCGCCCTTGGCAAAGGTGACGTCACTGGTAATGCCCTTGACTTTTGAAGGAAAGGACAGCAGGATGGCGGCTGCAAGGGGTGTTGGTAAATGGTGCGACGATAAAACAATAAATTCATTTGTTCCACCATGGCCATTTACTCATTTTCTTTTACTACTCTCTACTATACTCTCCTTCTGCTTTTGGAATCGAGCGAATGGCTGTGGACGAGGGAGAAGTAAATATGGAAAAAACGGCTGGAAGACGGCAAGGCGATGCGCTAGAGAATATATGTATGTACATAGAATGGAGGACAAAAAGCACAAGTGGCCAAGTGCCTCCAATTGAACAGTGCTTTTAGTTATTGTGCAAATTATAAAGGAAAATGTTTCGTATTGTGAAGCTCAGTGGAAAACTTGGCTTCCGGAAAAGATATTATATATGTATATATGGCGTTCATATCTTTAATTGGCGCCCAACGAAAATTCGTAAGACTGCTCCCAGATAATAGAGCAGCAGAATAACACCCTCGATTAATTATAACTTTCATGAAAATGAAACTTTGTGCCGAAATACAAATCTTGATTTGCATTGAGCAGAAAAAATTATACATATTTTTGTAGGATATCCCGGATCATGCCACGATAGTTGGGTTTTTGGGAACTCAACTATTTCGGACAGCTTACTGCGGAGGTAAATAAAGATTAATTGAAAATTAAAATATAACCGTACTCACATAAATATCTTAATAAAATACTACATTCTTTTAAGATTTATACCGTTTGAGCGACTCGGCATTTCCGTGCAACCAATTTTTAATAATGCCATATAAAAAAATAATGGGCATTTGACTGTGGTGCAAAATTTTTTAACATTAAGTTAAGCTCGGGACGTATTGCTATTGAGCATTTGTTTGGAATACTGAAGCAAAGGTTCCGCCAATTATATTACTGCAAACTAAAGGGTATGGAGAATCTTTGCCAATTTGTTAGAGCTTGCTGCGTTTTACATAATATAGCGAATGAAGTTGATTTGGTTTCTAACCATGAAAATGTAGATATGGCAGATGGTTCCAAAGGGTATGGGGAAATATCGACAGGAAACAATGTTCGGGATCCCATCTGCCAAGAGATGCAATTGCGGCGTACCACATAAGTGCACATGTTATTTATATCTTGTACAAATTTTTTATGTAATTCGTTATATTAGTTTGTATTTGTATTTTAATTTTTTATTATTTCAGAATTCAGCAATATTTCGTCGCTATAGAAGCAAAAAGACGCAAACTGTTTTGTTGAGGAAGAAAGACGCAAACTTTTTTTCTTTCAAAGGCAGACGCATTAAAAATATTTTTCGAAAGAAAGACTCTTTATTTTCTTTACTATAAAGAAAAACGCATTTAAATATTTTTTAGGAAAGAAAGACGTATTCGATTTTTTATTTTTCTTTGTCAGTATTAATGCTAATGCGTCTTTCCTCGCAGTTAATAATGCTAATGCGTCTTTTTTCGTCGAAATATTTTATAATGCGTCTCTGTTCCTCGAAATATTGTTTAATGCGTCTATCTTCGTCAACATGTTTTTAATGCGCCTTTTTTCGTCGACAAATTATTGACATGCGTCTTTCTTCTTCCGGAGCGACGATTTATTTCATTAAATCAATATATATATTTTTTTATAATAAGTGTATTACGCAACTTTGTACTTAACTTTATGTAAAAAATTTATGTGTAACAAAACAACAAAAATTAAAAACCTCTTATAAAAATAAATATCAGTTCCTATATTGACGACTGAGTAAGAGATCACTATTTCAAATAAACACTCTTTCATAATTCGATCAAAAACGCTGTATTCCAGAGATTTCATGTTTCATACCTTTTATAAATTTGTTTTGTAATTGTTGTTAATGTATATTGTTACCCGTTTGTTGGTGAACTAAAGTGAGAAGGCGACAACTCGACAAGACCACTCCGTCGTATACGGTTTAAGGGTTTGTTGAGGGGAATAATTGCAGCGTCTGATCACCATAAGGTGCGGCTGCGAGCGGGCATCTGCCTTGGAGCAAGCGGCTCGCTATATAAACGTGTAATAGTAAACAACTCCTGCAGTGCAGGTTGTGCGTCGGGCTTGGGACCCACCTCGTAAAAAATCCTATCCAATGAAAAATCCAACAATGCCTCGGATAAGACCACCTCTTTTTTATGACGACCATGGCAAACGTTTAAAGGACTATGATTTGAGGGTATGCACCTGGAACGTCCGGACCCTTAATAGGGAAGGTGCCGCTACCTAGCTGGTCGATGTCCTCGAAAAAGTAAAAGCAGACATCTCCGATATTCAGGAAGTGCGATGGACGGGGCATGACTAAAAAAAATCGGGTCTTTTTGCAGACATCGATATTGTTCAGTGAATAAAGATCCAGCAGCTCCGCTGGGCAGGTCATGTCGTGAGAATGGACGAAGGTGCTCCGGCCAAGAAAGTATTTCTGTCGAAACCCGCTGAACGCAGAAGAAAGGGTAGACTCCACTGCGTTGGGAAGATCAGGTGGACGGTGGTGCTGGCTCCCTAGGTATTCCCAAATGGCGCCACGCTGCACGAAACAGAAATAGCTGGGGCGCTATGTTGAATTCAGCCAAAATCGTCTAGACGATTACGTGCCAATTAAGTAAGTAAGTAGTAACTTGTTACCTTAGTTACATATATACAACAATCATTCGTATGATAAGTCGTGTTTTTGATCGCTCCTAATCTTTTATAAAATAAACTTGGCTATTTATTGTCTTTGTGGCTAATAATTATGGATAGCTTTTGTTTAAAGTACGACAAATGTTTTAGTCGCAGTGATATTTTACTTGTGCCGTGTAGTGGGTTTTGTAAGAGAATTTTCATCGGCTTTATTGTGAAGTAACTGCTTGTTTACTCGAATTTCATTAAACATCTGAAAAGCAGGGACCGAAAATAAAATTATTATTTTTTTCGATGCTATAAAACTCCAGGGCTAGATTGTGTCCTTGGGAAAACTTATTAACTTTACTTTCATCCAAGAACCTCCTGGATCAATAACCTGGGCTCTATTAATTTTACTGATTTTTAAAAAAACTCCAGTTATAAAATAAAAATATGGCGTTTTATTTTTTAACGGCAGCGATAAAATACAAATTTGGTGTTTTGTTTTTTAGCTCCATCGATAAAACTAAAACCTGGAGTTTTATTTTTTAACTCCAAAATAAAACTCCAGGGCCAATAACTAGCGAACCCCTTAACCGAATTGCTTTTGAATGGTGGCACTTATACTAAATTGGAAAAAATTTAAAAAATAGGTGGCAACCTTGGTTTGAGTAGTAACCTGGGCTGGGGTTGCACCATTAAAAAGCTTACTGAATTATCTTTCATATGATACCAAATTTATGCAATTCGGTTAAGGGGTTCGCTAGTTATTGGCCCTGGAGTTTTATTTTGGAGTTAAAAAGTAAAACTCCAGGTTTTTGTTTTATCGATGGAGCTAAAAAATAAAACACAAAATTTTTATTTTATCGCTGTCTTTAAAAAACAAAACTCCAAGTTGATTGATTATTTTTGTCCAAATAAAATATTCCTCCAAATATAAATTTTTTGCTGATGATCGAAAATGGTTTTTCGTGAAATAGCTATACACTCAACCTTCGCTGTAAATAGTTGCTGAATTTTTTTTCCACTTACCCCAACAATTGAAAATTGAATTAAAAATAAAAATTTCGTGCTAAGTACTAAAAACTCTTTCAAGTATAAATTTTTTCTTTGGTGTTTTATTATAAAAGGAATAAAACTCCCGGTACCTGCTAAAAAGCGAGCGTCTGCAGAAATATTCGACTTGTACATCTTTGAATATGAAGCGGCAATACCATGGAAATTCTCTCAACAGGAAGATATCGAAATTCATTTGTAAACACCACCTTTAAATAATTATTTCCTGGGAAATAAATACGTGTGCGTAACTGCGAATGTATCGTCTGGAGGAAAAAAAATCTTCTTTGGATATACCTGTCATTGGCTAGATCGTAGCAGTCCGAAAAGAAGACTGCAGCACTTGCTTGTCGCAGATTTACAGGCACACACTCTTTTGATAGAATAAAACAAATGGAATGCGTGATTGATAGTTGGTACCAGATGCCGAGATAGAGAAAAGATCTTATATTCAATCACAGAAAATGGGTCGAACTTTGTTAAAGCCTTTAAGGAATTTGGTGTAAGATGAGGTAACTGTTATAACATGTACTATTTTGTTTTTAATATCATACTATATGTTTTTTTGTACAGAATGTGCAATAATAAATGAATGCGATGAGTAACCTCATATTTACTTGGATTCAGATGTTTCAACGGATCCATCATCCCTCCAATTTGGAGAAATATCTCCGCGACTATCAAAACATCTTCACTGTGCGAATCTACTGGCTACAAGCGATTTTAATAAAATTTTAGAGTCGTCCAACGCTTAGATAAAAAATATCAATAGAACGTCATTCGATAGTTAAAGGCGTACAAATATTAACCTTTTGAGCTTAGAACTTGTACATAAATTACATAATTATTCTTATACATAAATTATTCTTATATCAGTTTACCTACATATGTATGTAAGAATTTTTTTAATTTTTTTAGATGCACTCAAATTTGGAGCAAATGTAATAGTGCAAGTCTGCAGAAACAATCACAGAAGTAATACATTCTATACTTTGGGATAGCCATTTCGAATAAAACCACTTTATCCATCATCAGACTTCTTTTCGGGAGCACCACACAGGCTTCGAACCTTCGCTCCAACCATCAGCAGTCGAATATTAGCGAAGCGCTAAGCTGTGTGCAGTATGCACAACATATATTCGCCGCGAAAAACCCCCTATACCTATCCATATCCCTATCTCTGTTAATATTGGCATCAACCAAAATATTGGTCTTAACCAGGGTTGATGGGAGGTGTTACGCCCCCTTTTCAAACAGCTCCCATTTTTTGTCGGAAATATGATACTGATATTGTACCAATTTCCAGGGTCCTACCATGATCCCTTCCAGAGATATTCAGCATGAAATATTAAGTTTATATAGGGGGTGGCACACCCCTTCAATATCTACCACTTCTTTCCGCTAAAACCGATTCGAGGTAATTATAAACAAGCTTGCAGTAGCCATGGGTAATGGCGCAATTTTTTTGGCGCTGATACAATAACGCCAGCGCCAACCGTGGCGCCAACTTACGGTACTGGCGCAATAACACCTTTAGCGCAATTGTCATCGAATAATCGATAAATAACATTTTTTCGCTGGTTACTGCTTACCATCCCCGTTTTATTTCTTTTGGCGCAATTCTGCTTACATATACGAGGGCACAATTAATTTTAATTTTCATAATCATTTGGAAAAGTATTCCGTATATATGTGAAAATATGCTGGAAATTTGAGTCACTTAGATCACTATCAAGCACACATAATTGTGACGTTGTCATACGTATACATATACTATGATGCTGTTATTGGCGTTGTGGTTGCGCCATTTTACACTAGCGCTATATTGGAGCTGGTGTTAGCGCACGAAATTGAGTCAGTGTTATATTGCAATAGCGCATCATTGAGTTGGCGCTATACTGAGTTGGCGCTATATTGAGTTGGCGCATTTCCCAAATCGGAGTTAGCGCAATAACACCAGGGTTGGTGTTAGCGCAATTGCGCCGCGCAGCGCAGTGTTACCCATGCCTAGCTTGCAGGGAAAGTATTTAGTTTAGTCCAGTGGTTCTCCTTACAAAGATTCGTGCAAGCATCGGCTTTCAAAGCAACTAAAAATACCAAAAGTAGTAAAGTGAATGTTATAGCTTTTGTAAATGTTTTTTAAGATGGGAAAATAATTATTATTTTTAAAATGTTGACCAAAAAAATCAGTACCTATTTATATGTAGCTCTATATTAATTTTTTTATATTCTGTGGTAATTTGCAATGATTTTAATTTTAAGAGTTTTATCCTTATCAATTACAGCATAAGTTTTTTTCTTTCGATCAAGAGTAGAAAATTATTATTTTTTAATTTTTTATCACAAATAAGTACCTATTATGCTCTGATTTTAATTATTTTACTCAAGCGTAATTATTATTTAATTTTTACTTTTTTCCTTCAAAAAAAAAGAGCTAAAAACTATTAAGAAAATAGAAAACAATTCATGCTAAATTAAAAAAAAAAGCAAACGCTCTAAAATAAATTAGGTAAGAAAAAAAAAAGCTAATGAAACTCAGATATAATTAATTTAAAATTAGTTATACAATTAAGATATATAAAAAAATAAAAACTGAAATAAAAATTTGAATAAACCAAATAAAATTAGTTCAAACTGCAAAACAAAAAAAAAGACACTAGTGATGACTAGTTTTTGGTTGATGTCTTAGCTGCCATTGGAAAACATGCAAAAACCTGTCCGTGATCATATTTTCATACATAAATTTACATACAATTTTGCATATACATATATGTATCTACATGTATATTTATACATTTTAACATATTCCTAAAGTGTAACTGCCATAAATCGTTCAGAATGGCGCCACTTCCCCTTTTCAGTCATAATCCAAGAATACGACCCCACTCCTCCCCCACCGATTTATTTAAAATACATTATATATTGGCTCACAACCTTTGGTTGCAAATCTTGCAAAAATTTATCCTAGACTCATTAAAGTTTTCCTCTCGACGAAAAACTGAACAGAAACCAGAGCCCGGATTCTAGAAATCGCCATCGCTAAATGAGATCGCCAAAAATCGCTAAATTTATCAGACGCGCCTACAATTATGCAATACCTGGTAAAATGTCTTTCATACAAAACTAACTGATCAATGCTGCCAGCTCGCTATAGATTGAGACGCTGTTAGGCGCATCTGATATAAATTTAGAGATTTTTGGCGATAGCGATTTCTAGAAACCGGGTTCAGAATAATTTTAGCAATGTCTTCGCAAAGCAACTACTTCCAGAAATTTCATCAAATGAAAATTATTGCGAGAATAATGATTAAGAAGAAATGAAATCATAAGAAATGTTAAGGATACAAGCGCATCTCACTCTGAAAAACTCCCATCCGCTGCATGAATACTAGAGCTCGGAAAAATAGGTGAAATCAAGCGCCTGAAAATATGATATACTTTGTAAATTTTGTTCGTTTTCAGTGGCGGGATTACAATTTAAATATAAAGGGGTAGCATATTGGTATGGTGGGTGAAGATTTTATTAGAAAAGTTCTTAATCATGTTACACAAATTTGCAGTTTAAATAAACATACAGTGTAAAAATACATACATACAGTATGTAAAAATTTAATCCGTACCACTTTCGGTGGTAGTTTTGTCATAACTAATCTAAATATTTATTTTTTGATACATAGTAAGTAGGCTGCCGCGATGTTGTCCGTGTCTTCTTTTTTGTTTATTGCTATTTCCCTTCGTTGCAAAATTCGTAGGCTCTCTAAGGTGTATCTCTTCATTTCTCCCCTTTCCTTGTCTATGATCTTTGTGTTCGCGAAATCAGCTGAGTGGCCTGAGTGGCCAGCTGAGTGTACCTCACGAACTCAATAAAAAACGTAAAAGTGGCAACGACATCGGAAAAAATAAAACAACAATTAGAAAGCACAAAACGATTATTTCTTACAAAAATTTTAAATATTGAAATAACCCAGACAAATATCAACATAAAAAACACAAAAAATATTTTACACCACGCACGACAGAGGCTTAATACATCTCTAAACTTTTCAGAGCTCGATGCATTCATTAACAAGCAAAACGTCCAAAGTCAAGCTAAATCCAAAGAAAAACGTTCAATACTGACGTCTAAGCTTGAAAGACTAAAACTTGAACAGATGCGCAAGTTGGGTATAAACAAAAACAATAATTGGTTTGTCAACAAAACCAACATCGAGTTCCCCGACGAAGTCAGGTGGATACTTTCACTAGGTAAAAAATTTACACTACCAACAACGAAAAGAAGTTTTTCGCCAATACATACCATAGCCGAAATGGAACAAATAATAACAGGTATAAAAGACGAACGAGACAAGGAAATGGCAAGGAACAAAGTAAGCAATAGAATCACACTCTTTAAGCGGAACATAAAACACAACGCGGTGGAAAAATTTATATTGGCAACTTTTAACTATGCCAAAGCATTCCTGAAATCCCACAAAAATATTATAATAACGGACGCAGATAAAGGCAACAAAACGGTAGCAATGTACGAATCAGAATACATAAATAAAATGAACGAATTACTTGGAGACAAAAACACATACAAAACTATAAGAACGGATCCAACGAGTAGCTTACAACGGAAAAACAACAAAATCGTGGATGAACTTCATAAAGGACAACACATAACAAAGAAAGAAAAACAACACCTCACCAGCACAGCCGCCGTCGCACCCAGTCTTTACGGCCTGCCAAAAGTACATAAACCACAAGTACCTTTACGCCCTATTGCTTCGTCAGTCATGGTCCCCTGTTACAAATTGTCCAAATTTGTTGGTGAAATACTTAAGCCACTAATCTCGGAAAGATACAATGTGAAGAATGCGTTTGACTTGAAAGATAGACTATCTGATATTTGTGTATGTGATGAAGATGTGTTAGTTTCATTTGATGTTGTCTCTTTGTTTACAAATATACCAACGACGTTAGCAACAAAAATCATTATGAAAAAGTGGGACGAAATACAAAAAATTACAAACATCCCCAACAAAAAATTTCACCAAATGCTCGACTTTTGTCTCAAAGACAATAATTATTTCATGTTCAATAATAAACTATATAACCAAACTTTTGGAATGCCCATGGGCAACCCCCTCTCCCCCACAATCGCTGATATCGTTATGGACGACCTTCTTGACAATACCATCTCGGAGCTACAACAACAGTGCAATATTAATATAAGTTTTATCAACAAATATGTGGACGATATTTTTGCCATAGTAAAACGCCGCGACGTGAATAAAATTCTAGAAATGCTAAATAAGTACCACCCTAAACTTAAGTTTACAATGGAAATGGAAGAAAATGCCAACATTCCTTTTCTTGATGTCCGTATCCATAGAAACAACAAAAATATAATACTTGATTGGTACTCTAAACCCACCTCTTCTGGGCGCCTAATAAATTTTTTCTCCTCTCAACCAAGAAAATACAAAATTAACACGGCAAAAAATCTAATACACAAAATATTAACAATAAGCCACCAACAATTCCATGACTCCAACATAAACAAAATATATAACATTTTAAAAAGCAACAACTACCCTACCCACTTAATACGCGAACTAATTACAGAAGAAAAAATGAAGAAAAACAACGGCAAAAAAACAATCCCAAATATAGCAACAACGAACGAAACAAAAAAATACCGCAGCGTCACATACATCCCTAAACTCAGCGAGAACTTTGATCACGACATAGCAAGAGAGCAAAACACAACATTAGCATACAAGTCGAACGAAACAATCTCGAAAATATACACGAAAACAAAAAGCCCAATAGACACACAACAACAAAATAATGTGGTTTATGAAATCAAATGCAAGGGCAACAACAACGAACAGTGCAATAAAGTATATGTGGGCACAACAAAAAGAGCGTTGGGTGTTCGCTTAACTGAACACGAAGCAGACATAAAAAAAGGAAAAAATAGCACAGCTTTATCCCAACACATTCTGAGCAGCGGCCACTCAGCTGATTTCGCGAACACAAAGATCATAGACAAGGAAAGGGGAGAAATGAAGAGATACACCTTAGAGAGCCTACGAATTTTGCAACGAAGGGAAATAGCAATAAACAAAAAAGAAGACACGGACAACATCGCGGCAGCCTACTTACTATGTATCAAAAAATAAATATTTAGATTAGTTATGACAAAACTACCACCGAAAGTGGTACGGATTAAATTTTTACATATTTTTTGATTTTTTTGTTTGTTTAATGAAAATTTTTAAATTTTATATTTTTTCACCTGTTGCAACATCAGGTTAACTTACAGTGAGTAATTTGTGAGTCGCAATTTCTAATGTTTGTATGTACACATGTATATATATATAAATATGTATATGTATATACACCTTCCTTTGCTTCTCCCTGTTTGTAATCATGTCGTTTTTTGTTGTTTTTCATTACATAAAATAAACAGTGCCACCCCTGAAGATGCTGGAAATTACCAGCGAAACGTTGGGTAAAATAGGTGAATAGTTTTATTTGCACCAAATAAGTAAATAGATCAGACCAGCCTACTTGTAAACTATATATTTAATCAAGCTGATCGAAAAAAGTTAAGAATATATTTATTTATGTATGTGTTTTTAATAATTTTAATTTGTTGTATAAAAAAATCTATAAAAGAAACCAAATATATTGAAGTTAAAAAGTTTGTGCAAAATTCTGGAAAATTCGCCAATTTTTCACAAAATGTTATATATTTATTTATTATTTATTTATTATACTTTATTTATTATTATTATTTCTTATTATATTTATTTATTGTAGCTTTTTTTTTCAATTTTTCAGGTGCAACCCATAAAAAACATTAATAATTTATTTTTCTGGCATCCTAGTAAGCAAAAAATCCAATTGCATTCACGGGGGTCTTAGACCCGAAGGTAGCTCACCCTTAAACTTGCCACTGGAGTTAGCACATCCACATTACGTAGTATAATTTTAGGCGTATGATTTTCACCTATTATCCGAGCTGTAATGAATACACACTCTTTCGCCTTAAAGTATGCAATTCTTACACTCAAACATATGTACATGATGATATTAAAAGCATTTAAACAGGGACGTAACGGTTATAAGAGAAATGGGATAAAGTCATATATAACCATTATCATGAGAAAAAAAATTTTTGGTCCTTAATAACACTGTAGGGAGGTCAAAATATCACAGCGAAACGCCGAGACACCCCAACTAAATTTTTGGCTGTAGAATACGATGGCGTTTACAGAAAGTCAAAGTTAGCTCTTGTTTTCGAGATATTTAGGAAAGAAGTTTCAGGGCTCTGAAGGTAATTTTTTCCGTCTATAAACTTTACTCAGGCTTGGAACCCTTTACTCGCATACAAATTTTGACAGTTGTCCTTACTTAATTGGGGTATTCTAAATTCAATGTCGCCTTTAGTTCTCCCAAATTGGCTCCGGTTTTCAAGATGACGGTATTTAAAAATTACCATCAATTTGGACTTTTTTGTTAATAACTCAGTCAGTTTATGAGATAGATTGCCAAAACTTGCAAAATTTTCCTACAAAACTATTGTTTGAAAACTACTGAAGCATACTTTTAGGCATTATTTGGAGAAAAATTGTATGAAAAATTAACAAAAAAAATTATTCAAATGCATATAAAATCCTCAAACATGCATATATTTTCTTCATTTAAAAGCTATGTAATAGTTCTTTTCATTCTCCGTAAGACGATATAAAGTTCATCTAATTCATTTAATACGATATATGGGTCATTATTTTACAAATCATACGGATTTGTTGAAAAAAAAAAATTTCACATTTTTAAAAGACACCAAATTTATTTCTTGGAATCCTTTCGCAATTTAAGTAAACACCTATATCAGGATTTTGGCAATTTTTTTTTCTTTTCAGAGATCTGCATGTGTAAAAATTCGATGGTTAAGCAAACATGCCCACATTCAAAATTCCATATCTTTGGTTCGGCTCGTCGTATCTTGTTCATTTTCTTTTATTTTGAAGGTAATAATATTTACTTTATAACTGCGTTAACCCTAGAACCATAACGATATTTCATACTACGTTATTACTAATGTACGTAAATTTTACGTAGTGATTATAATCCGCCTGATACAACTCTCATTGTTCTCCATTTTGCAGCCGAAGTTGATTACACTGCTTTAAAAATAATTAATTTGAATAAAATACCAAGAAATTCCTGATCTCAAAACTTGTTTTTTAATTTTTTTATGGTTATACATATGATGATGCATAAGTTTGTGTTTTTCTGGGTATCACTTCATTCAAAAGAATTTTTCTCTAAAATTACAAAAGCGATAACCACAAGCAGTACCTCGTTCGAAAGGAAATTAAAATACGCTTCCAATGACATACAACTTGTAGCGTTTGAGCAAAACCTCACTGAGCGATAGCTGGTCAAAAATTTATTAATTTCTTGCGATTTTTTTTTTTTATTGTTTTACTAATTTTTGTTCCCGGTTCCGAGATATAGGTCAAAACGTGGACCCGGATGACTCCGGAATTTTTTTGAGCAATATTGATATAAAAAGAAAGGCTTTGAGCAGGGCTTTTACATAGAGCTGTACTCATTATGATTCCTAGGTCGGGTCCCCAGATATGGGTCAAAATGTGGACCCGGATGACCCCGGAATGTTTCTGAGCAATAATAATATAATATACTGTCGCGTTATACAAAAATACATGAGAATATTACACTTTTATATTAAATACCATATCCTATTTTTTCGCTTATTACTAACTATACGTAAATTTTACGTACACGATTTTTTCGCTTATTACTAACTATACGTAAATTTTACGTATAGTGATTTGCGCCAATCGCTCTCACACCTTCAAAATACAACATTTGTTGTACTTTTATATTCATGTATACGTAAAAATACATGCTGCAAGCACTGCTGGAGTTAGGTACCGCTACAGCATGTTATACTTGTGCAATCACAATTTGAAAATTCTATATACGTAAAATTTACGTACATTATGGTTCTAGGGTTAAAGAAATATTTAATTTTACAAAATCAAAATAATGAATTCAAACTAAATTTTTTAAAGCATTATTACATACTGATCGGGTCAACGAGTATTTTCGAAAAAATATACATAATATGCGCTGAACTTTCATCTAAAAAACGCATTTTATTTCAAGGTGGAGACTTTTATGGTTCAAAAGATATTAACTCATTTCTGACATGACTAAGGGTGTACCGCCAGCGTGTGCCTGTGCGCATGCATGGTGATGTTAACCACCGCATACATACCTATGTATGTATGTGCATGTAATTCAACCTGCTTATCACTTAATAGGTAGCTAGTAGTTATATTTTACCAAATCATTATTGTAGCACAATAGACGGTCTAGTAAAATAGATAATACAACTATTTATGTATTTAGGACCAGGGCCGTACCCAGGAATTTATTTCGTGGGGGGTTACATCGCTGTGGATTTTTTTTTTTTTGAGAAAAATATATAACTTATTTCGTGCACTAAATAAAAATAATAAAAAAAATTCTGGTTTCTCAAGTGCTATTTAGAAGAAATTTTTTTTACGAAACTTTTGATTTTCAAATTAGGATTTTTATAAGAAGTTTTAAAAATCAGGAAACTTTTATTCATTTAAAAATTAGACTGTTTTTATTAAACGGTTTTATTTAGCTCACCCCGTTTGTTTTATTATTTATTCTTTATTCTTGGGTCAAATTTAGTAATTCAAATTTCACCCTCTTCCTGTCAACCGATTAATCTGAAATTTTGCACGCATGTATAACCCCGATGACAATGCAATATTATGAAAAAAAAATTCCGATAGGTGGCGCGTGGGTCGCTATATTTACAAAAATCGCATTTATGGTCCTATTTGGCTGAAATTCGGAACATGTATTACTACCTTGAAAAGAAATATTTTCTTAAAAAAAAAATTCCGCTAGGTGGCGCGTGGGTCGCTATATTTACAAAAATCGCATTTATGGTCCGATTTGGCTGAAATTCGGAACATGTATTACTACCTTGAAAGGAAATATTTTCCTAAAAAAAACTTCCGATAGGTGGCGCGTGGGTCGCTATAGAGGCGTTGGACTGCAATAAACTAACGGGCAAGAAACCTTGCAATAATGAAGCACTAAATGAATTAAACAGAATGCGAAATAAAAACTAAAAACTAGAAAATAAAAATAGGTAAAAAAACTTTTTAAGTTAAACGGTTTTATGTTATACATACATTGCAATGTTTAAGATAAATGTACTAAAAACCAAAAAATAATAAAATAGATACAGTCGTGGGAATTATAAACATTTGCATAGACTAGACTAAAATAAAACCGGGGGGCACGTCAATTGTCTACAAATTATCGACTTAATGTGCGATAGAAGAATCGTTTAATTCGTCGTTAGGCAGTTGGCCCGCAGACGGTGAGGAAAATACTTACTATTTTCTTGCTCATGGAAATTCCAATAGTTATACACTCCATGTTAATAAAAGAGATGTTTCAACTAGTTTATCGTTGGACATTCACACGAGGAATCGTTTCACTGCTCGTAGTTTGTCTTTAATCGACAAAACATATGATAAAAGTACTACTCGCTCACCACTATGAAACCCTAAAACTCGCTTATAATCGAGCTTGCTAGCTTTTTTCCACATTCTAGCCCTACTTATCACACGTCCATCGTTGTCGGTTGAACAACTGCCTAATTATAGTGTAACATTACAAAACAAACATTTTAATCAACGATTGTAGACAATTGACGTGCCCCACGGTTTTATTTTAGTCTAGTCTATGCAAATGTTTATAATTCCCACGACTGTATCTATTTTATTATTTTTTGGTTTTTAGTACATTTATCTTAAACATTGCAATGTATGTATAACATAAAACCGTTTAACTTAAAAAGTTTTTTTACCTATTTTTTATTACAAATACGATGAATACTTTATTTTTGGTGATTTTATCCAAGTAAAAAAAAATAATATTTTATGGACGAAAAACTCGGTTAGATTACCCAGCTTTTTTCAGCTGTAAAAGTCCGCCTCAAGATTTTTAGCTTATGTTGAGACTCTAACTTGTTTTTTTTTTTTGGAACTTTGTTATTTGACATCCGATTTTTAAAATTTATAGATATTTCATTATTTTAGTCTTTTGAGCAAGGCTGCAAAATAACGTTATTTTTGACAATAAACAAAAAAAAAATTTGTTTCTGTTGAAATATTCGATTTTATAAACGTAAAAAGCATAACAAAATCCATTTCGTTTCAACTGTTATCAAAAAAAATTAAAAATTTTTTTTTTGTTCTGATAATTATCAAAACAATTATTTCAAAAAAATATAGTTTCAAATTTAAACGAAAAAATTGACTTTTCAATAATTTCGCTTTCTATGAAGAAAAAAAAATTTACATATGTTTGTATGTATGTACATACCCAATAAACACAACGGATTCGCCTCGAATTCGCGTCGGATACGCTTTCTCTAATTATATTATCGCGGCAATAGTTCGCGGCGATAGATCGGCGAATCCGAATTCGTAGGCATGTCACCTATCACTAGCGATTCGAGAATTGGTTCATTCTCGGATCGCTGGCAATTCGAATTTTTTATCATTAGCATTCGAAAAGTTGTTCATTCTCGGATCGTTGGCGATTCGAAAATTTGTTCATTAGCGATTTGAGATTTTTATAAATGGCGTTTCGAAAAATTAGAAGTTCAGAGTTTGGTTTACTGGCAATGGGTTAACTCCGTATAAAATAATACAAAGCACTTAAGATATTTTTATAAGGAAAAATTTAAGCAGTAAATAAAGTTCCCCTATTAAACAATTTTGAATTGGTTTTTCTACATACTCGTATCTATTTCATTATAAACCGATTTGATCTACTTTCGCGAACTCGCCTAGAATTCGCCACGATAACATCTGCGGAAGTTTGATAGGCGTGTTCAGGTATAAATCTAAAATTTCAGAACTATAATGATTTTTTAGTGCAAAGCAACTTAAAAAAATAGAAAAAAATGATATCGCGAAAATTGATTTTCTCGAACTTGACGCGAACTCGAGGCGAGTCCGAAAAATTACATTCGCGAAAATCTGCTTTCGCGAACTCGCCTCGAATTCGCCGCGATATCATCTTCGCGTTTGTGTTTATTGGGTACATACATACCCAATAAACACAAAAGCGAGGATGATATCGTGGCGAATTCGAGAAGAATTCGCGGAGGTGAATGTAATTTTTCGGACTCGTATCGAGTTCGAGATGGACTCGAGAAAAATCAGTTATCGCAATAGCATTTATTTATTTTATTAAATCTTGCTTTACACGAAGAAATTCCCTGTTGGGTTTTAATTTACCATTTAAAACTCTACTCAAGAGATTGAAAAGCTCAGATGATATCGTGGCGAATTCGAGGTGGATTCGCAGAAGAAGATTCTCTAGAATGTATTCGCCAATGGGCATAAATCTCGACTCGCCAACGATCCGAGAATATAAAAATGCGCGAATCGCTAATGAGGGATGACTCGCCTGGGAATTCGGATTCGCCGATCTATCGTCGCGAACTATCGCCGCGATAATATAATCAGAGAAGCGAATTCGTCTCGAATTCGAGGCGAATCCGTTGTGTTTATTGGGTACATGAATAAAAACAAATACAATTTTTGTTAATTTCTATTAATCTATTTATTAACGGAAGGAAGTTTATGGAATATTATAAATATGGAATTAGGCTTAGCAAAGTAAAGGGAAACCAACACGGCATAGTAATATGTACATAATATTATGTTCTATGTTATACCTGTATGTAAAAGTATTTCTTTCAACTTCTGAGGCTATAATTACACAGTTCAACAAATTTGCAAAAATTTTACTCAACACGAACAAACGCTAGTTATTATGAAAGAGGATGCCTCTCAGACCAACTTTTCCGAATAGAGTACTAGTCCAGTGCAAATCACATTTACAGTGGGAATGCAATGAATGGGAATGCATTCACCTTTGCATTCGCATTCACTATTGAATGGTAGTGCAAATCACATGTAATAATGCGTTTTTTAGATGAAAGTTCAGCGCATATTATGTATATTTTTTCGAAAATATTCGTTGACCCGATCAGTATGTAATAATATAATAATATAATACAATGGCGCTATTATAACTCTGACGAGTTTTATGGCCGAGCTTCTCTCCCAATTCGAGGTGTGCTCCTTTTTGTTTTTCCTACTAATTGGGTGGACCTACAGTTTTATGCCGGCTCCGAACGGCGAATGCATTTTTTGTGAGAAGCTTTTTCATGGCAGAAATACACTCGGAGGGTATGCTGCCCACTGCCGAGAGGTGACCGCTGCTCTTAAAAAACCCAATAATTGGATTTTTACTAATTAGAAAAATTGTTTTGGTCTTTGGCTCGGACCGTGGTTTGAACCCGAGACCTCTGGCATAGCAGGCGAGCACTCTACCCACTGCACCACAGCGGCCGCAGTATGTAATAATGCTTTAAAAAATTTAGTTTGAATTCATTATTTTGATTTTGTAAAATTAAATATTTCTTTAACGCAGTTATAAAGTAAATATTATTACCTTCAAAATAAAAAAAAATGAACAAGATACGACGAGCCGAACCAAAGATATGGAATTTTGAATGTGGGCATGTTTGCTTAACCATCGAATTTTTACACATGCAGATCTCTGAAAAGAAAAAAAATTTGCCAAAATCCTGATATAGGTGTTTGCTAATTTCGTGCAAGTAACTTAAAAAAAAAGTTTGAGCCGAATCAGAAATATGAAATCCCAAAAGGTGTACGATTTGTAAAATAATGACCCATATGTGTTATCAAGCTTGAAATAAATGCCTATGGTGAAATTTCAAACTTGGTTACACAAAAGTGCAATAACTAATGCAGATACGTGGAAATCGTATATGAGAAAATTGTTCACCTATTAATTTTGAATGAAAGTGTTTATGTTGCTTTTTCACGCAGAATGACTATTTTCGGAGATATAAAAAAATAAAAGTGCAAAACCATATATCTGAACAATCAGCTGTATGGCAGCTATATGTTATAGTGACCCGATCTCGACGATTTTCAGGGAATAGATTAAGGCCAACACGAGTACAAATTCTCCGAAGTTGCATGTCCTTAGCTTTTTAAATAGCGAAGTTACACCCAAAAATTTCCATATCTGAAAAATCGGTTGTATGGCAGCTATATGTTATAGTGATCCGATTTCAATTATTTTCAGAAATAGTTAAGGTAATACTAAAATATCTATCTCATAAACTGACTGAGTTATTAACAAAAAAGTCCAAATTAATGGTAATTTTTAAATACCGTTATCTTGAAAACCGGAGCCAATTTGGGAAAACTAAAGGTGACATTGAATTTAGAATACCCCAATTAAGTAAGGACAACTGTCAAAATTTGTATGCGAGTAAAGGGTTCCAAGCCTGAGTAGAGTTTATAGACGGAAAAAAATTACCTTCAGAGCTCTGAAACTTCTTTCCTAAATATCTCGAAAACAAGAGCTAACTTTGACTTTCTGTAAATGCCATCGTATTCTACAGCCAAAAATTAAGTTGACGTGTTTCGACGTTTCTCTGTGATATTTCAAAAGTTAAAAATTTACCTACAGTGTAACCATTATAAAAACTAAAAAACCGTTTAGGGCCTGAATAACCGTTATGGCAACCAAAAAACTATTTTGGGCCTGAATAACCGTTATTCAGATTTTTATTTTTTTTGGTCAGCTTATAAAATCAAGTCTATTTATTAACACGCTTTTATTAGTTTCACCTGTATGTATGTACTAGCAAATACCCGTTGCTTCGCAATGAGGAATAATAGTTAACTAAAGTCAAGTCAAGTCAAGTCAAGTCAAGCCAAGTCAACCCAAGTTAAGTTAAGTTATTCCGGGGTTATCTGGGTCCACTTGATGACCTTGTCTAGCCATCACTACAGCTCTAGATTGAAGCCGTTCCCAACACTTTTCATTTGATACCAATATCACACAAAAACATCCGGGTCCGCATTTTGACCGATATCTGGGGATCCGACCTAGGAATCATTATGAATAGAACTCCACGTAAAAGCCTTGTTCAAAACCTTTCATTTCATACCAATATTGCTCCGAAAAATTCCGGGTTAATCCGGGGTCACAAGGGGACCCGGCCCAGGCATCACAAATAACATAATTCTACGTCGAAGTCCTCATCAATACCTTTCATTTGGTACCAATATCGCTCAGAAATATTCGAGGGTCATCCGGTCCACCTGTTGACCCTTATCTGGAGACGGCCTAGACATCACTACTAAAATAGCTCCATATTGAAGTCCAGGTCAAGACCTTTCATTCGATACCAATATCGCTCAGACTCATCCCGATGTCATCCAGGTGCACCTTTTGACCTAGGGATTCCAATTTTTCCGATTTTTACGATCACGGGATTTTCGAGATTTCTTTTTATAATCCCGGGATTCCGGGACTTATCCCGGGATTTGGACATTAATTATACAGGCCGACAAAATTTCCGAAAAATTTTCTAACTCAAATAAAATTCTACTTTTCTAAAGAATTTCGGTGCCCTGAATCTGAATCTGAAGTCGGATTTTCGGTAATACTTGTAGGTTTTGAGATATTTATGTGATTTTTTGCTATATTCACTGCTCAATCTGTTAAATTATTTACTTTCATTGAAAAATGATTGCAGCTATTGAAAGAACGATCAATTCTCTTGAAAACAGCGCTTTGCTTTCTCGGGTTTCTTATTTATATATCTAGAAATATATGTTTATGTACAATAAGGTATTTGTCTTCGAAATCAACGGCAGTATTTGTAGCGCTGTTTTAATCGAAATCAAGTTTTGTAGCTGCTCTGCAGAACTATTTTTATTTCAGTATAGAAAATATATACATAGTAGGCCACTGATTGGAATTTTTGTTTTAGTCACGCATAGTTTATTCGTATTTTCGATAAAAAATTACTTCACTTATTTCATTCTAACGCACAGTTTGTTAATATAATAAACTGCCTAAAAGCGTGCTACAAAATTTTTATTTGCAATATTGCAAGTTACAAGCAAGATATCCGAAAAAACAAAACATTGTCTTCAAGAGAAATGATCGTGCTTTCAATAGATTTAATCAGTTTTTAATGAAAGTGAGCAATTTTAAAGATATTGAGGAGTGAATATGGCCAAAAACCGCATTTTTCGCCTCTTTGGACATGAATATCTCAAAAAGTGCACCGAAATCCTTTTGAAACGTAGAATTTTATTTCTGTTACAAAAATTTGTCGACCAGTATTATTTTCCCACATTTGAGGTTGAAAAATTAAATATGTATATTTTCGAGAAACGCTAAAACTTTAACATGCAAAGAAAAAATAGATTTTTATTGCCATTTTTTATTATTTCATTACTAACAAAATAAAATAGGAACGTAAAATCATGCGTATTATTTAATAACACTTAAGAGTTACTTTAAAAAACACAATCAACAAAGAAAATTAAATACATTTGGTGAACAAAACATTTTCCTTTATAGTTGGTACTTTTAGGATATTAGGATAAAAAGGTTTGCGATCATTTGATAATTTCCAATAAAAATCTTTAGAATTTAACGACACACTTCGTTTAAGCGAATATTTCCAAGCTTGTCGAAAAATTCTGAAAATTAATGCAACTTCCGAAAATATTTAAAAATCGGAGGCACATATTTTGATATGAATTCCGAGAATGCAGCTGTGTATTTAATTTTAGTAGAGTAATGTAAAACTATCAAGTCTAATTAAAATTTTGTTTGCATTTTCTTCCATTATTTACTTTCCATATGGGAAAATTCCAAAAACCATTTGGGAAATAAATGACCAAAAATCAGGAAATAGAAATTATCAAATGAATTTTACCACAAGAATTCTAAAAAAAATAAATTTGATTATTAAAAAAAAACATCAAAAATATAATCCTTACTTTGACTAATGGACTTTTTTATTCTGGCAAAAATGTCGCACTTTCTTCGGGCTGTCATATATTTTTGTTCTCTTCCACACAGACTCAACACTTTTTTAAGGCTGTTTGTTCTATTGACAAAATATAAAACTGGCCCGACTACGGGGCAACATCTTCTGCTCTTAGCACATTGCATTATTTTTGTTTCATTCATCACATGAAAAATGCAACATTTATAGGGCACAGGGCACATGTTGATAATGGTGCAATGTAATAATGCAACATTTTCATGCAGAATAGGAAATGCTATTAGTATACAGATCTGAGACCACTACAAATTATATAAAATACAACTTTTCTTTGCTATAATAGGGGAATATTCTGTCTTTATCTTATCCCAAAAATCCCGGGATAAAATTCTAGCGATCCCGGGATTTTCGGGGTGGCCAAAAGGGCGGGATCCCGGGATTGGAATCCCTAGTAAATACATACAGGACCCGGATTCTAAAAATCGCTATCGCTAAATGAGATCGCCAAAAATCTCTAAATTTATATCAGACGCGCCTTGAAGTGTGTACCTACTTCCTTTATTTATTTATATCATTACATGACATGACATCACATCATGACATCACATCATGACATCACATCATGACATCATATCATGGAATCACGTCATGACATCATATCATAGCATCACATCATGACATCCCATCATGACATCACATCGTGACATCACTTCATGATATCACATCATGACATCACATCATGACATCATATCATAGCATCACGTCATGACATCATATCATGGCATCACATCATGACATCACATGACATCACATTACGGGGTTATCCGGGTCCATATTATGACCCATATTTGGGGACCCGACCTAGAACTCATAATCAGTACATCTCTATATGAAAGCTGTGCTCAGCACCTTTCATTTGATACCAATATTGCTCAGAAATATTCCGGGGTCATCTGGGTCCACGTTTTGACCCATATCTGGGGACCCGACCTGGGAATCATAACTAGTAATTCTCCATGTAAAAGCCATGTTCAATACCTTTTATGTGATACCAATATTGTCCAAAACATTCAGGGGAAAGCCGGGTAAACGTTTTTATCTTTTGCTGTTTCCTGTTTGCTATTTCCGTGCAACGGAAGTGTACCTGCTATTTCCTTTTTAAAATTTCACTCTCCATAAAAACTCTATATCGCCGCCTAAGAAGTTAACTTCAAAAAAAATATTAAATTTCCATTACAAATGTATATGAAAAGATTTTTTTTTTTTTTTGAATTTGGTTTATTAAACAAAAATATTAAAGAAAAGTATTTTCAGATACATCTCGTAAGAAAAATTTAAGATCATCAGCTTTTAAACATGTACCTCTACACTTCAATTTCGGTAATTCCATACTTTTGTTCTTCACACAAGTGGGGCACGCTTTTATCTTTACCATATAGAAATTTCGAATCCTCAGAGGATCATAAAACTCTTTGTCATAGTTTATCAATTCGTCATTGAGGTAGTCGAATCCGGTATTTGATTTTATCTATATCTTGTAAGATTTTCTTAACAGTGACACTCCAAAGTGTCATTGTTTTGAAATACTCCAAGGTTACGGGCTAGCGGGAGTAACAAATCACGCCGGGATCTTGCACCAACCTGTTCTAATTGATGGGATTTGTTTGCGTTGAGACGCTGGCGCTGGTGTTAAATTATATCAAATGACTAGAGGTTACCCGCGGGTTTCACACCACGTGCTTTTAAAAATATTAGCATATTGAGTCTGTTCTAAAAAGTTACACAGAAAAGATATCATTATTGACGTCAAATATAGGTTTCTTATTTTTTTTTTGTCCGTTGAGTATATAATTATCTCATATGCCCTCACACAAATCTTCAGTACCCTACTATAAATATTTCAAGAGATTTTCGATGAGAAAGTTTCAGTTTGTATGGGAGTCGCCCATCCCTGCTTTACCAAGACCTATCGCTTTCATCCTTTGAGTACGTAATTATCTCACATGCCCCCACACCAATTTTCAGTACTCTACTACAAATATTTCCAGAGATTTTCGCTGTGAAAGTTTCAGTTTGTATGGGAGGTGCCCATCCCTGCTTTACCAAGACCTATCGCTTTCATCCTTTGAGTACGTAATTATCTCACATGCCCCCACGCCAATTTTCAGTACTCTACTACAAATATTTCCAGAGATTTTCTCTGTGAAAGTTTCAGTTTGTATGGGAGGTGCCCATCCCTGCTTTACCAAGACCTATCGCTTTCATCCTTTGAGTACGTAATTATCTCATATGCGCCCATACCAATTTTCAGTACTCTACTACAAATATTTCCAGAGATTTTCGATGTGAAAGTTTCAATTTGTATGGGAATTGCCCATCCCTGCTTTACCAAGACTTAACGCTTTCATCCTTTGAGTACGTAATTATCTCACATGCCCCCACACCAATTTTCAGTTCCCTACTATAAATATTTCAAGAGATTTTCGATGAGAAAATTTCAGTTTGTATGGGAGGTGCCCATCCCTGCTTTACCAAGACCTAGTGTTTTTATCCGTTGAGTACGTAATTATCTCATATGCCCTAACACCAGTTTTCAATACCCTACTACAAATATTTCCAGAGATATTCGATGTGAAAATTTTAGTTTATATGGGAGGAAAGTGCCCATCCCTGCTTTACCAAGACCTAAATTGTTTATCCGTTGAGTATATATTTTTGTATTATTCCTTCACAAAAATTTTCATTATTCTAGTACAAATATTTCAAGAGATATTACGAAAAAAAGGAAAATTTTGTATGGGAGGTGCCCATCCCTGACTTTTAATCCGATTAAAAATATGCCTATAGCAATTACCGGGTGAAAATACCTAGGTGTGCAAAGTTTCGTGAGGATCCGTTCAGCGGTTTTCTCGCCAATTGAGTTTAAACACAATTTCCATTTCACATTTATAATATAAGATAATATAAGAAGATGAAATGATCCGTATTCATGTACACATATATGTATTTACATGTATGTATATTTATTTGTAGCTGGACAACAACTGAGGAACTAGCTCATGATTCTGATAATAGTTTAGATAATAGTTCGTTTACGGATATTTTTTGATGTTTTTCGAAAACTTTTAAAAACAAACACTTTGTCGCCGTTTTTTTACGCCAAATCTCCAACAGAAGAGAACCAACTGAGAGAGAAAACTGGCATTTCATTTTGTGAGAAGCTGTTGAATTCTGTGGGACACATTTTTGCCAACAGCAATTTTCCAACAGGAAAACAGCTGATCAAACAACAGCTGACTTGAATTTTTGCAAGTAACAAGATTTGCAAAATATACAAATCAATTATAAAATTGGAAAAATACACTAAATTGGCAACAAATATGGATAAATTAAATATGCAAAATAAGTTACATACTTTTTGCGAAGTATTTATATGTATATTATGTACCTTAGTAAATTGTAATCTCCTTTGCGGGAATATATATTAACGGGGCCGCTGTGGTGCAGTGGGGAATGGTGTGGCGGACAGTGGCTAGTCTGCCATACCAGAGGTCATGGGTTGGATCCCCAACCTGGATAGAGGGAAAATTTGTATATAATGATCCACGATCCGATAACAATTAATTTTGCAGAGGGTAGGGGTGGTCTCACAGATCACAAAAAACAAAGTACTACCCTCCGGACGCTTATAGTTCAGGAGACATTCCTTGTTAAATTAATGTATGTATGTGTAGAACATCTTTCTGCGTTGGCGGCTTTTGGCCGTGCTTCAATAAAATTACCCTCAGCCGGCAGAATTCTCTTTCTGGATTAATATCCATGGAGCAATCCACAGTTGTTTTGTATAGAACACCTTTTGCCTTCAACCGCGCTTTACAAAAATAACCCTCAGCCGGGAGAATTCTATTTCTGGAGAACTTTAACATTATAATTTAATAATAGTTGAAAGTCTTAAGATAAGATGAATTATCATCTACAGAATATTTCCTGAAAGTTTCACTGAGCCTGGATAGACAACAAATTCTAACTAAAACCCAATTATCCGGATTTTAAAAATAGCAGCCACTCTAGGCAGTGGGTCGCACACCCTCCGAGAGTAGTTCTGCAGTGGGTCGGCTTCAGTATAATGCGCCCGCCGTATTTATTTTCAAACGACTGGAACTTTCGGGAAATCTTCTATGGATGTTAATTTTACTAATTATAACACTCCCGATCGCTCCGCAGATATAATTCGAGAAAGGAAATTTTGCTGGCTGGGGCTATTTTTTTTAAAGCGCGGCCAAATGCCGCCAACGCAAAAGTTTGTTCTACTCAAAAGTACTGTGGATCGGTCCATAGAGGGTTATTTTTTTAAAGCATGGCCAGGGCCGGGTGCATTAAATTTAAATCTCTTCTGCGGGGCAGCAGACGCGAAGACATACTGCGGTGGAAAACAGTATGGACATGGGTACAAAGAAAAGCAATTGTTAGTGTGATAATTATTACAATGAAATCCTATTTATTAGATAATAACAGCGAACCCCAGCGGGTTAGGGGGTCTAGAATATACCCGTTGTAAGGAATGCCTGTCGTAAGACGCGACTAAAATCCACCGGCCTAGAAGGTTGATTATGGCCAGGAAAAATCGTTCGCACGACAGTCGGGCTAGTGTCAGAAGGGACTAGTACCCGAGCGTACCGGATTTATCCGGCAAAGGACTGTCACATCCCCTACACTCCCCAAAACCTTCGGGGAGTGTCTTGGTGGCTACAACAACAACAACATGAAGTTAATTGTATTGCATATACATACATACATATGTGCATATATCTCCACTGTTTTCAGGCAGAATTGTAACTCCATTAGCATTTATATAGAACAAACAGTGCCGATTTATTGTAAAAGAGAGTTCCGGATGCATTTCCGAACTTCAAAAAACCTTTGTGCGAGCCTATGCGAACGATTTTTAGATTGAGGAGGTTATCGCGAAGTGACAAAAGACTGACCAAAACGAATCAAAAGAAATTAAATAAGAAAAAAAACTATGTTTTATTTTATTATTTTTATGTTATATGTACATATATACATAATTAACAGCAATAATTTCCACCAATTTTATTATCATTTTAATTTTAATCCTTTTTATCCTTTGAATTTGGGGCTTGTGAATGTAAATAAAAATCAGCTGTTTGCCAAAGCTGTTGAACTCTGCAGGTGTTCGTTTACCTCTTACGATATTTTTCTCTTGTGAGAGGATAGGTGACATTTTTCTCCAACACCTGGCTGTTGGAGGCTGCTGAGTAAATGCTGTTGGAGAAAGTACGCGAACAAAGCTAATATCGGCATATATTTTGGTGGGTCTAATTTTCCTCCTTCTGGAACTTTCGACAAACCTGTTTTGGCTCAATGTTATAATACCATTTCATGTTCATGAATGGTATAAAATTGCTTATTTTTTTCCTAGCTAACTTCTTACTTGTACGTGTTCGACCAGCCGATAATTCAAGATTAAATAAATGCTGCAAGAACTCATGCACACTTTCGCACAATGCGAATGTAATAGAAGCTCATGAAAATAATTAATTTTTTTATAGGTATTATTATTCATATAAAACTATTAAAAGGCGAATTCCCCAAATCATAGCACTCCCCAAAAATTACCCAAATATTAAAAAATTCCCCAAATTTGGGGAATTACCCACAAAACGGCAACGCTGCTATGCTTGCGCTTTTTTGAGTTTTTCGAAATTTAAAACCGGGAAAAAGGTATTAAAGTCTTAGAAATGCGCAAAAAAACATGGTTGTCGAGAATTTACCATTTGTGACATTTTAAAAAAAGAATTATTAAAATCGGTCCAGTACTTTTTGAGTTATCGCGTTACATACATTTTCCATACAATCAATTTTATATAATTAGTATAGATGTATGTATGTATATATGTATGTAAACAAGTTACGTATACGCAGTGTAGTTCACTGTATGTTTGCTTGTACGCATTATGTAGCATAAGTTAACGCAAAAGCGTGTGAATGGGGGTTTTTCAGTGAGGGATGTGCTTCTTCTGGAAGATATTGGTACCAAATGAAAGGTGTTGAGCAGGGATTGTAGCTCTGATTACTCTTTCCATTTGAAACCAATATTGCTTAAAGCGGGATACAGGAACAGGAGGCGTACGGATTGGGCTCTGTTTAATCAGAAACTGTCTGCTACGCTCCTTGAGCACGCTTCTCTCGGTATGTTAAGCCTACCGTTAACAACTGATGAAGCGCCTATCTCCAATAACGGGTCTGTTTCTCTCGGTGTGCTGGACACATCGTCAAAAATCGATGAAGCAGTTGACTTTGTTACTAAATCCTGTAACGCTGCTTTCAAGAGTGCCTGCCCGGAGGTCATAGTTCGGGGTAAAAAGAAACCTTATTGGTGGAGCCCGGAGATCTCCAAGCTTCGGCTTAACAGCAGAAAACTCTTCAACCAGGCGAAAACAACTGGCAACTGGCAAGCCTACAAGGATGCCTTAAAAATTTTCAAGAAGTCGATCCAAAGAGCTAAAAGAGACTCATGGAAAAACTTCGCTAGCGACATAGAAGAAATCTCTGAGGCCAATCGTCTACGAAAGGTCCTCTCTACTAACCCAGTTCCCCCAAGCTGTATCCGAATGCAAAATGGGGACTGGGCCACATCTAGTACTGATATTCTGAACACCCTGGTCACCACACACTTCCCAGGGTGCACCTCGGAACCTTATAGAACCTACTCTAACCCCAGGACATCTAATGACCTGGAGCACATAATTACTAACAGAAGGGTAAAATGGGCAATTAAATCCTTCAAATCCTTCAAATCTCCGGGAATAGATGGGATCTTTCCTGCTGAATTACAGGCAGCAAGTGATACTCTAATCCCTCTACTTGTTCCTATCTATAAAGCCTGCCTCAACCTGTCATACATTCCTCTAGAATGGACTAAGGCGAAGGTGATCTTTATTCCTAAAGGGGGCAGAGCCTCCTACAGCAGCTCAAAGAATTTCAGGCCGATAAGCCTGACCTCTTTTCTACTCAAAGTTCTTGAGAGATTGCTGGATGTCTATATCAGGCTCCGTGCGAATACTCTATCTCCTTTTCAACACGCTTATTCCAAAGGCAAGTCCGTAGAGACTGCTCTACACGCTATCACTTCCAAGATAGAAAAGGGGCTAGCCTTTAAGGAATTCACACTGGGCATCTTTCTCGACATAGAAGGAGCTTTCAACAATGTTCTACCGGGAGCCGTTACCACCGCCCTACAGGACTTGGAGGTAGAGGAGGCTCTCGTGAGGTTTGTCGAACTTCTTCTTAGTAGAAGAGCCATTATTTCTGAAATGGGTAATTCATCGATAACTAGGTATGCCAACAGGGGAACACCCCAGGGTGGAGTTTTGTCTCCTCTGCTTTGGAACCTTACGGTGAACACCCTGCTCTCTAAACTTCAGCACACGGGCTGCCAGGTCATTGCGTACGCCGATGACATCGCCCTGACAGCGACTGGCAAGCATATACCGGTGCTGAGCGACCTTTTGCAAAATGCACTCAACATTGTAAAAACCTGGTCTCTGAAATGCGGGCTCAGTGTCAGCTCTGAGAAAACGGAAATGGTTCTGTTTACCCGCAAACATAAGATACCTGAATTCAAACCTCCGTCCATAAATGGGAAGGAGATTAAACTCTCTACCGAGGTTAAATACCTTGGTGTTATTCTAGACAGAAAACTAAACTGGAAACGGAACGTAGAAGTACGATCCCAAAAAGCCATGCTAGCACTTTACGCATGTAAATCAGCGATAGGCAAGAGATGGGGACTTAACCCCCAAATCGTCCATTGGCTGTACACAGCGGTAGTGCGACCTATTCTCTTCTATGCAGTCACCATATGGTGGCCAGCACTGGAACTCGAAACCAATAAGAGCAAATTAACTAGAGTGCAGCGAATGGCTTCCATGCTTATTAGCGGAGCCCTTCCCTCCACCCCAACTAAAGCTCTCGAAACCATCCTATTTCTTCTCCCCACGGATATACAGGGGAAACTCATTGCCAGCTGCAACGCGGCAAGGCTCAATGCAACCGAACCCTGGAGGGACACCAGATTCGGGCACGCTCAAATTCTTAGTAACGTCCCTGCCAATTTTCTAAAGCTGGACTATGCAATACCAGCCTTTTGTTGGGATAACAAATTCTCCACAAGAATCCCGGAGAGGAGCGAGTGGAAGAACTTAGGGGATCCCGACCCTAATACACTGCACCTTTACACGGACGGCTCTAAATTGAACAATAGAGTTGGAAGTGGGTTTTTCTGCGAAAAGCTTCATCTGAAAGTAAGTTTGCGCCTACCTGATCACTGCAGCGTCTATCAGGCTGAGCTCATAGCCATATGGGAAGCAGCTCGTCGCCTGACAGATCTGCCAGACATAAATTCTATCAAAATCTTCTCTGACAGCCAAGCTGCCATAAAATCCTTACAGAGTAACAATACTACATCTATAGTTGCAATGAAATGTAGGGAGTCTTTGAACAAACTAGCCGAAAGGTGCGACCTGAACGTCATTTGGGTTCCAGGCCATAGCAACGTTCGGGCAACTGCATTGCAGATGAGTTAGCAAGGGAAGGCACAAGCTTGCAGGATATCACATCTGCGACATGGGTTGGCCCCCCGCTTAACTCATGCAAGCATTGGTTGAGATCTCGCTCCATTGAACAGGCTAACGCTAGCCAAGGAGTCAACTTGTGTGATTTCTAGGCAAATTTGGCCTAGACTGGATGAGGCTAGGTCTGTATCGGTGCTGCATCTGAATCGGCTCTCTATAGGTCCGCTGGTGGGACTTCTAACAGGCCATTGTCTTATGGGCACTCACGCCTCTCGCATGGGCCTATATAAAAACGACTTCTGCCGCAGCTGTAGGGACGTGGAGGAAATAGAGAGTGTTGAGCATTATCTATGCCACTGCCCCGCACTGTCGCTATCCAGGTACCGCTTCCTCCATAAACACTTTTTCGAGTGCCTGGCGGAGATGGAAAATGCAAGGACACTAGATTTTCTGCGCTTCATGAAACAAACGCGCTGGTTTAGCTTCACGGGCATCTAATCTTATCATACTTTTGAATCTAATTTTTCCGGAAAGGTTTGTAAATAGGGATAAGGAAGCTAGGGCTCCCGTGTGGTATCACAATGGGCCACCTCGGCCTAAGTGTGTCCCCGCTTTCATGAATTGCGGAGACAGCCACCTCAACCTAACCTAACCTAACCTAATATTGCTTAAAACATTCCAGGGCATCCGGTCCACTTTTTCACCCATAACTGGAAACCCGACCTACGAATCTTAACAAATACACCTCTATGTAAAAGCCCTGCTCAACACCTTTCATTTGATACCAATATCGTCCAGAAATATTGACAAATAAATAGGCTTGATTTTATAGCTGAAAATAAAAATCTGAATAACGGTTATTCAGGCCCAAAACAGTTTTTTGGTTGCCATAACGGTTATTCAAGCCCAAAACACTTTTTTGGTTGTTATAATGGTTATTAATGAACAAAAAAATTTTTTTCTTATGATAATGGTTAAAAATTCCCAAAAGAAGATAAGGGTTATTTTTGCGTAACCTTTTCACCACACTAGAAAAAAAAAACCGTTATTTTCGGTCTCTAGTTTTAAATCCAGGGAGGGTTTGATGCAGAGCGCAAGAAGTGCATTTGTACGTGCATACATACGTGAATACCCAACAATAACGCTGCCGGTCACATAGGTACTTAACCTAGAGGCGATATGATAATGTTTTTTGCTTTGAGAAATAAATAGATGTATTATGCCTCAAAAATTTTCGATATCTTAAAATTTTGTGCGTATTTACATACGCACATGAGTATTGTAAACTTTTCGAATGCCTAACGAAGCAGTTAAGAGTGCCAAAAAGACCAAGAAAAACATAACCAAAAACACATGCTTGAAAGAGCAAACGCTTCAAGCCCAAATGACATTTTAGCAAAACTTGAAAATTGTTTCCATCCGCTTCCTGTCCGTGGAGCAAAAGAGAGCAGCGGATGCGGTTGCAAATAAGCCAGAAATGCTACCTAAAATTTTTGTTTGCATCTTTAGTGTATTTTTGCATAAGTAGTTTTATGAATGTCAGCAGCTGTTGCCTGGCAATTTGCCTGTATGTGCAGAAGAGCGCAACAATTTTCGTAGAGATGAAACTTTTCTGGGTGTCATAAAACCAACAAAAAGGAAAATTAAGCTCCCAAAATTTTCTTACAACAGAAGTTCAACCAACGATCAAATTAAATATGTACATACTTATTGTAATATCACAGAACGATCTCCAGATCTTTTAAATTATCGACACAAATAGATAGACATTGACATTTGCTGTATTAATACAAAACAGGAATGAGAGGCATTTTCAAATGCGACAACCATCTTTTTATTTTATGGCACAATGTCACTGCGAAGGTGAACTCTTGCCTTATCCAGTACACCATAGCGGCACTTCATCACTAAGTTGTATACTTATTATCTATCTATTATATAAAAAATAGATGTGTGTGTGTGTGTGTGTGTGTGTGTGTCCTTTCCCTGTAAAAATCATTGGATTATATGCTCCATTTGTGGTAGGTTGGAGTACTTTCAAAGTGACCACTAACATAGCCCAAACGACCGATTCGTGTATCTGCATCGGTTCGTAGTTAGCCGAACATAATAAAAATCAAATGTTTATGGCGACGACGACCATATGTTTATACATACATAACTACATACATACAAATGTTTGAATGTATACACTTCATTCGTCGTCGTCGCGATAAACATGTGGTTTTTGTTGTTATGTTCGGCTAACTGTTAGGTACTCCATCAATTAATCCAATGTAGGGTAAGGTGGGGTCCTTTTGACTTTGGGGCAGCGTTGACTTTGCCATTTTCGGTGTAAAAACGTTATAAAAACTTCACAGAAATTGAATTGAATGCAGCCTTATACAATAACACATGTGTATACCTAATTTGGCAGCTCTGCTTTAATGCCTAGCGAAGTAACACATGATTCGATGATTTTCCGTTAGCTGATGTAATTTTTGGGTAGTACCACGTAAGCGTTTTCACAAGTAAAACTAAAATTTTTTTTTAAATGAGTGTTCTTAACTGGCTCTTCGAAGCTTAAAGATTGAAAATAAATCTTAATTATTCAATGTTTTGAAAGAAACAAAATTTTTGTGATGATTATTTTCGATAAAGTCATTTGGGGTACATTTGACCTTCCAGTTTGGGGAGCCTTTGACGAATGTCAAATAAAATAATAAGACCAATTAAACGTTTATGTGCCTCTAAGAAAGCTAGACCTGCCAAAAACAAACCCATCTAGAGCATCTATATGCCGTATAAAATATTATTTCGATATAAACTTTCAAATATCCATTGGGTAATTCACAAGCTCTTTAAAGTAGTATAACGTTATAAAGTGGTATAGGTTCACAACAATTGTATCAGCAGGGTTAGTTTTTCCCATAAAAATTAGAATAACATCAATACAACAGCGCAGCCTATGTTTATTGAGTTTCCTATTCGATTTTGTTTTTATTTTTTGACTTTTTTTCAAGTTTTTAATGATTTATATTTTTATAATATTACCTTTTTCACTTTTGCTTGGTGTTTTTGATATTAAAATTTTAGTAAGCATCTGGTAACAAAATACAATACAACCTACATACCACAGGTGTTGCCTTCTAATGCACATTTAATTTACAACGTACAACATTAAAAGAGCTAGTGAATTTACCATAGATATATTGTCGCTTATTATTATAATATTGTCATACTGTTTAAATAAAAACTTTAATTTGGTTTTATGACATAATGCCTCGTTTTTTAAAGTTAAAAATTAATAAAATTTAGTTTACATTGTGATGGCCAAATGTGCCCCTATTCAAGTCACAGGTACCCCTACCACGGGGCACATTTGACAAAATGGCTTTTTTTAAAAAAGTATCTGAAAAAGGTATTTACGTGTTTCTTTACAACTCATTAGCTACTAAAATATTGAGATGAATAATGAATAGTTACTGTTAGTTGTTAAAACCTTAGTTTTCCCCAAAAATGTCTGAGATATGAGACTTCAAAAAAAAGGTGTCAAAGGCACCCCAGCTTACCCTAGGTACTCCATGGATTAATTTGATTGTTATGCGGTACTGGAGTATATACTCCATTGCAATGACATGCAATGTTAAATGGACCATATTTTTTGTATGAAATGTGGCATGTTATGGAGTAATCTGTTGGTCCATAGCGAGCACTCCATGGATTAGCGAATGGAGTACTCGGAATTTTTGCAGGGTTATGGACTCCCAAAGTAATCAACCGATCTTTATGAAATTTTCACAGTAGATTCGTATGGTATTAGCGCACATAATAGGGTATATAGAATTTCGAAAAAGTGGGAACTTCCCGGAATATAGGCCCAAATGTGGACCCAGAGTGACCCAGCAAGTGTTTGAGCAATATGGGTATCAAATGAAAGGTGCTGAGCAGGCCTTCAACATAGAGTTATTTTCATTGCGATGCCTAGGCCGGGTCTCCAGATATGGGTCAAAACGTGGACCCAGAGTGACCCAGCGAGTGTATGAGCAATATGGGTGTCAAATGAAAGGTTCTGAGCAGGCCTTCAACATAGTGTTATTTTCATTGCGATGCCTAGGCAGAGTCCCCAGATATGGGCCAAAACGTGGACCCGGATGACACTCGAATGTTTCTAAGCGATATTGGTATCAAATGAAAGGTGTCGAGCAAGGCTTCAACATACAGATATTTTCATTGTTATTTTTTGAGTCGGTTTCCCAGAGATGGTTCAAGTAGTGGGCCCGGATGGTGATGGATGGTCCCGGTAAAGGTAAAGGTAAAGGTAAAGGTAAAGGTAAAGGTAAAGGTAAAGGTAAAGGTAAAGGTAAAGGTAAAGGTAAAGGTAAAGGTAAAGGTAAAGTTAAAGGTAAAGGTAAAGGTAAAGGTAAAGGTAAAGGTAAAGGTAAAGGTAAAGGTAAAGGTAAAGGGAGAGACATATTATAACATAAAAGCTTTTGTTTGTCGCTGCGAAGCGGGACGGGTATTTGCTAGTATATATATATAAAAGGAAGTGGCGTTAGTACAAACGCGTATAACTCAAGAACGCCTGCACCGATTTGGATGACTGACACAAATTCAGATTATTCTCTGGCCAGAATAGGAGAATATCCAATAAAATTCCCGAAAAATTCAAAAAAAAAAATATTTTCCCATACATTTTGAGATAGGGATAGGATAGAGATAGAGATAGAGACAGAGGTAGAGATAGGGTAGGAGAAATTAGGTTTGTCGCGGCGAATATATGTATATCTCTTTTGTTCAGAGAATTGACTGTTTTATAGCTTCATAGGAATAAATTTTAGGCAGAACAACGTCTGCCGGGCCAGCTAGTATATATATATATATAAAAATCAAGCCCATTTCTTTGTCGCCGGCTTTCGCCCAAACGCGTGGAGGGATTTTGACCAAATTTACACACCGGCTTAGTACCTTGCCCTAGATGGTTTATATGCATATTTTTTTCAAATCCGGAAGTCGGTTCCCGAGATATAGGTCAAAAGGTCAAAACGTGGATCCGGCTTTCCCCTGAATATTTTTGGACGATATTGGTATCAAATGAAAGGTGTTGAGCAGAGAATTTACATAGAATAGTACTCATTGTGATTCCTAGGTCGGGTCTCCAGATATGGGTCAAACATGAGCACGTCAGCGATATTGGTATCAAATGAACTTCGACCCCGATTGCCCCGGAAAATTTCTCAACGATATTGGTGTCAACTGAAAGGCAGGGCTTTTACATAGAGATAAACTCCTTATGATTCCTAGGTCAGGTCCCCAGATGTGGGTCAAAATGTGGATCCGGATGGCCCCGGATAATTTCTAATCGATATTGTTATTTAATCACGGCGCATGACGAGTCCTAGGTGGGATCCCAAAATATGGGTCAATATGTGGACCCAGATAACACCGGGATATATCTTAGGGATATTGGTACCAAATGAAAGCTGTTGAGCGGACTCTCATGTAGAGCCAATCCCATTAAGATTTCTTGCTCAAGTCTCCATATACCGTACCTATTATGATTCCTAGGTCAAGTTCCCAGATGTGGGTCAATAAGTGGACCCGGATGAGCCCGGGATGCTTCTGAGCAATACTGATATAAAATGAAAGGTGTTGACCGGGTCTGATATATAGAGATATTTTCATAGTGATTCTTAGTCCCGATACCCAATTATGGGTAAAAGAGACGATTCGGACGCCACGGAATATTTTTAAGCAATGATGGTATGAAATGAGAAGTGGAATGCAGGGTATGTTATGCTAAACCCAGTTTCCTAGGGAAAGGGGAAGAGTAATGAGACTGGGAAAGGCAAAGGGACGGAAAAGGAGAGGGAGAATATAATAAAAATGGAATGAAGAGGATGGGGTGAGAGACAGTAAGACAGGAAATTAGATAAGGAATAAGAGGGGGGAATAAAAAGGAGAAAGACAGAAAAGGAGAGGTAAGAGAGAGCGATAGAGAATGAGAAGTGGAAATGTGACGGGAAAGGGAAAGAGAAAAGTAGAGGGAAAGGAGTTGGAGACAAATACGAAGAAAAATGGGATGAGAACATGAAGAGGGCAAACTTTTGAAAATATCAATTTTTTCCTTCACTTTTTTTAAACTTATCTGAATTGTGCTGAGCTCTGCAGCCCGATTTAATTTCGGTTTCTAGATACTTCCAACATATTTTAAAGGGTGCCGTTTTTCGCTTCAAGTACCTATAATAGGAAGTAGGCCAAAACAAAGCTTGGCTGGGTACAGCTAGTATATATATAAAAATCAAGCCCATTTCTTTGTCGCCGGCTTTCGCCCAAACGCGTGGAGGGATTTTGACCAAATTTACACACCAGCTTAGTACCTTGCCCTAGATGGTTTATATACATATTTTTTTCAAATCCGGAAGTCGGTTCCCGAGATATAGGTCAAAAGGTCAAAACGTGGACCCGAATGACCCTCGAATGATTCTGAGCGATATTGGTTACAAATGAAAGCTGTTGAGCAGAGAATTTATATAGAGTGGTACTCATTGTGATTCCTAGGTCGGGTCTCCAGATATGGGTCAAAACGTGGACCCAAATGACCCTCGAATGTTTCTGAGCGATATTTGTATCAAATGAAAGGTGTTGATCAGAGAATTTACATAGAAGAGTACTCATTGTGATTCTGAGATCGGGTCTCCAGATATGGGTCAAAACGTGGACCGGGTGACCCTCGAATGTTTCTGAGTGATATTGTTATCAAATCAAAGGTGTTGAGCAGAGAATTTACATAGAATAGTACTCATTGTGATTCCTAGATCGGGTCTCCAGATATGGGTCAAACGTGGACCCGGATGACCCTCGAATGTTTCTGAGCGATATTAGTATCAAATGAAAGGTGTTGAGCAGAGAATTTACATAGAATAGTACTCATTGTGATTCCTAGATCGGGTCTCCAGATATGGGTCAAACGTGGACCCGGATGACCCTCGAATGTTTCTGAGCGATATTGTTATCAAATGAAGAGTCTTGATTAGGACTTTAGCACAGAACTATTATAATTGTGATGCCTAGCCCGGGTCTCCAGATATAGGCCACAACGTGGACTCGGATGAAAGGTCAACATAGAACTATTTTATTTACATATGATGCCTAGGACGGGTCCCCAAATATGGTTCAAAACGTGAACCTGGATGACCCCGGAAAATTTCTCAGTGATATTGGTACCAAATGTAGGGTTTTGAGCAGGGATTTTACATATAAATGAACTCATTGCGATCCTTAGGTCGGGTCCCAAGGTGTGGGTCAGCAGGGATATTGGTACCAAATGAAAGGTGTTGAGCGGACTCTCATGGAGGGCCGTATCCATTACGATTTCTTGGTCAAGTCTCCAGATACCGTACCCATTATGGTTCCTAGGTCAAGTTCTCAGATGTGGGTCAATAAGTGGACCCGGATGAGCCCGGGATGCTTCTGAGCAATACTGATCTAAAATGAAAGGTGTTGACCGGGTCTGCTATATAGAGATATTTTCATAGTGATTCTTAGGCCCGATACCCAATAATGGGTAAAAGAGACGATTCGGATTCCACGGAATTTTTTTAAGCAATGATGGTATCAAATGAGAAGTGGAATACAGGGTATGTTATGCCAAAACCAATTCCCTAGGGAAGGGGGAAGAGTAATGAGACTGGAAAAGGCAAAGGAAAAGGGACGGAAAAGGAGAGGGAGAATATAATAAAAATGGAATGAAGAGGATGGGGAGAGAGACAGTGTGACAGGGAATTACAGAAGGTATAAGAGGGGGGAATAAAAAGGAGAAAGACGGAAAAGGAGAGGTAAGAGAGAGAGCGGTAGAGAAAAGGAAGCGGAAATGTAACGGGAAAAGGAAAAGAAAACGGCAATGAAAGGAAAGGGAAAGATAGATGGAAAGGGAAAGAATAAGGGATTGGTAGAGGGAAGAGGAGTGGGAGATTAATACGAACGAAAATGGGATAAGGACATGAAAAGGGCAAATTTTAGAAAATATACATTTTTTCCTTCCTTTTTTTTAAACTTATCTGACTTTTGCTGAGGTCTTGCAGCCCGAGCAAAGTTCGGTTTCTGGATACTTCCAACTTATTTTAAAGTGTGCCGTATTTCGCTTCTAATGCCTATAATAGGAAGTGGGCCAAAGCAAAGCTTGGCCGGGTACAGCTAGTAATCTATATTATTAATACGCTAACATAAATTTTGTTCCTTCTTCTCCGTCGAAACTACTGAACCGATTTTAAAACTAAGCACACCATTAGAAAGGTATTGCTCTCAAATAGACCTGCGCCAATTTTCATTAAAATTGGTTGGAAAATGCGCCCACAATCGTCGTTGGAAAATTCCCGTGTGGTTGTTGTTGCATGCATTTGAACACAACAGAGCTGTCTCAATGCGCAAGCATATATACCTGACTTTGTGCGTTTTCACCAAACTTAACACGCAATTCTGAACATGTTTGGCTGATGTGGTGTGTAGTTTCAATGAAGTAGAAACGTAAAAAGGTAGCAAAATTACTACAACAAAAACATAATGGCAAGGAATAAGTAGGATAAGAAATAATAAATAAAGAAAGTAGAAATAAAATGAGACAATTATGTACATAGTATATTGTACAATGTACATATGTATCTATGTACGTACGTAGTTAGAAGAATTAGTAGGACGAGTAACAACAACAACACCACACCAAATATAACAGCAACAACATCTGCAAACAAAAACAATATCTACAAACAACAACAACAACAACATATTAGCAGTGACAATGAGAAGAAGCACTATAACAAAAAGAAATAGACGGAATAAGTAGAATAAAAAAGAAAAAGTAAGAAAGAAAGGGGGAAAAGGAACGTCGAGAAATAAAGAGAAGCAATTAGGAAGACTAGAAACAACGATAACAACAACAGTAAGGTTTTTTACCGTTATTTTAAGAAAATTCATTTACGTAGAGGAATTAAGAAGAAAAGTAGCAACGACAACAACTATTGTTATATATTTTTACAGTTATTTTAAGAAAGTTCATTGCGGTATCTATCTATATTATTAATACGCTAACATAAATTTTGTTCCATCTTTTCCGTCGAAACTATTGAACCGATTTTAAAATTAAGAACACCATTAGAAAGGTATTGCTCTCAAATAGAACTGCGCCAATTTTCATGAAAACTTGTTGGAAAATACGTCCACAATCGTCGTTGGAAAATTGACGTGTGGTTGTTGTTACATGCTTTTGAGCACAACACAAAGTCAAGTAATAAGAAGGATAAGAAAGAATAAGTAGGAAAGAAATTTAGGAAAGAAAAGAGCAGAAATAGATAGATAGAAGTTCATATGTAGGAGAATTGTGAAGACAAGTAACGACAACAACACCAACAACAACAACAAAATAGTAGCGGTGACGTTAGCAACAAAAGGAGCAGCATCAACAGGAACAATAATAAAATAGAAACAGTGACAATAACAACAAACAATTATACAAAAATTATAGTTGCACCTTAGTCATAAGAAAACATCTAGAAAACTGTCGAATTTCGACAGTAGGCAGCACTCTAGTAATGAATTAGTTCCTTTCAACAACTTTTCAAGTAAACTGTACGGCGAGCTGTCAAATAAATTGCTTAACCGGCCAAAAATATCTGGTTAAGTGCTTAACAGGTGATGGTGAAACCGGCCCTTAATCTTTATTTTGAGCAATTATTTCGCAAGCTTTAATTTTCTTTGACTGTAGCTTAGCTAGGTATGTTTTTTCTTTACTCGTTATCGTATTCCCTCTGTCACTTCGTCCATCCGTCACATTAAATTGGTTAATGCAGCCACAAATATTTATTTTTCTGTTAAGTTTCCATCGTGGTTAGCGATCCATAAATACAGTCAGAACAAAAGTTTGCCAATCGAAGGAGAGACCCGGTTGACAGCAAATTTCGCAATTTCCATAATAATTTGTATGCGTAGTATACTTACAGGCGCACACTCTCGGAAGGTTGTAAATAAGGATGGCCACGGTGATGGAGGATTGCAGTTAAAAATGTGCTGGTCAGTGACCGCGAATGCCGCTTGAGATTTTAGTGCATTGCATAATTGTAATTGTACATACATATATGTATGTCAACAAGGAAATGTAAGTATATATATATATATATATATATATTTATATATATTAGGGCGGGTCGATTTGTGGGGAGGCAAAAAAATCGCCCATGGCTCTGTGAAAATCATATTCTAGGGATCAAAATAAGAAACTTTGCCGAAGGAACCATACCTCTAAAACGAATTCTGATGTCCCCCAATTTGGGTCGAACTTTTGGGTAGGAAATTTGGTATCTCAGTCACTAATATAGCTGAAGCGATGAAATTTTACCCACGTGTTCAGCTCAGGCCCCTAAGAAGAAATTTGATGAAATTTTGGAAAATGGGCGGTGCCACGCCCACTTATTAAGGGTCAAACATGGAAAGTTTTATATGTCATAACTCAGAAACCATTGAAGATATATTGATGAAATTTGGTACGCGTGATTTACTTACTTAGGCAAACGTTTGGACGGAAAATAGTTAAAATCGGTTCACGGCCACGCCCACTTTTATATATGTGTATTATAAAGTGACCTAATAAAAACATTTTAAGCCATATCTCGTGAACCGATTTTAACTATTTTCCGTCCAAACGTTTGCCTAAGTAAGTAAATTACGCGTACCAAATTTCATCGGTATATCTTTAATGGTTTCTGAGTTATGACATATAAAACTTTCAATGTCTGACCCTTAATAAGTGGGCGTGGCACCACCCGTTTTCCAAAATTTCATCAAATTTCTTCTTAGGGGCCTGAGCTCAACACGTGGGTAAAATTTCATCGCTCCAGCTATATTAGTGACTGAGATACCAAATTTCCTACCCAAAAGTTCGACCCAAATTGGGGGACATCAGAATTCATTTTAGAGGTATGGTTCCTTCGGCAAAGTTTCTTATTTTGATCCCTAGAATACGATTTTCACAGAGCAATGAGGGATTTTTAAATCGACCCGCCCTAGTATATATATATATATTGTATATATATTTCTACGTATGTGTTCTTCGGGATACTCTCTTGGTATTATGTTAGTATGACGGGGATAATTTTCTACATATAAGCCTCGTAGAAAATCATGTTAGAAGAGTAATTTTTCTGTTTTGAACTATAAAAATTTATTTATATATCATAATTAACATCCAATTATAAGTGCTTCTTCGATTTAGTCATCAAACCGTAGTTCACAGTTTGTTCATGAAAATTGTTCAGATGCAAGTTTCATTAAAATACCTACCTACCTGTTGTCAAAAAAACTTAGAAGTGCATATTGAAAAGTTTTCAATTGCCCCTGGTGCAAGATGTCAAATGCAAGGCGGCTGTGTGGTGAATGCTGGGCCAAATATACATTTACCAAAAAAAAAAATAGAAAACCATTTTTTTTTTTTATTTTCCCATACAATATGCTGAACTCTCCCTCGATATGTTGGTTTTCCAAATGTTGGTTATCAAAATCAAGATTTGAAAATAAAAGAGGTTTCAAATCGACTCCTGAGTAAAAGATCACCCTATTTCAAAAATTGTTTCAAAGACGCCCTATTTCAAAATTTGCTTCAATTTCAATTATGAAAAAGGGCGTTATTGAGGAAAATTCTGAAATAGGGCGTTTTTGAAACAATTTTTTTAAATAGGGTGATCTTTTACTCAGGCGTCGAAATTCGATTGGCCGTTTTCGATGAAATCTGACGAACATTCCATCGACTTCTTTACATCTTTTAGGGTCTCGTATTGCATTCATCTTGCAATGCTAAGGGCATCTAATTTATACATACATAATTTCCATTCACACTCAACTGCAACTTTGTAGTCCACATGTAATTAGAGAAAGCCACAAATGAATTCATAATTTAAGAGCTATGTTCAAAGCTTTGGTTGAAGGATAATGTCAAAGGGAATTAGGCCGTAGAAGCTCGCTCATGTTCCGCTTCTCTTGATTCATATACACAGATACAAATATACATATGTACACTCAAAAAAAAAAATTTCTCTCGATCAAAGACATAATTTTCCTTATTTTGAACACGCGTCCCAATACAAAATTTTCTTTGTTTTGTGTAAATTTTCTCAAAAATGTGGAAAAAACATAAAAAAACATTCAAACAAATTCGTTGCCATGGGGATTTGTATGGGAATTTAATTTCTCAAAATTAAAGAAATCAAGTCTTCAAAACAAGGAAAGTTGGGAATGGAATGGCGCTTAAAGAATTTTTCATTATTTTAATGTATGAATTTTTTCAAAACAAGTATATGAAACTATGGTAACGCATGTAACAACAATATTTTATAAACCTTTTAACATGTTTTAAGGAAAATTTACTCAAAACAAAGAAAGTAGAGTTCAAAATAGGTAAACAATTTCTTTGACCCCCCCATATATTTTTTTTCTCTCAGTGTATGAATGTAAGGGTGAAGTCGCAGCGTTCGTTAGTAAGCGAGTGACCGAACATCGACCGAAATGTTCAAACAACTTGCACACAAGCTGTTATTTCCTTGAATATTAATTCTCCTTTCAGTTCGTTTCGTTTTGACTAAATGAAGCATTAACATAAAACGATGTCGTTCTTATAAACAAGTTTTTTTTTTTTTTTAATAAACTGCTTAGCTTTGACTCAGCTAATTTTGCAGTTTGGTTGAAAATTTTATTATTTTGATTTGTGCTTTAATGATCCAAGAAATCGGAAATCTATTAATTAAATTGGAAAGTATTTAATTCTTCCTCTATTGCAGCTGTCCGTGTTGGGCAACAATCTAATTGCCTTAGTCGTATGCATAGGCACTTACTCTGCTCGTTGTTTTTTCAGTTACGCATTCTAAAATTCCGTCTGCAACTTCCGTATCTAATTGCAGCAGCCAGCTATTTAAAGAAAACTTATGTCTAAGGAACAAAGACCTACCATTATGCCGGGCTTGCCTAATTTTGTTTGCATAAAGTTTTCCTTTGTTTGGAAAGCTGTTGTCAGAATGCGGTAGAAGAAGCACAGCTTTGTTAGAGCAAAAGCAAATATATTGGTATATACATACATATGTACATCTGTATGCATGAAAATATACTTACATACATATGTGTGTATAGTATTATTGAGTTAAAACTACGAGTATGGAAGTGACATGTATGTATGTATTTAGGATGATTATTTAATTCATAGATGCTCATGTCTATGCCCTTGAATCACATTTGTTTTTGTTTTTCCCCCCAGACATAGGCACAGATACAAATTCGCTCTTTGAATATAAAAATAAAATTTTCTTCCCCTGCCATATGCGCTCAGGTATAAAAAATTTCAAATGAATGTGATTGAGTTTCATATGGGAAGGGCGAAGCTAACGTTGGTGTCGCCCTTCCCATATGAAATTGAAAATTACACTAACAAATTGAAAATAAATTTTTTTTTGAAAAAATTGAATTCTTGAATTGAAAAGCGACGTAACTCAAAATAAATATAAAATAAATGGAAGAAATGCAAGAAAACCTTTTTCTTTACAAACGAAGCTTTGAAGTAAAACCTTGGGTAAGGAAGAAGACTTTTTCTGGAGGAGACTAACATTTAGCAGTCCCTAAATGCGTTATTCATGGATTCAAAAAATTTTGAGTTGTGTAATTTTTTGATTTAGGGTGCTATTTGTAGGCAAACGAAAAAACTGAACAAAATGTGTGGCAAAAGTGTATTTCAAACAAACCTGTTAAATAATGATTATTAATCGCTTGATTGATTATTTTTTCAACTGTCCAATTAATGATTGATGATTTAGTAGGAAAAACAAAAAGGAGCACACCTCGAATTGGGAGAGAAGCTCGGCCATAAAACTCGTCAGAGTTATAATAGCGCCATTGTATTATATTATATTAAAATTAATGATTGATTACCCGTTGTTTTCAAATTTTAATGATTATTTTGCAATTACCATTAAAAAAATCAAAAAAAAATCATAAAAAATCAAAAAAAAAAAAAGAAAAATAATCATAAAAAATCAAAAATAATCAAAAATAATCAAAAAAAATTATTTTATTAGTGTGGGACTTTAACCGCACTACACCACCTACGCTCATCGTATCGAACCCCCCGGTACTACCATCAAGCTACCGTCGGAAGTCTGCCTTAAAAGGCTATATACATACCTGCATACGTACAAATGTGCATATTTCTTTAAACGATATTGATAAAAATTAAAAAAAATCAAAAAAAATCAAAAAAAAATCATAAAAAATCAAAAAAAATCAAAAAAAAATCAAAAATAATCAAAAATAATCAAAAAAAAAATTATTTTGATTGTTTTTGATTATTTTTGATTATTTATGAATTTTTTTTGATTTTTTTTGATTTTTTATGATTTTTTTTTGATTTTTTTTTTGATTTTTTTTAATTTTTATCAATATCGTTTAAAGAAATATGCACATTTGTACGTATGCAGGTATGTATATAGCCTTTTAAGGCAGACTTCCGACGGTAGCTTGATGGTAGTACCGGGGGGTTCGATACGATGAGCGTAGGCGGTGTAGTGCGGTTAAAGTCCCACACTAACAAGATAAGGGCTCTATATGCTTCCTCCTCGTATATTTGTGCAGAGAGGCATACACATTTATACATATCTTACAAGCTTGGAATTATTGTTAATTTGTCATTGACCGTACATGGTACGATGCACGTTTATATTATAAATGTTGTTTAAAGTGGCCAAATCAAACATTTTAGTGTAACATTCGCTGTTGTACTAACTCATAAATTGGGCTATAATACAGAAGTTCTCGTAGTTAGGTATACAATGAAAAGCAACTAATATTGCGGCTGTCTTCGACTGTATCGAGACTTTATGACATTCATTAACCTTAGGTTTACCAATACCCACCCGGGTGACCTTTTGCGTTTTCTTTTTGCGATTACTCAGCAACTATTGGACAGATTTTAAAATGCTTTTTACTCACTGATCAATTTTTCGAGTTCTTTCAGATAATTAAAGTTTGAACTATTCTTTCATCTGGAATATGCTTTTTTGCGATTTTGACTTTTTATGTACGTAGTTTACCAATACCCACCGGGTGACCCTGTACACTTTTCTATGAAAAGACGTGCATATGCACATATTCTTGCTGCCAGGGATGCCACTTTTGGGCTTTTCCTACCAAAACTGGTAGGTTTTATTCCTTTTGGTAGGTTGGTAGGACGATTTGAATTTTGGTAGGTTTTTCCCATACCTGGGTAATACTGAGTAGTAATTGGACTATTACGTACTTAAATACTTTATATTTTGATCTTGAAGTAATGAGTCCGTACAAAGTACTTTCAGAATATTCAAGTACTAGTACAAGTACAAGTACAAAGAATTGAAGTTTTAGCAAATACTTCAAAGTAATTGAAAAGAATTGAATGTACTTGAAAATAATTGAAAAATTTACTTGAATCGATTTTTCAATTCTTTTCAAGTACTTTTAAAATCTACTTGTCACAAGTCGTACTGGTACTTGAAATTACCCAGGTCTGGTTTTTCCCTTCGTTCAACTAACTTCACTGATTTGGTACATTTGGTCACTTTGCCACAACACTGTTGAGAAAACGTGTCTTTTCAGTAGAGTTTTGTCACAAAGCTGTGCTAAATAGAAACGTTTTCTTTGAGTTTCAAGTACACTTGCCCCCACAGACACAACTGGAGGAGATTGAAAACAGAAAGGCATCTGATATTTTACGCTATATGAAGCAAACAAGGTTGTTCGTCTACATGGTGTGTAATAAAGAGCTCCATGTGGTAACACAACAGGCCATCAGGTCTGCCTAGGTAGTAAATGTGTTTACTGTACCAAGTGGAAACAATGCCCGCTATTTCCCTCGATAAATCTTCTTACGTTTCATTCAGGATCAGTTGCTTGCCCACATTATTCCTCAAATGTTTTTCCACAAAATGTATATCCTGATTTCCTCCGCACTGGACGAGCGGTGGCAGCCACTAATACCCAATCCAACCTTGTCCGAATATCATTTAACGCCAACTCAAGTTTTTGTTTATCTGAAAACTGCTGCTTCCTCCTCTTTTCCTTCACATTTTTATCCCTCATTCTAAAATTAATTGAAATTCGTACAAATAATATTAAATTTAATACTAAAGTTAAAAAAAAATAAATAAAAAATTAAACAGTTTTTATTTTAAGCGGTAAGAAAACAAAAGTGTCCGGTTACTGCGGGGTGGTCGGGTACTGGCACATTCACCCTAAATGAATTTGTTGAATATGGTTAAATCCTACATTAAAACAAAAATTAATTGGTAGGCTCGAAGCCATTTTGGTAGGTTTTTGGTAGGAAAAAAATTTTCTTAGTGGCATCCCTGCTTGCTGCTATAACTTTATAAATTTATTGTTTAACTATATTTTGATTGTTTTTATAAAGTTTATAGAAGATTTATAGAATAAAAATTTATTTCAAGCCAAACGAAATGCCGAAGGATCTATACAACAATTTATGCATTTTATTTGGCTGATTCTTTGTTCATCGCAAATGAATTTATTGCATTTTATGCATAACTGACTAGTGTTTGGTTTAATTTTCATATCAAAACACTTATAACATTTTCCTTTCATCTTTACTCTCATCAACCTGCTGGAAGGTTGTCCTTTTTATTAGAAATAAGGAAGGACATTGATAAATTCATCCTTTCTAGCAAATAGTTCCTAAGATACATACGATTGCCGATTTTATGTAGAATCTTCAAGTAATATTATGCCTAATGGACTTCAGCATAATTTAGATATGACAGAGCTTTCTGAGAAAGCCTGTGACTGAATAACCTTGATATTACCTGGTTGATTTCCTCCGTATATTATAAATGCATCATGTGTTGCTACTTCTAGAAGCAAGGTCGGCAAAATTGTGAAAGATATTGTGTTAGGGAGCACAGATCGGTTTCCGCTACATTGGTTAAAATTTGTGTGATGTTTTTTATACTCAGCTGTACTAGTACACAGAGTATTATAGTTTTGATTTCCTAACGGTGGATTGTAACAGAATGAAATAATCGAGATAGATATAGACTTATATATATCAAAATGATCAGGGTGAAAAGAGAAATCGATTGAGCCATGTCCGTCCGTCTGTCCGTCTGTGCGCACGATAACTCGCGCAAAAATTGAGATATTTTGATGAAATTTGAAATGTAAGTTGGTATCAAGACAGGAACGGATGGTATTGAAAATGGGCGAAATCGGACCATGACCACGCCCACCTCCCCTATATAGTAAAAATCGGAAATTTTGTATCTCAGTCACTAATAGAGCTAGAGTGATAAAATTTCACACACGTATTGAGCTCAGGCCCTTATGAAGAAATATGGTGAAATTTTGGAGAATGGGCGGTGCCACGCCCACTTATTAAGGGGCAAACATTGAAAGTTTTATATATATATAAAGATCATAAAAAATCAAAAAAAAATCAAAAATAATCATATAAAATCAAAAATAATCAAAAACAATCAAAAAAATTATTTTGATTATTTTTGATTATTTTTGATTTTTTATGATTATTTTTGATTTTTTTGATTTTTTTTGATTTTTTTTGATTTTTTTTAATGGTAATCATTAAAATTACTTTTTTTCTGCAAAAGAATTAAAATAATGATTAACAATTAAAAAACAAAACAATTTAATTGATTACTAATCCTAATCGGAATTTAACAGGTCTGATTTCAAATTATTTGAAGAAAAATAAAAGTAGATTTTAATATGAAAAATAGGAATTAGAGCTTTTTTTTGCTGAAATATTATTGCGAGTCACAGTCTATGCTAATTAATTATAGGTACGTATATAAATTAATAATTAATGTAAGTTACATATATGACAGAAATAAAATAACACAAGTATCCACTCATAAGAAATGAAATTTTAAAAAACTTATCCATGTTCGGAAGCACTTATATTTGCGAACAAGCCTTTTCTAGCCTTAAGTTAATCAAAACAAACCAAAGAAACCTTTTATCACAAAAGCATTTGGAAGCAATTCTGCAATTATCCACCTCTGATTCGACAATAAATATTGACAATTTATTAAACAGCCTTGAATAAACTTATTACTTATTGTTATTATGTAATATGTAGATACATTTTTTTTTTATATGTACGAGTTCATAACTTAATTTAATATAAATAAAATATGCTGTAAATATTGTACATATGTATGTATTTATGTTGTATGTAAAATTTTCCAATCGTACAATAAAAATTTACTTGTAGTTTGTAACTTGTTTTTTAAATCTAACATAAATTTTTGTAGATGTATTGGAGTTTCCCCATTCAATACGAGAGCGTTGAGCACCCTTGATTTAATTCCAGAAAGTTTACTCTTTTAATGCTTTAATTTGAGTGGAAATGATTAATTTTTATTTCACTCCCAATGGCATGATTCTGCAGTTTAAAATTTCAGCTTCCAATACTCTTGTTCGTTATTTTGGAAACAGGGTTGCCATCCAGTTTGGTTATTATTGTAGAAAGTTGCCAGATTTTCCCATATTTACTTATTTATGTATGCATATATGCATGTTTACGTAATCTGGCATGTGTGAATATGTTAACTGTGTCTAGGTGATTATAATTATTTTAGTAAAAAAAAAATAACCAAAAAACTTATATTTTATTTCATTTTATCTAAAATTATACACAATTTCAATGGTTTGTTTTGATGAAATTTTTGTTATTTCTTTATTTATTAAATTCTCCAAAATTTATTTTCCTTTTCCAGGCGTTCTCAATTAATTCGTTTTGGTCTAACAAGCAATTATAGATAATAGAGTTGTTCCATGTTACCAGGATATTATCCTCAGTTACATTATGTAACTTACATACCATATTTGATTCGGTTTGGATTAATCCTTTCCTACTTAACAACGGAGGGATGCCATTGGATTACCAATCGAAACGACGCAGGTTCGATCCTCGGTGTAGGCCGCCTAAAGAAGTCTGATGAGGGGATGTGGTGGTCTCCGAAATGGATCTATAACTTCTACCAAAATTTTTTTCAATTTTTCTTAAATAAAACTGGCTAATACAAAATTCACATAAAAGTAATTATTAGAATTAAACGGTCATGTAAAAACAAAAAACTGAAGTGATATTGTGTAAGGTTTGCTCTAGTTCGGAATAGATGTCTTCCCCAATTATGAAATGCATTCACCGCATTGAGTCGGTATAAAACTATAGGTCCACCCAATTTGTATAAAAAAAAATTAAAGAGCACGCCCAGAATTGGGGCAGAAGTTCGGCTTAAAACTCGTTAGAGTTATACATACATATCTATTGCGACAATTCGTGCAATAACGGAAGCCCTAATTTCATTCAATTCATTTTTATTCATGTACCTACACATTTTTTTCCAGGCTTGCGAAAGTTAATCAAGGCCTTCTCAAATACTTTTTGAGCTTTTGTAAAATGATTAAGCGATATCTGCAATTGTGTTACCGTCTCAATATTCCACTAACAGTTCTATTCTGAGCGGTTCCACAAAATAATTTTACTACATAGTAATTTATTTTGCTGAAAATTGTTACCGTCTTTTCAATTGGTTTTCTGCCAGAAGTCAAAGCCCTTCCATACTAACGGAATGAATCGGGCTGAAAATGGTAACAAAATGTTACCACGTATTGAGGTGGTTACTTAATTTTCCTGCTGCCAGAATACGAAAAGTACCAGATTCTTCATTTCACCAGTAAAGTAAATTATGTGACTACGCCGGAATAAGGCCGTTAGTGGTCACTATCATTTTACGGCCACATCCTAAATAGACAGCACTTTTGCATTTCGTTGACGATTTGTGTATTTAAACAGCCGAATAATGAATTCCGAGTGAATTTTAAAAAATAACTTTCGACTGCATTGCACATTAACTTAGCAATAAAATAATAAGGTCAACAATGTTGACAAAGATTTTATAAAAAGGTATGAAGTGGCCTTAAATTAGAAAGAAAACAAGTAAAGATACTATAAAATTATTATATGTAGGTATGTATATGTATGTAGGTTTGTTAATCTTTGTTATAATACTTTGGTTTAATAGGCATATTTTGTACTTAATTCAAACGCAATTATTTATTTAGCTTTTTGTTGAACGATTTTAATCTCTTATCTGGTTTAATGCCACAGCCATCTTGATCCCTACCATTGGACACTGTCTTTTCTCAAATCTCTCACCAGCGTGTAATTAGTAACAAATGCACAAAGGCGGTTTCAGTGGTGCTCATTAGGGTCACCAATGCTGTCGCTTTCTCCTTTTTCATTTGCTGATAGCAAACGTCGAAACCTTGAGTTTAAAGATATAGCGTCATTCGGGACCATATAAAATTAAAAATCTGAATAACGGTTATTCAGCTCCAAAAAAAGTTTTTTTCTCAAATGTCTACCGATAGAGGGCAATTCGAGGAACTGTCGAAAATCATAGCGATCTCAAATAAAATGGGACATAAGTTTCAAATCGAGAAAACTATACTACTGGAATCGAAATCTAATGTTCTCTTATGAGATTCTAATGAGAATTTGCAAATACTTCGTTTTCTAATCAGTTTCCAATTCAATTCTAGTGTAGTTTTTTTTACCTTCGTTTTCAATTAGAGAAGAGCTTGAGAATAATACTAGTTATATAATGTAATCACCATAAGTTCTCTAATGTTAGAGATTGTGTTTGCTGGACGTTACTTCCTGCTTTCAACTGTAAAATTTGGCATTGTATTCCATTTTTATTTCAAACGACGATATTATGCATAGCCACAGTCACAGAGTCAAGGACAATATAAAACAATAAATACCAAATAATTACGTCATATACTATAATATGCAGATTTACACTTACATGTATCTAAATACCGCACAAGTAACTTTGTCGTTCTGGCTGAAAGTTTCCAAAGGAGGTCAATGCGAAAAATGAAGCAAAAGTGGGAGAAAACAATGTCAAACATCACGAAGCAAAATAGCAAAATGAAGCAACAAATGTCAACTTCGACTAACAAGAGAAAACCAAGAACCTTTTCGGCGGAAAAGGCCATTAAACGAATTTGGCGAAGCAAAGGGCGGAACAATGCCGATAGCGAAGAAGAACGGAAGAAGCAACACAATAAGAAAGTAAGTAAAAAGGAGGAAACAATCATTGCACTAAAACTAAAACAAGTACTAGTTTGCAGTTTTGGGATTGGATGTAAATGAAGGGGAAGTGCCTCTTTTGGAGAAGTAGTTAAGTTAAACGAAATGAAAGTAAGCTATAACTACGAACGCAAGTTACATATATCGAATTTTGTTGTGTATCGATTGTGGTGGCTAAAGTTACGGCTGTTTAATGACTAATAACTCATGACTGAAGTAGATATGAGACAGAGATCAATACTTAATAAAAGGAGACCGAGTATAATTAGCTGTTCTGAGTTGTTTTCAAGCTTGAAGGTTAATATGAGTGCGAAGAGAATATTTAATTAATTTAAGAAAGAAAGCGTGTTACATATATTCACAACCGTGCGGGAACTCTTGATTCACTAGTTAAGTGTTTATGTTATTTTCAGTAACGCCTCCTGTAACAAAAAGTCTTACTTTAAGAAAGATTAGGCTTAAAAAATGTTGTTAGGCCGTTTAAATTACCATCTTTAACATAAGGAAGTTGAGGGCCTTTAATGTCATGACACTTAAAGCTTTTACAGTTACATGAATTGCCCTTTTCTGAGTATGATATATCTGTGAATATTTAGAAGAGAGATCTAAGTCTAAATTGGAAATTTTACAGGGGAGCAAAAAATAGTTTTGCAAGTGCACAGGTCTTATGCCGTTTTCGTTTCTGGAAAAAATGTTGCCCTGCTTGATTTTCTTAGCCATCTTATAAGCTTGTGTGGTAATTTCAGCGAATATTGACCTCTAGCTAAGTCAGAGGGCATAATTATCTACAAAACCAGCCATTTAAAACGAAGACTGATTACGTAGTTTGATAATTGAGATCTTAAAGGGTAACATTTTATGCTAGAATCGAAAACGCCATTAGTCTCATACATATATTTTCAAAGAAGTAAGAGCATGACATGATAAAATAATCTTCTGTTGTTCATTTTAAATTAAATTTTTATCTTGGAGTAATGGTTGTTATTTAAATGGGCTTCAAATAAAAAAGTGGTTTTTCCAAATTGTTTTTTTTTTTAACATCAATTTTGGTCAATTTAGGTTATTTTTTCACGTTGGTTTTGCTCAAAATTAGATAGAATTTTAGCCTCCTAGTTGGAATTAAGTTCATTTGGCAAACCGAAATATGATAGAAAATCGACTTAAGTTGGTAATTAGGTTGCTGTTTAAAAAAACTTGCCATTTTAATTAAATTAGGTGCTCTCTTTAAGAGCAATTCTTGCAATTTCTCTTATCACCTCTATGTTGTCTTAATTTAAGTGGCTTAGGCAATTACATATTATAGAAATATGGACTTAAGATGATTTTCGACTCATTATATCTTTTAAACCCGAAATGATATCATAACGCAGATTAGACACAAAGAAGCGTATTTTAAAATGTATATATACACTTTGGTCGACTTAGGTTGTTCTTTCGTTCTTTCAAATGTTCGCAGTTATGTACTTATGTATATCTAAAACAGATAACTAAAACTCTGAGTTCGCAGAAGAAAAACAGGAAGCGTTTGTATGCATGTATGTCGTGAATCCTTGACTCGGAATCAAAACAGAGAAAAATAATGCAAGCAGCTCATGTCGGTAAACAAAGTACTTGAAAACGCAATGAACTCCAGAGGTAACTTACTTACATATGTACATTAGAGCGTATGGCGAAAAAAAAGTTCATCGTACGCCCCCCTCCCCCCCATATGATTTCTTCTTCGAAAACATTTCTGGAAAAATTTTTTATTTTTTTTTTTTGGACGCCGCTAGATGTGGCTAAAATTCGTTTTTTTATATCTTCGGTATTTATGGTCCGAGCCCTGAGAGGAGCGTTTCTAATTCATAATTGTATTAACCCTATGTACGCCATTGGGGTCACTTCCACCCAGTACTTAGTTTATACCACCTTAAGGTAACTTTTTTTTGCCGGCATGGTAAACGCCGTCAAAAAATATTAATCTTTTGCAAAAGAAGTATTTCGATCGATTCAGTAGAACGGAAAATAAAAGAAATTTAACATTCCGAGGAATATAAGGTTTTCGCTTCCAGTGGTCTTTTAGGTTCATTTTACAAAGATTTTTTCTGAAGAGCCTCCTACTGAAATTTTACGCCGAATAATTTTCTCGAACATTTTAACCATCTAGCACCCCTGAAAAAGGGTGATTTTGAATCCTTTTTATACAGTAAGGAAATAGAGTAAGTCAGGAAATAGTATTTTTGAGTCGCTAGAGGGTAAAAATGTTTTAGAAAATTATTCGTCATAAAATTTCAGTAGGAGTCTCTTCAGAAAAAATCTTCGTAAAATGAACCTAAAAGATCACAGGAAGCGAAAAACTTGTACTCCTTGGAATGTTAAATGTGATTTATTTCCGGTTGTACTGAATCGATCAAAATACTTATTTTGCAAAAGATTAATGCTTTTTAACGACGTTTAACATTCCGGAAAAAAAGTTATATTAAGGTGGTATACACTAAGTACTGGGTGGAAGTGACCCCAACGGCGCACATAGGGTTAATGCAATTAGAAAGTGGAAACCCTCCTCCACGCCAAAGAGATTGGTGTATCAAACTTAGGCATCGGACCACAAATACCGAAGATATGAAAAAATTAATTTTAGCGACATCTAGCGGCGTCCCAAAAAAAAATAAAATTTTTTTCCAGAAATGTTTTCGAAAGAGAAATCATATGGGGGGCGTGCGGTGGATTTTTTTTGGTCCATATAAGGCGAGACGGTCTAATGTACATATGTACGTAAATGTGTAAGTAAATAAAAGTATTACATAAAAGATACAGTTCTAAGTAGATATATGGAGGTATACAATTCACTTTCCAACAAACGCTGAGGTTAGATATCGAATTGAATATGACTCGATAACTAGCTCTTTTTTTTCAAATCTCTAATGTTCGAGGACGGACGACTCGAGAAACTGCCGCGAATACAGCGTTCTCAAACAAAATGTGACATAGCTCCCAAATCGAGTAAATTATAATTCTCGAATGGAAATCGAACTACTCTAATGAGCTTGTAATGAGAATTTGCAAATACCTCTTTTTCTGATCAGTTTCCAAGTCCTTACTAACTATGTATGTAAATATGTATTTCAGTGAACATTTTATCTTTTGTAGCCGATGTCGTTGACATTGTTCTCTCAGCACACTTTAAGCTTTTACTGCTTTGCGTCGTCCGTTGCTTTATACTCATTTTTACTACCTATGCCAACAATTGGTTTTTGTTCAGATTAACTTGCTTTAGATCATTGGTGGGCAAATGAAATGTAAGCATGTATTGACAACCGCGAGCGTAAAGTGGCTACCATGGGACAAAGAACATTTGCAGTCAGTTGATTAACAAACAACAGCGAAGCAACATCGTGCGCCGCTTGATTGTTTTATGATACTATTTATGCGCGTACCTATATGTGTTTCTCACTCGCACTGTTCGCAGTGAAAAATTATTTAGAATTGCCCTAAGTGCTTTCATTCATTAAATAGCGCATAATTTACTATTGCATAAAAAATAAAAGCAAAGCGACGATACGTGTCATCCCTTTGCTTGCTGAAACACAACTGACATGAAAATTCTGTTCTAACACCACTGTGACTCAATTGATTTTTCGCTCTCAACAGCAACTGAAATAAGAGCGTAAGAATACGTGCGCTGAGAGTAACTGCTCATATGAGTCAAAACGCCCATCAGTGCTTTAGATCTTCGAAGTTTCTTTCGTGTTTTGATTTCTTTCATGTCTTGTTTTTATGCCTTGAAGCACACTAAACTTTTCAACACAATGTAAAGGAGGAGGGGACTTGTTGAAAACTACATACATAGTTAAAAAAAATATATGTATGTATATATCAAGAACAATGTAAAGTGGCTATAAAAAAAGCGAAATTTGCGTATTATAAAATTGCTAATTTATTGAATGGAAAAAATATCTTTACTTGTTCTCTTTGGTTGTGGTGGTTTTGTTTCCGACTGGACAGGAGTTCATTGTTGGAAAAGCCACATTCAGTAATTTTCTACATATTCTGAAAATTAAGTTCAATCGCATATTTTCGTTATAAAACTCCCAACTGAATGCATCTGTCCAGTAAATCATTGCCTCAAAGTCAAAAAATATGTGGCGTTTGTCTATGTCATGTTGTAAAATTCACATTAGTCGATTGTTGTCACAGCCAATGGCAGTCAGATTGCTCTACTCTTTTTTGTTGAAGTTTAGCTATACATGTAATTCTGAGTAATCTTTTGCGAGTTGTTTTCCCATGTACTAAGCGCATACAATTTTGTAAAAATGTTACAACTCCTAAACACTAACAGGCGTTACTAAAACGCTTGTCGCAAAACACCCTCCAAAAACTGTATTACAACTTGCGATGTTCTTACGTCCATCCCTATTTCCTATTTGAGAGTATAAATTGATAACCCAATAAACATTTTTCTTAATTCTTAACTTGAGATGTATTTGAGAACTAAACATATTCTCAAACATTGGTTCTCAAATGCATATTGAATAATCGTTGATAGCGTTCTCAAACTAAAAGCCTAATTTTTTGTATGGGATTTTGAGCTGATTTTCAAGTTGAGAATTTTATTTTCTCAAACCCATATCGAGGGTAGAATGAATGAAATGGAATTTAAAGTACTGATAACTAATTTGGAAAAACTTCAGAATGAAACTGAGAAACAACAAATTAAGATTTCAGATTTCAAACTCTTGAGATTTTTCGTTTGATGTTTATTGGGAAGTGTTAACACCTTAAATGTATAGTTGCTGTTTTAAGTACTAAATTAAGCTATATGACAGCGGATGTTGCAGCGGATAAGAAAATAAACTTAAGGATTTGTATATAATTGGACAAAAAAACTGCTGATAAATTCTCTTCTCCCATTACATTTAGTTACACTCCTTTTTGGTTTAAGTATACCCTTTGTCTAGCTACATGCTTATACTGTACAGAGAAACAAAGATAACAAGTAAGGAAGGCTAAGTTCGAGTGGAATCGAACATTAGATACTCAGCTGTATGTTTTCATTGTTTGTTTGCGTTTGATGGAAACACGGCGTATTTTATATAAAGCGAGTGCCGCATAAAGTGGGCCCATTTTCAACATTTTTATCAGTAATCCAACTAAGCATATGAATATTATTCTTTGTGCAAAATTTCATTCCTTTTTGACTTCTAGTTACAAAGATGTCACGTTACAAATTCCCAAAGGATGTTCCAGAAATATCTTTGTTAAAAAGTAGACGTGGTCATAACTGATTTCAATAAATTTTTGCGTGTCTATTAACACAAGTTATAAAAGTGTATAAACCAAGTTTCGTTATAATATCTCAATTATTTGTCGAGTTATAGGCTAAGAAATCTCGTAAATTCCTTTGTCTAAAAAGAGGCGGTGCCACGCCCATCTTCAAAAATTTTGATATTTTTTGTTTCCGGTCTATTGTGGAACTCATGCCACAAAATTTCTATGAATTATCTCTATATTTGACAAAGATATCGCTTAAAATGTTTTTATTAGGCTACTTTATAGTTCCCATGTATAAAAAAGGGCGTGGTCGTCAACCGATTTCGCTAAAATTTTTAACATGTATTACCACAAGTAATAAAAGTGTACACACCAAGTTTCGTCATTATATATCAATTATTTGTCGAGTTATGGGCTCAGAAATCTCGTATATTCCAGCTTCTAAAAAGAGGCGGTGCCACGCCCATTTTGCAAAATTTTTACGGTTTTTGTCTTATGTTCGTAGTTAGACTCCTTCCATAAAATTTTAATGATATATCTTTATATTTGACAGAGATATCGCTTAAAATGTTTTTATTAGGCCACTTTATAATACACATATGTAAAAGTGGGCGTGGCCGTCAACCCATTTTAACTATTTTCCGTCCAAATGTTTGCCTAAGTAAGTAAATTACGCACACAAAATTTTATCGATATATCTTCAATGGTTTCTGAGTTATGACATAAAACTTTCAATGTTTGACCCTTAATAAGTGGGCGTGGCACCGCCCATTTTCCAAAATTTCATCAAATTTCTTCATAGGGGCCTGAGCTCAATACGTGGGTACAATTTCATCGCTCCAGCTATATTAGTGGCTGAGATAACAAATTTCCGATTTTTTCTATATAGGAAAAGTGGGCGTGGTCATGGTCCGATTTCGCCCATTTTCAATACCAACCGTCCCAGTCTCGATACCAACTTGCATTCCAAATTTCATCAAAATATCTCAATTTTTGCGCAAGTTAGAGTGTTTACAGGCGGACAGACGGACGGACAGACGGACGGACAGACGGACGGACGGACGGAATTGGCTCAATCGATTTTTTTTTTTTTTTTTTTTAATAATAATTCCCAAAGGTTTACCCTCCATATCCCGCCCGACCGCCGCGAGATGGCGCAATCCGCATGACGCACGGATATATATTTTTTAATTTTGCCAAGGTGTTGAGTGGCTGGAGTTTGTTAAACGTCGAGTTCTTATGCTGCTCAGCTACAGAATAGAAATTCATCAGCTGATTATACATACATAAGTTTATATATACACTTAGAAGCAATTACTTAGTTAACAATAAAATACATATTATACTAAATTAGTAGAAGGAAACTATATCTAGTAGACAAATTGTTATTTGTTAAGAATTGAAAGAAGAGTTTTCCTTATAATGGATAGAGAGTCAGAGATGTCAAAGTAGGTAGAGTATGTGTTAAAACTTTTGCATAGATATCGGAATGGCTCATATAATTCAAAATTAGTTTTACATTGTTTTAAAAATATGGGCTGGTAATGTCTTGATGGACGGGCAGGAATGTTTAAACTTATTTCAGAAAGAAGAAATGGACTATTTATTGATCCCTTCAGCAGTTTCGTTACGAATATTACACCCAGAGTTTCCCTACGACTAGCTAAAGTTGGAAGGTTAATAAGCTTTAAGCGACGAAGGAAGATTGCAATGAGGGTTCCAATTCAAATTTCTTAATGCAAAAAGTAAAAATTGTTTTTGAATCGATTCAAGTCGATCAGAATGAATTTTGTAACTCGGATTCCAGATTATGGATGCGTATTCTAGTGTCGGTCTTACTAAGGTTGTGAAAAGGGCTTTAGTTACGTAGGGGTCACTAAATTCCTTAGACCAACGTTTTACAAACGCTAGAACACTTTTAGCTTTATTTATCATGACGTTGATGTGAAGGTTGAAATTAAGTTTATAATCGAATCTTACACCTAAGTCGACAAACTCATAAACTCGCTCCAGATCATGATTATTAATGGCGTAAGCTATGGGTTCGACATTACTCCGCGAAAAGCACATAAATTTATATTTATTTAGATTTAGTGGCATAAGATTTATATTGCACCACGTAACCAAACCGGTTAAATCATTTTGAAGGAGCGATCTTTCCTCCGGTGTGGTGTAGGACCTGAAAAGTTTCACATCATCTGCGTACATTAAAACTTTAGAATAATTTATAGCACATGAGATGTCGTTAATGAACAACAAGAACAGAGTCGGTCCGAGATGGCTGCCCTGCGGAACCCCAGAGGACACATAAATACTAAAGAATATGCATTCTTATAAACAACTCTTTGTGTTCTGTTAGAAATGTAAGAAGAAATCCAGTTTAGGAGGATAGGTTGAAAACCCAGTAGTTGAAGCTTGTGGATAAGTAAATTGTGATTAACCTTGTCAAAGGCTTTACTAAAGTCAGTATAAATAACATCCGTTTTAGCATTTTCCCTAAACCCATTAGAAACACTTGTTGTAAATTCCCGAAGGTTAGTGATGGTTGATTTACCCCTACAGAAACCATGCTGAGAGTTCACAATCAATGACTCAATCGAGTTTTTTATCTGGTTGCTTATAATCAACTCAAACAGCTTTGGGATAACAGACAATTTTGCTATGCCTCGATAATTTTCAATCGAAGATCTAATACCGCTTTTATGTAAAGGAATAATGAATGATTCTTTCCAATCAGTAGGAAAAATACCAAATTTCAATGACAAGTTGAATAGCTTTGACAAAGGTAGATAAATCAGATCCGCACAGTTTTTAAGGAAACATGCGGGGATCATATCCGGACCATAACTAAAAGACTCTTTCAGTGATTTAAGGTGATCTAAAACTTCATATGAATTTATATAGGTAACATTAATTGTATTATTTTGAGAAAGATGGTACGGGTATATGCTGAAATTTAAGTTATCTTTGGAATAATTAGATTCGAAAAATTGTGCAAAGAGATTGGCAATGCTTTGATTATCACTAGACACACAATCCCGAAAACTCATAGATGAGGGAAATCCGCTCACTCTGCGTTTTGAATTCACAAAACCATAAAATGATTTAGGGTTACGAAAAATGTTCATTTTAATTTTTCTCAGATAACACTGGATCACAAAATGAAATTTGTTGTCTGTACTTTGGACGTGACTACCCTATATATATGTAAAATCGGTCTCTGATTCCGAAAATCGGGTTCATTTTTAATTCTATGGGAAGGTTTTTGAGATATCGGCAATTTACCGTTATTTGGCCAATGGCTTCACTTAATCCTGAATGTCTCTTTATCGCAGTAAGCTATCTTCCTTGAGGTAACACCAAACGAAAGAAAATTAAATTTCCTTTTTATGGCTCCTATAACATTTTTATCTAACTCTTATAGTTTTCGAAATATTGACGATTAAATTTGAATTTTTTCGATTTTTTACGATTTTTTGAAGAAAAAATTGACTTTGTCAGGCAATATCTTTAAAACCAATGTTTTCACCTTCGGTTTTACTCCTTTGTGTGAAGCTCCGTTCCATTACCAAAAAAATAAGCTATCAACGAAGAAAATCCATGGTAAAATGGAAAAGTTATAGGCGATCAAGTAAATACAGGCACGTCGCGCAATGCCTCTGCACGGGTATATTCTATGCATGTTGTACCAATGCCTACACATCTGCAGTAGCAGCACGTTGGCAGCGCAGTAGATACAAGCCCATTTACGGGTATAACATGCATAGAATATACCCGTGCAGAGGCATTGCGCGACGTGCCTGTATTTACTTGATCGCCTATAACTTTTCCATTTTACCATGGATTTTCTTCGTTGATAGCTTATTTTTTTGGTAATGGAACGGAGCTTCACACAAAGGAGTAAAACCGAAGGTGAAAACATTGGTTTTAAAGATATTGCCTGACAAAGTCAATTTTTTCTTCAAAAAATCGTAAAAAATCGAAAAAATTCAAATTTAATCGTCAATATTTCGAAAACTATAAGAGTTAGATAAAAATGTTATAGGAGCCATAAAAAGGAAATTTAATTTTCTTTCGTTTGGTGTTACCTTAAGGAAGATAGCTTACTGCGATAAAGAGACATTCAGGATTAAGTGAAGCCATTGGCCAAATAACGGTAAATTGCCGATATCTCAAAAACCTTCCCATAGAATTAAAAATGAACCCGATTTTCGGAATCAGCGACCGATTTTACATATATATAGGATGGTCGCGTTCAGAATATTTTTTGGCTGTAGAGCAGTGTAATCATTGTAGCACTTTTTGTTCAATGCAAAATATTTGTGTCGTAAAGTTGAGTATTGAAGGTAGACTTTCCGCAAGCCTGTCTTCTTATATAATTTAAAAATGCGAGATTTCTTATTTTTTAAGGCTCTCAAGTCTTTAGTTTCCCACAGATGCAGGGGCTCAACATATATGTATTTCTGTTTGGGTACAAATTTATCAAACAGACAGTGGATCGTGTTAATAAAATGCAAAACATTTTGTTCAACGTTGCCATCATAGTTTGGCCAGACTAGTTTAGATAGTTCACTATTAAGTTTTTTATAATTAGCCTTAGCAAAGTTAAAACGAAAACACGAATCAGACGTTTTTGAGCTACAATGATCATCATCGCTTATAATTTCGTGTATTAACTCCAATGAAGGATGGTAAGCATCTTCAGGGAAAATAAGGGGGTCAGTTCTATTCACATAGTAATTAGAAACGTCATCTACAAATATCAAATCAAGTACCTTTACGAATTTGTTTTTAATGACGTTTACCTGATGAAGACAGAGATCCGACATTTCTTCTAAAAAGTCAGTACAATTAGCCTTAGATGTAATCGGCATGATTTCATTGTTTTCCTCGCTCCATGAAACGTGCGGAAGACAAAAGTCGCCCAAGACTATAAAAGAATCCAAGGGCGTCTTTCTTGAATCGACACGTTTCAGCAAGGAAACACTTTGAAGGTAAACTGACTGTTCGGAAGAAGGAGGAATGTAAATAACTGCCAGGTAAATATGCCCTTTGCCAGCTTTTATCCGAATGCACAAAAACTCAATGGATTCCCCTGCAGCTACATTAATTTCTTCAGATGGAATTGAGGAATGAACCGCAATTAGTACCCCTCCACCGACCCTGTTCAAGCGATCATTTCTGTACACTTGGTATTCTTTACTAAAGATTTCCGAATTAAAAATATGAGGTTTAAGCCATGTTTCGGTAAAAGAAATTATTTGAAAGTTACAATTAAAAGTTTTTAGATAAAAGTCTGTAAGTTTAGTATTTAAGCCCCGAACATTTTGATAGTAAATGTTTAGGGCAGATTTATTTATTAGTTTTTTGAGCTATTGCTAGGCAGGACGAGTTTTGGTAAGTTGTTATTAACGGATCTAGGCCTTTCTTCAAATTCGCGGACAACGGTCCCGGCTGGCTAAAATGTTTTTTTTAAAACAATGTCATAATCTTTAGGCGAGACGTCAATTTTGAAAGAAGCTACATTTCTTTCATAATTAAAATTGAATTTTTTAACGAAAAGTTTTTCAGGAACAATTTTTTTTACCCTGATCATTTTGATATATATAAGTCTATATCTATCTCGATTATTTCATTCTGTTACAATCCACCGTTATGAAATCAAAACTATAACACTCTGTGTACTAGTACAGCTGAGTATAAATATATAAATGCGCACTAATGATAAATTTGTTTGTATCTACAATACATTGCAAGATGCTAGTCTGACTTTCTTGGCGCATCGCCTTTGCAGCAATTGATTGCGAATTTTTACTAAAGTCGAGACCAAAATTTTAATTGGTTTAGGTTTTCGTAACCCAGCTTCGCGTCGGTGTTAACCAATTACAAAGAAATAAGCTAAATGGCAAATGGTAAAATGCGGTTCAACGTAATTTAAGAGTTTGAAGTTTTTTGCTGGGAAGCCGCATGTAGACATACTTAGCCCCCTTCCGCGATGGTTGACCTTACATACCTACATATGTATGTCTGCTTTCAAGTAGCATAAGAATCCGAATTCGAAGTATCGTCTGTCTTTGAAAAGAAATGCGTGATAATGCGGATTTCCGGCTTATTTGCTTGTTCGCTTTTACATTCAAATCATTTCAAGTGCTTGCAATATAATTAAGTAACAGCAAAAGCACCACAAATCCATCATTGCCTATGACTTTTTACCAATGGACTGAGTAAATGTTGTTAAAGAGTGCAATCATTGACAATGTGACAGCATAAACAACAACAAGAAAAGCAAATGAAAATAAAATAAGGAAAAAAAATGAAATTTCGAAAGCTTCTGCAATCCAATCACTTAACTAAAAAAGGGTAAGAAATTGATTTTGTGTTTGATTTACACATCCAGCAAATGTCAATTTAGATATCTTGATCACTTTCGAGTCAAAAAGCTAACACGATGTTACAAAAACAAGCCATATTCAATTGGTGGTTTGCTGTATTGCGAAGAGCTGAAGACGAAAACAAACACAAGTCTTGCATTGATTTCTGCGTATAAAAAATATATGATTACATGAAACTTATAAATTCCTGAGCTCAAAATAACATTAAAACATTTTCATAAAACTTTTCGACGTCCAGCTGCTCACAAAGCACATTACTGTTTCTTTTATGTGACAAAAGACATTGTAGGTATGTAATCAATAATAATAACATAATAAAATGGCGCTATTATAACCCGGACGAGTTTTATGGCCGAGCTTCTCTCCCAATTCGAGGTGTGCTCTTTTTTGTTTTTCCTACTAATTGGGTGGAACTACAGTTTTATACCGCCTGCGAACGGCGAATGCATTTTTTGTGAGAAGCTTTTTCATGGCAAAAATACACTCGGAGGGTATGCCGCCCACTGCCGAGAGGTGACCGCTGCTCTTAAAACCCCCAATAATTGGATTTTTACTAATTAGAAACATTTTTTTCGTCGCGGGTCTTTTTTATTTAAGAAAAATTTAAAAAAATTTTTTGGTAGAATTTATGGATCCATTTCGGAGACCACCACCTTTGTTACGAAAATATTAAAATTACCACTACTAAAATTTGAAGTCTGCCGCTGTCGCATAGCGATTAAAATAATCTACTAAAGCCAATAAAACTTCTCTTTTTAATAAATTTTCTTCAATCTGTTATTATTATTACACCATAGTTATAAACCTCAACCACCGTAAATCTCAAATCCAAAATTATTTCCCAACTCCTTTGTAATTAAAAGAAATTGATTCTTTTTTATTAAAGACAGAAGATTTTTAAAGCAAAAATTCACTCGAGTGGAAAGTAAGCCGATTCTGGTCGGACAAAATACCACAACAACTTCTGATTAGCCAGGCCGATATTAAAAGTCTCTTAAATAAGTAGTAGGGTAAGCATCAACCCATTATGTTGCAGTGTTAATAGTAGTTGTCTGAAAAAGTTCACTTTGGGCTTTGCATACATACATACATATACAAATAGTATTTCATACATTAGTCAGGCATACTCACCCGCCGAAAACTCCCAACTTATTTGGGCATAAATTACAAAAAAATGCACCTTCGTCTTTCGTCCTTACACCGTTGTAGGTTTTATGGATGATACCGACACTTGATAAATGGAGCAGTTTAACTTTGCCATGCTGATTTTTGGATTTGTGGAGAGCCTTAACGTCGCACTGTTGCGTTTACACGCGTCAAGCAATTAAACAAACACATTCCGTGTACGCAGGATTCCCACAATTACCAACAATGACCATTAATTATCCATTGCACATTAGCTCAACAACCAAAGTTTTCATACAAAAATGCCAAAATGGCTATTGTTGAAGCTATAAAAGCTAGTAATAGGTACTAACTAAGCAATTGCCATTGCGGGTTTGGAAAAATTACTAAAAGGGAGTTATATGATTTTTGTTAGGGATTTGCATCAAAGCCGTGGGAAAGCAACTTAAAACTGAATTTTGAATAAAAAGTTAAATTGTTGTGAAATATTTAAATAAATAACAGTTAAATATTTTCGCCTATTTTCGGATTTACAGGATTAGTTTGGTCATAGAGAATGATTCCAAGAATTTTTCCTAAAGAGTTTCGAATGTCTGGAACGTATGCATATGAATGGTGCAAGTTTTGGGTGAATGGACAAAGTGGGTAGGAGAAAAGTTTCTTTACCTTTTCCAGAAATGTAAGTGCAAATTCTATCGGAGGTCATCTGCTAGATTATCCAGTAGAAAACTATTTCAAATGTATTCTATTTCTTGGTAATATCTTAGGTACTTCAATAATGGTACCCTCGCAGTTCTAGGTATACATTGGAAAGTTAAGGAAAATTATTTTCAGATTAATACATATTTCAATTTTTTTTGAATTTTTTTTCAGCTATTTCAATTTTGATGTTGACTATCATAAGTATTTTGGCTAAAAGGAAAGTTGCTTAAAAAAAAAAAAGGAAAACGAACTAATGTACAAATGCATGTTTGTATGTTCACTACACCCATGCGCTTTCTTTCCTTTGTTTGTTGTTGTTAGAATCTCTTTAATGAAAATTTAATTTCAGAGATGAATACATATTGTTGCTTGAATAACGAAACAACGTATAATATATGATTTCTATATACATTATACGTTGTTTTATTATTCCCAGTACAATTATAGCTCAATTCAAGATTTCATACCAAATTCCATGCTCTGCACCATCTTGAGGAATACTGTAGCAGAGTACACACAGATATGTACATATATACATACCAAAAACGCAAAAAATCTAAGCCTTATTTAAGAATTAAAACAGCAGATTTAAAGGCTTCCGAAATAAGGCCTGAAAATTATAAGGGTTGCAAATTTGTATGGCGTAAGGCTTAAAATAAGAGATGAGAGCACACCTTATTCCAAAGGCTTATCCGCCATGCGAAACAAGGCCTAGATAAGTATTAGAAAGTTAGGAGCGGACAGAGTGAGTGCATAACAGAAACAGCGCTGCCAGCGTACTAAGCAAAACTTTTTTGCAGGGTAGGTACATACTTACAATCAGACCTGGGTAATATCAAGTACCAGTACGACTTGTGACAAGTACATTTTAAAGGAATTGTACTGGGACTGGTACTGACATTCCCAAAATTTTCAAGTACAAGTACAAGAATAGAAAGTACTTGAAAAGAATTGAAAAATGTACTTGAATGGATTTTTCAATTCTTTTCAAGTAATTGAAAGTACTTTAAAAGAATTGAAAAATCGATTCAAGTACATTTTTCAATTCTTTTGAAGTACTTTCAATTCTTTTCAAATACTTTGAAGTATTTGCTAAAACTTCAATTATTTGTCAATTCCTTGTACTTGTACTTGTACTTGAATATTCTCAAAGTACTTAGTACGGACTAATTACTTCAAGATCAAAGTATAAAGTATTTAAGTACGTAATAGTCCAATTACTACTCAGTATTACCCAGGTATGCTTACAATGTCCATGTATGTATATTTCCATACGTTTTTCATGCTAAATCATGTAAGGAGTTGTTTCCGCCTTTTTGAATTTTCGGTGCTGATTTTACACCATTAACTCTTCCCCCCTTCTTTTTCAGGAAAGCAATAAAATTTTCAGTATTCAATTTATGAAATTCCAATGAAAGGAAATGGATGATTTCTTTGGCTACTCATGGTCTTGTAATCGCCAATCGTATTTTATTTATGCATTCACGTACATACATACATATACACATATGTATTTCCATGCATGCTTTCCCTGAAAAAAATTCGATTAATCCGGGACGTGTCCGCAATTAGTCGCAAGGTAGCATGCGACTAGTACAATTTTACATCCCTTTATATAGAGCGAATTGATCGCATTTGTTCGAGTAATCGGTCCACAATTAGTTCCCTATTGTTCCAGAACGGGTATAAATGTACATACATAGACTAATTGTCGCGTACAAATCTAGATTTATTAAACGTAGAAATTTTACAAAAATATTCGATGTATTTAAAAAATTGTATAACAATAGGTAAAACTAATTGAACACCCTTTTTTTAATAGCAAGCATTTTGGTTTACCCAAACTCTCGAAGTAATTCAAAATGTTTAGCAGATCACTTAAAAAGCCTAGTTCCATGCACCTAACTAAAATATGCAAAAGTTATATGTATGTATTGTAGATTTCTTCTTAAATGAGGACAACTCTCTTGATTAACTAGTGTTGGTGTTATGCTGGGTTAAATTTCAAACAGGCAATGGATACCTACTGCTGATTTTAGACATCCATCCATTTTACGCTGACTAATGCTTGATTAGTTGAGTGCACTTACCAATTTTTGTTGATGCGAGTATGCAAGGTTTGCAGCAAAAGTTAATGAAACAACCAAGTCAATTGATAGCAAATGATAATTAAAGTGCAAAATAAGTTACCACGGCAGACATACAACCCATTTTTGACGCCTATCAATATGTAGTTGCGGCAACTGATATCTCTAGTTAAGAGTTTCTGTTTGTGATCCGCTGATGTTTTTTAATTTTGGATTTGCGGTAATTTCGTACAGAAATAATACCAGTATGGCATGGAAATTGTAGAAGAAACTGCTCAGTAGTTTTAATTGCTTGCTCTATTCATCACTACTCATGTTAAATGAATTACATATGTATGTATGTACATCATAACAATTATTCAGATCATTTGAACAAGACACACTTGCTCTATAAATTAATTCCAGTTATTTAGTTCTGTCACACTTGGCATGAACATGAACTGACATGAATAGCAAGTGGTTGTTGATTATATGGATATGTACATATGTGTGCATACAAATGTACATGCATAAGTGGAAGACATAGTATATAAGGGGCGTACATATGTATGCAAATTTGTACGTGGCGTATGAGTAACATTATAGTTGTTATTGCACATCGTTGTTGTATTGTAGCAGCGAATTAGGGTGTTGGATCAAAAATTTAATTTAATTTTTCCGTCTTCAAGGGGTTCTCACAATTTTAAGCCGCATGGAGCATTTCTTAGACGTCTCTAATGTGGGCCAAAATTTACATACATACATATGATATGTTTGATGCTTGTGTAACCGAATAAATGGTGAGACTGAAGAAAAACACGCCAATTTTTAAGGACCACCCTAGTCTACATATGAGTAATGTATGCGTCGTAGTATGAAAAACTTATTAAGCGAGCTAGTTTTTTTCTAAACACGAGATTCAATCTCATAACGCGCATTCACTTTTGATGGATTTGAAATTGAAATCAGAATTAAAATCGGATGAGTTGTTTTCGAGATAATGGCCTGATTTCCGGTACTCAAATTCGCACATTTTCGCAATTATATCTTACCGTGTATAATTTATCTTAATTTTAGTTAATCACGAAAACGACTCATACGATTTTAATTCTGATTTTAATTTGGATTCAGCATACAATTTTGATTGAATTAGATATGCATATTGGCCTAGTTATTTGTTGTCGATTTTGGTCCATTCTTGATTTTCTGAAATCCGTCTTGGTCCATAAAAATCAAATACCGGAACATCGAAATTAATTTTAGTCAAACGCCAGGGAAGAGTTTGTTACTCGAAAAAATAAGAGGCATCCCAATTTTGATGTTGCGATATAGGTTAGTAAATCGCCCCCGTTTAATGTATATATGTATGTATTATATACGGTTAAAGGATTTCCTAATTTGTTCCAAAGATAATGTTGATATCTATAGCAAGATTAAAAGATTAATGTAGATTATTAAGTTTGCAGAAAGATAAAGCAAAATAATCTACTTTACACATTTCCTAAATTATTTTTTATACTCAGCTGTACTAGTACACAGAGTATTATAGTTTTAATCACATAACGGTGGATTGTAACAGAATGAAATAATCGAGATAGATATAGACTTATATATATCAAAATGATCAGGGTGAAAAGAGAAATCGATTGAGCCATGTCCGTCCGTCCGCCCGTCCGTCCGTCTGTCCGTCTGTCCGTCCGTCCGTCTGTAAACACTCTAACTCGCGCAAAAATTGAGATATTTTGATGAAATTTGAAATGCATGTTGGTATCGACACTGGGACGGTTGGTATTGAAAATGGGCGAAATCGGACCATGACCACGCCCACTTTTCCTATATAGAAAAAATCGGAAATTTGGTATCTCAGCCACTAATATAGCTAGAGTGATGAAATTTTACCCACGTGTTGAGCTCAGGCCCCTAAGAAAAAATTTGATGGAATTTTGGAAAATGGGCGGTGCCACGCTCACTTATTAAGGGGCAAACATTGAAAGTTTTATGAGTCATAACTCAGAAACCGTTGAAGATATATCGATGAAATTCGGTACGCGTGATATACTTACTTAGACAAATGTTTTGACGGAAAATTGTCAAAATCGGGCAATTAAAACTACTGAGCAGTTTCTTCTACAATTTCCATGCCATACTGGTATTATTTCTGTACGAAATTACCGCAAATCCAAAATTAAAAAACATCAGCGGATCACAAACAGAAACTCTTAACTAGAGATATCAGTTGCCGCAACTACATATTGATAGGCGTCAAAAATGGGTTGTATGTCTGCCGTGGTAACTTATTTTGCACTTTAATTATCATTTGCTATCAATTGACTTGGTTGTTTCATTAACTTTTGCTGCAAACCTTGCATACTCGCATCAACAAAAATTGGTAAGTGCACTCAACTAATCAAGCATTAGTCAGCGTAAAATGGATGGATGTCTAAAATCAGCAGTAGGTATCCATTGCCTGTTTGAAATTTAACCCAGCATAACACCAACACTAGTTAATCAAGAGAGTTGTCCTCATTTAAGAAGAAATCTACAATACATACATATAACTTTTGCATATTTTAGTTAGGTGCATGGAACTAGGCTTTTTAAGTGATCTGCTAAACATTTTGAATTACTTCGAGAGTTTGGGTAAACCAAAATGCTTGCTATTAAAAAAAGGGTGTTCAATTAGTTTTACCTATTGTTATACAATTTTTTAAATACATCGAATATTTTTGTAAAATTTCTACGTTTAATAAATCTAGATTTGTACGCGACAATTAGTCTATGTATGTACATTTATACCCGTTCTGGAACAATAGGGAACTAATTGTGGACCGATTACTCGAACAAATGCGATCAATTCGCTCTATATAAAGGGATGTAAAATTGTACTAGTCGCATGCTACCTTGCGACTAATTGCGGACACGTCCCGGATTAATCGAATTTTTTTCAGGGAAAGCATGCATGGAAATACATATGTGTATATGTATGTATGTACGTGAATGCATAAATAAAATACGATTGGCGATTACAAGACCATGAGTAGCCAAAGAAATCATCCATTTCCTTTCATTGGAATTTCATAAATTGAATACTGAAAATTTTATTGCTTTCCTGAAAAAGAAGGGGGGAAGAGTTAATGGTGTAAAATCAGCACCGAAAATTCAAAAAGGCGGAAACAACTCCTTACATGATTTAGCATGAAAAACGTATGGAAATATACATACATGGACATTGTAAGCATACCTGGGTAATACTGAGTAGTAATTGGACTATTACGTACTTAAATACTTTATACTTTGATCTTGAAGTAATTAGTCCGTACTAAGTACTTTGAGAATATTCAAGTACAAGTACAAGTACAAGGAATTGACAAATAATTGAAGTTTTAGCAAATACTTCAAAGTATTTGAAAAGAATTGAAAGTACTTCAAAAGAATTGAAAAATGTACTTGAATCGATTTTTCAATTCTTTTAAAGTACTTTCAATTACTTGAAAAGAATTGAAAAATCCATTCAAGTACATTTTTCAATTCTTTTCAAGTACTTTCTATTCTTGTACTTGTACTTGAAAATTTTGGGAATGTCAGTACCAGTCCCAGTACAATTCCTTTAAAATGTACTTGTCACAAGTCGTACTGGTACTTGATATTACCCAGGTCTGATTGTAAGTATGTACCTACCCTGCAAAAAAGTTTTGCTTAGTACGCTGGCAGCGCTGTTTCTGTTATGCACTCACTCTGTCCGCTCCTAACTTTCTAATACTTATCTAGGCCTTGTTTCGCATGGCGGATAAGCCTTTGGAATAAGGTGTGCTCTCATCTCTTATTTTAAGCCTTACGCCATACAAATTTGCAACCCTTATAATTTTCAGGCCTTATTTCGGAAGCCTTTAAATCTGCTGTTTTAATTCTTAAATAAGGCTTAGATTTTTTGCGTTTTTGGTATGTATATATGTACATATCTGTGTGTACTCTGCTACAGTATTCCTCAAGATGGTGCAGAGCATGGAATTTGGTATGAAATCTTGAATTGAGCTATAATTGTACTGGGAATAATAAAACAACGTATAATGTATATAGAAATCATATATTATACGTTGTTTCGTTATTCAAGCAACAATATGTATTCATCTCTGAAATTAAATTTTCATTAAAGAGATTCTAACAACAACAAACAAAGGAAAGAAAGCGCATGGGTGTAGTGAACATACAAACATGCATTTGTACATTAGTTCGTTTTCCTTTTTTTTTTTTAAGCAACTTTCCTTTTAGCCAAAATACTTATGATAGTCAACATCAAAATTGAAATAGCTGAAAAAAAATTCAAAAAAAATTGAAATATGTATTAATCTGAAAATAATTTTCCTTAACTTTCCAATGTATACCTAGAACTGCGAGGGTACCATTATTGAAGTACCTAAGATATTACCAAGAAATAGAATACATTTGAAATAGTTTTCTACTGGATAATCTAGCAGATGACCTCCGATAGAATTTGCACTTACATTTCTGGAAAAGGTAAAGAAACTTTTCTCCTACCCACTTTGTCCATTCACCCAAAACTTGCACCATTCATATGCATACGTTCCAGACATTCGAAACTCTTTAGGAAAAATTCTTGGAATCATTCTCTATGACCAAACTAATCCTGTAAATCCGAAAATAGGCGAAAATATTTAACTGTTATTTATTTAAATATTTCACAACAATTTAACTTTTTATTCAAAATTCAGTTTTAAGTTGCTTTCCCACGGCTTTGATGCAAATCCCTAACAAAAATCATATAACTCCCTTTTAGTAATTTTTCCAAACCCGCAATGGCAATTGCTTAGTTAGTACCTATTACTAGCTTTTATAGCTTCAACAATAGCCATTTTAGCATTTTTGTATGAAAACTTTGGTTGTTGAGCTAATGTGCAATGGATAATTAATGGTCATTGTTGGTAATTGTGGGAATCCTGCGTACACGGAATGTGTTTGTTTAATTGCTTGACGCGTGTAAACGCAACAGTGCGACGTTAAGGCTCTCCACAAATCCAAAAATCAGCATGGCAAAGTTAAACTGCTCCATTTATCAAGTGTCGGTATCATCCATAAAACCTACAACGGTGTAAGGACGAAAGACGAAGGTGCATTTTTTTGTAATTTATGCCCAAATAAGTTGGGAGTTTTCGGCGGGTGAGTATGCCTGACTAATGTATGAAATACTATTTGTATATGTATGTATGTATGCAAAGCCCAAAGTGAACTTTTTCAGACAACTACTATTAACACTGCAACATAATGGGTTGATGCTTACCCTACTACTTATTTAAGAGACTTTTAATATCGGCCTGGCTAATCAGAAGTTGTTGTGGTATTTTGTCCGACCAGAATCGGCTTACTTTCCACTCGAGTGAATTTTTGCTTTAAAAATCTTCTGTCTTTAATAAAAAAGAATCAATTTCTTTTAATTACAAAGGAGTTGGGAAATAATTTTGGATTTGAGATTTACGGTGGTTGAGGTTTATAACTATGGTGTAATAATAATAACAGATTGAAGAAAATTTATTAAAAAGAGAAGTTTTATTGGCTTTAGTAGATTATTTTAATCGCTATGCGACAGCGGCAGACTTCAAATTTTAGTAGTGGTAATTTTAATATTTTCGTAACAAAGGTGGTGGTCTCCGAAATGGATCCATAAATTCTACCAAAAAATTTTTTTAAATTTTTCTTAAATAAAAAAGACCCGCGACGAAAAAAATGTTTCTAATTAGTAAAAATCCAATTATTGGGGGTTTTAAGAGCAGCGGTCACCTCTCGGCAGTGGGCGGCATACCCTCCGAGTGTATTTTTGCCATGAAAAAGCTTCTCACAAAAAATGCATTCGCCGTTCGCAGGCGGTATAAAACTGTAGTTCCACCCAATTAGTAGGAAAAACAAAAAAGAGCACACCTCGAATTGGGAGAGAAGCTCGGCCATAAAACTCGTCCGGGTTATAATAGCGCCATTTTATTATGTTATTATTATTGATTACATACCTACAATGTCTTTTGTCACATAAAAGAAACAGTAATGTGCTTTGTGAGCAGCTGGACGTCGAAAAGTTTTATGAAAATGTTTTAATGTTATTTTGAGCTCAGGAATTTATAAGTTTCATGTAATCATATATTTTTTATACGCAGAAATCAATGCAAGACTTGTGTTTGTTTTCGTCTTCAGCTCTTCGCAATACAGCAAACCACCAATTGAATATGGCTTGTTTTTGTAACATCGTGTTAGCTTTTTGACTCGAAAGTGATCAAGATATCTAAATTGACATTTGCTGGATGTGTAAATCAAACACAAAATCAATTTCTTACCCTTTTTTAGTTAAGTGATTGGATTGCAGAAGCTTTCGAAATTTCATTTTTTTTCCTTATTTTATTTTCATTTGCTTTTCTTGTTGTTGTTTATGCTGTCACATTGTCAATGATTGCACTCTTTAACAACATTTACTCAGTCCATTGGTAAAAAGTCATAGGCAATGATGGATTTGTGGTGCTTTTGCTGTTACTTAATTATATTGCAAGCACTTGAAATGATTTGAATGTAAAAGCGAACAAGCAAATAAGCCGGAAATCCGCATTATCACGCATTTCTTTTCAAAGACAGACGATACTTCGAATTCGGATTCTTATGCTACTTGAAAGCAGACATACATATGTAGGTATGTAAGGTCAACCATCGCGGAAGGGGGCTAAGTATGTCTACATGCGGCTTCCCAGCAAAAAACTTCAAACTCTTAAATTACGTTGAACCGCATTTTACCATTTGCCATTTAGCTTATTTCTTTGTAATTGGTTAACACCGACGCGAAGCTGGGTTACGAAAACCTAAACCAATTAAAATTTTGGTCTCGACTTTAGTAAAAATTCGCAATCAATTGCTGCAAAGGCGATGCGCCAAGAAAGTCAGACTAGCATCTTGCAATGTATTGTAGATACAAACAAATTTATCATTAGTGCGCATTTATATATTTATACTCAGCTGTACTAGTACACAGAGTGTTATAGTTTTGATTTCATAACGGTGGATTGTAACAGAATGAAATAATCGAGATAGATATAGACTTATATATATCAAAATGATCAGGGTAAAAAAAATTGTTCCTGAAAAACTTTTCGTTAAAAAATTCAATTTTAATTATGAAAGAAATGTAGCTTCTTTCAAAATTGACGTCTCGCCTAAAGATTATGACATTGTTTTAAAAAAAACATTTTAGCCAGCCGGGACCAGTCCGCGAATTTGAAGAAAGGCCTAGATCCGTTAATAACAACTTACCAAAACTCGTCCTGCCTAGCAATAGCTCAAAAAACTAATAAATAAATCTGCCCTAAACATTTACTATCAAAATGTTCGGGGCTTAAATACTAAACTTACAGACTTTTATCTAAAAACTTTTAATTGTAACTTTCAAATAATTTCTTTTACCGAAACATGGCTTAAACCTCATATTTTTAATTCGGAAATCTTTAGTAAAGAATACCAAGTGTACAGAAATGATCGCTTGAACAGGGTCGGTGGAGGGGTACTAATTGCGGTTCATTCCTCAATTCCATCTGAAGAAATTAATGTAGCTGCAGGGGAATCCATTGAGTTTTTGTGCATTCGGATAAAAGCTGGCAAAGGGCATATTTACCTGGCAGTTATTTACATTCCTCCTTCTTCCGAACAGTCAGTTTACCTTCAAAGTGTTTCCTTGCTGAAACGTGTCGATTCAAGAAAGACGCCCTTGGATTCTTTTATAGTCTTGGGCGACTTTTGTCTTCCGCACGTTTCATGGAGCGAGGAAAACAATGAAATCATGCCGATTACATCTAAGGCTAATTGTACTGACTTTTTAGAAGAAATGTCGGATCTCTGTCTTCATCAGGTAAACGTCATTAAAAACAAATTCGTAAAGGTACTTGATTTGATATTTGTAGATGACGTTTCTAATTACTATGTGAATAGAACTGACCCCCTTATTTTCCCTGAAGATGCTTACCATCCTTCATTGGAGTTAATACACGAAATTATAAGCGATGATGATCATTGTAGCTCAAAAACGTCTGATTCGTGTTTTCGTTTTAACTTTGCTAAGGCTAATTATAAAAAACTTAATAGTGAACTATCTAAACTAGTCTGGCCAAACTATGATGGCAACGTTGAACAAAATGTTTTGCATTTTATTAACACGATCCACTGTCTGTTTGATAAATTTGTACCCAAACAGAAATACATATATGTTGAGCCCCTGCATCTGTGGGAAACTAAAGACTTGAGAGCCTTAAAAAATAAGAAATCTCGCATTTTTAAATTATATAAGAAGACAGGCTTGCGGAAAGTCTACCTTCAATACTCAACTTTACGACACAAATATTTTGCATTGAACAAAAAGTGCTACAATGATTATCTGAGAAAAATTAAAATGAACATTTTTCGTAACCCTAAATCATTTTATGGTTTTGTGAATTCAAAACGCAGAGTGAGCGGATTTCCCTCATCTATGAGTTTTCGGGATTGTGTGTCTAGTGATAATCAAAGCATTGCCAATCTCTTTGCACAATTTTTCGAATCTAATTATTCCAAAGATAACTTAAATTTCAGCATATACCCGTACCATCTTTCTCAAAATAATACAATTAATGTTACCTATATAAATTCATATGAAGTTTTAGATCACCTTAAATCACTGAAAGAGTCTTTTAGTTATGGTCCGGATATGATCCCCGCATGTTTCCTTAAAAACTGTGCGGATCTGATTTATCTACCTTTGTCAAAGCTATTCAACTTGTCATTGAAATTTGGTATTTTTCCTACTGATTGGAAAGAATCATTCATTATTCCTTTACATAAAAGCGGTATTAGATCTTCGATTGAAAATTATCGAGGCATAGCAAAATTGTCTGTTATCCCAAAGCTGTTTGAGTTGATTATAAGCAACCAGATAAAAAACTCGATTGAGTCATTGATTGTGAACTCTCAGCATGGTTTCTGTAGGGGTAAATCAACCATCACTAACCTTCGGGAATTTACAACAAGTGTTTCTAATGGGTTTAGGGAAAATGCTAAAACGGATGTTATTTATACTGACTTTAGTAAAGCCTTTGACAAGGTTAATCACAATTTACTTATCCACAAGCTTCAACTACTGGGTTTTCAACCTATCCTCCTAAACTGGATTTCTTCTTACATTTCTAACAGAACACAAAGAGTTGTTTATAAGAATGCATATTCTTTAGTATTTATGTGTCCTCTGGGGTTCCGCAGGGCAGCCATCTCGGACCGACTCTGTTCTTGTTGTTCATTAACGACATCTCATGTGCTATAAATTATTCTAAAGTTTTAATGTACGCAGATGATGTGAAACTTTTCAGGTCCTACACCACACCGGAGGAAAGATCGCTCCTTCAAAATGATTTAACCGGTTTGGTTACGTGGTGCAATATAAATCTTATGCCACTAAATCTAAATAAATATAAATTTATGTGCTTTTCGCGGAGTAATGTCGAACCCATAGCTTACGCCATTAATAATCATGATCTGGAGCGAGTTTATGAGTTTGTCGACTTAGGTGTAAGATTCGATTATAAACTTAATTTCAACCTTCACATCAACGTCATGATAAATAAAGCTAAAAGTGTTCTAGCGTTTGTAAAACGTTGGTCTAAGGAATTTAGTGACCCCTACGTAACTAAAGCCCTTTTCACAACCTTAGTAAGACCGACACTAGAATACGCATCCATAATCTGGAATCCGAGTTACAAAATTCATTCTGATCGACTTGAATCGATTCAAAAACAATTTTTACTTTTTGCATTAAGAAATTTGAATTGGAACCCTCATTGCAATCTTCCTTCGTACCCTAGTCGCTTAAAGCTTATTAACCTTCCAACTTTAGCTAGTCGTAGGGAAACTCTGGGTGTAATATTCGTAACGAAACTGCTGAAGGGATCAATAAATAGTCCATTTCTTCTTTCTGAAATAAGTTTAAACATTCCTGCCCGTCCATCAAGACATTACCAGCCCATATTTTTAAAACAATGTAAAACTAATTTTGAATTATATGAGCCATTCCGATATCTATGCAAAAGTTTTAACACATACTCTACCTACTTTGACATCTCTGACTCTCTATCCATTATAAGGAAAACTCTTCTTTCAATTCTTAACAAATAACAATTTGTCTACTAGATATAGTTTCCTTCTACTAATTTAGTATAATATGTATTTTATTGTTAACTAAGTAATTGCTTCTAAGTGTATATATAAACTTATGTATGTATAATCAGCTGATGAATTTCTATTCTGTAGCTGAGCAGCATAAGAACTCGACGTTTAACAAACTCCAGCCACTCAACACCTTGGCAAAATTAAAAAATATATATCCGTGCGTCATGCGGATTGCGCCATCTCGCGGCGGTCGGGCGGGATATGGAGGGTAAACCTTTGGGAATTATTATTAAAAAAAAAAAAAAAAAAATCGATTGAGCCAATTCCGTCCGTCCGTCCGTCTGTCCGTCCGTCTGTCCGTCCGTCTGTCCGCCTGTAAACACTCTAACTCGCGCAAAAATTGAGATATTTTGATGAAATTTGGAATGCAAGTTGGTATCGAGACTGGGACGGTTGGTATTGAAAATGGGCGAAATCGGACCATGACCACGCCCACTTTTCCTATATAGAAAAAATCGGAAATTTGTTATCTCAGCCACTAATATAGCTGGAGCGATGAAATTGTACCCACGTATTGAGCTCAGGCCCCTATGAAGAAATTTGATGAAATTTTGGAAAATGGGCGGTGCCACGCCCACTTATTAAGGGTCAAACATTGAAAGTTTTATGTCATAACTCAGAAACCATTGAAGATATATCGATAAAATTTTGTGTGCGTAATTTACTTACTTAGGCAAACATTTGGACGGAAAATAGTTAAAATGGGTTGACGGCCACGCCCACTTTTACATATGTGTATTATAAAGTGGCCTAATAAAAACATTTTAAGCGATATCTCTGTCAAATATAAAGATATATCATTAAAATTTTATGGAAGGAGTCTAACTACGAACATAAGACAAAAACCGTAAAAATTTTGCAAAATGGGCGTGGCACCGCCTCTTTTTAGAAGCTGGAATATACGAGATTTCTGAGCCCATAACTCGACAAATATTTGATATATAATGACGAAACTTGGTGTGTACACTTTTATTACTTGTGGTAATACGTGTTCAAAATTTTAGCGAAATCGGTTGACGACCACTCCCACTTTTATATATGGGTATTATAAAGTGGCCTAATAAAAATATTTTAAGCGATATCTTTGCCAAATATAAAGATAATTCATTCAAATTTTGTGGCGTGAGTTCCACAATAGACTGGAAACAAAAAAATATAAAAATTTTGGAAAATGGGCGTGGCACCGCCTCTTTTTAGACAAAGGAATATACGAGATTTCTTAGCCTATAACTCGACAAATAATTGATATATTATGACGAAACTTGGTGTATACACTTTCATAACTTGTGTTAATAGACACGCAAAAATTTATTGAAATCGGGTTATGAACACGCCTACTTTTTAACAAAGATATTTCTGGAACACCCTTTGGGAATTTGTAACGTGACATCTTTGTAACTAGAATGGAATGAAATTTTGCAAAAAGAATAATATTCATATGCTTAGTTGGATGACTGATAAAAATGTTGAAAATGGGCGTGGCTACGCCCACTTTATGCGGCACTCGCTTTATATAAAGTACACCGTGTTTCCATCAAACGAAAACAAACAATGAACGCATACAGCTGAGTATCTAATGTTCAATTCCACTCGAACTTAGGCTTCCTTACTTGTTTTATTTTACTTTCGCAGCGCTACTAATAATCACTAATAGTCACTTAGCACTGACAAAGGAGGATGTGAAAGCTCGAAACTAATAGTGCATATTCAGAAAAAGGGAAAGGAAAAGGAAGCAGCTGAGTTGCCTATAGCATGACATTTTCGAAACGCAGCAGACACATGTCTTGCCATTAGCTACATTTAGTGGTGCATATGTATTTATGTACATATGTATGTATGTACGTGTGCGCTGAATGTAACACATCCATGTTGTATGTCAGAGGAAAAATTACCCACACATAAACGCAATCAACAAGTTCCTCCATTCAATCAACATTAACGGAGGGAAATGAGATCAAAAATACTTACAAGCCTACACATAAGTAAGCGGTGAAAAGTGAATATTCTTGCCTCAGCATTTATCAGCGAGTCTACAGCACGCTTAGTATAAAAAATTTTGCTTGCAACATGAAGCAAAAAAGTCTACAAATGTGAGAATATCTAATGGCGTTTTCTTTTCAGCAAAAAAATGCTGCCCTTCTATATCCCAATTATCGAATTGCGTAACCTAACTTTCTATAAAATGGCTAAATTTGTAGATAATGGTGCCCTCTTGCTTAGCTAGAGGTCAATATTCGGTAAAATTACCAGACAAGCTTACAAAATAGCTAAGAAAATCAAAAAGGGCAACATTTTTTCGAGAAAAGAAAACGGCATTAGTATATACTCTTACATATGTACATGATATAAGTATACGTATGTGTTTCGGGTAGTTGATAGTGGAATAGGTCCATATGTAGTAGAAGTTGGTGTTGGTGTTGGCAGCAAGAAGCCATATAGTTAGCAAATGTCGTTGGCATCGAGTTGAAAAAAAATAAATATTGAATGACATTAAGTGTGTGAGGAGCATTTAACACCCAAACACGTTCATAAATATACATCATTGGCAGACAGATATGTATTGTATACATACATGTACGCCAAATGCTGCAACCAAAGGCAAAATATGTTTCTTTTATCACGTTAGAGTGCGCAAATAAATAAGGCAGTTACTTACACTTTTTGCGAGATGCCATCATCTAACTCCTTACATTAACTTCAACTGCACATGGGTGCATGTGTAGATAATCTTCTTCAAAGAAAAATTACCTTCATTTTATGATTTCTCAGTTTTTTTCTCTTAAAGACAGTTTGGCTGAAGCAAATTGTTTTTGTGTATGGCAATTTCTTCTTGTGGCCGCTGTGGTGCAGTGGGTAGAGTGCTCGCCTGCTATGCCAGAGGTCTCGGGTTCAAACCACGGTCCGAGCAAAACACCAAAACATTTTTTCTAATTAGTAAAAATCCAATTATTGGGTTTTTTAAGAGCAGCGGTCACCTCTCGGCAGTGGGCGGCATACCCTCCGAGAGTATTTCTGCCATGAAAAAGCTTCTCACAGCATAAAACTGTAGGTCCACCCAATTAGTAGGAAAAACAAAAAGGAGCACACCTCGAATTGGGAGAGAAGCCCGGCCATAAAACTCGTCAGAGTTATAATAGCGCCATTGTATTATTATAATTTCTTATATACTTTTTAGTTTCAAAGGATACTTAATAAAGTAAAGAGATTAAATAACAGCGGTTTCCCACATGTGATTGCAGCTAAGCAAAAAGGAAATTTACGTAAAAGTATAAATCATTTTATATGAAAAATCATTTATCCATATACTTAATATTTAACGAACTCTATTAATTGTCAATTTACGAATATCATCCCTACATACAGTAGGCCGTTCAGTAGGAACACTTCCCACAAAAATTCGTCTGCTTTGACAGTTGCAATTCGGATCCTATTTACAGAGTAAATTTAAGGTGGAAGCCCGATTTAATCATTCTGATCGATTCTGCATTATTACTTCATCTGCCTTTTCTAAATTTGTGTATGTAAAACTTCCATAGCCAATTGCAGAAATCACCGTGATGAAAGGAAACTGAAGCGAAATGAGCAAGAAACTTCAACTTTTGTTGGTCTAATTTAGCTGTGGGAAATTTTGGTTTGTTTGGGGGTTATGTTATTCCATAAGCATTTTTAAGTAATTGCTCACTTTTCACTGGTAAAACAAGCAATATAAACCTGAAATTTGATATTCTTTATACAAAATTGAGGATTTAAGATTTTTAAAGGAAAAGCGAAATGCGTTTTCAAGGTTATTTAATGTACCTATGGTTTAAATCTCATAATTAAAGAATTCCGTGTTGTTACTCAGTGTCACATTTAGAATATATGTATAACGAGAGTTGAGATAATGAACACTCAACTTAAACATAAAATAATATATTTAATTCAACTCTTTTGCCAATTTTGTTACATATATGCATATATGCAAATATGTAATTTGCATTTACACAATTCAGCGCGTATCACAATTGGAATGATAAGTTTTTGTTGCTCAATCAGTAGGTACTTCTCTATGCACGCACGATGTGTTAATTTAGTTTTTAACTATCAATACTCCATATACTAATTATAATTAATATTAATTAATAATTAATTAATTAATAATTAATTAATTAATAATTAATTAATTAATAATTATTAATATAAGTTCTGATAATAAGTTATTTGATATTATTCGCTGTTCAGCAACGCAATTAAATTATGTTTATTACCAAATTTGGCATCTGTTCACCAAATAGTTTTATTCGCTGTTGTTTACGCGGCCAAAGTATGTATATAGTAATCCAATATAGTCTACTTTTAGGTGCAGGCTTTAACATTTGCCAAAGAGCACAGAGCTAACAGGCGCGCCTAGGCGGTTTCAGAGTGCGAATATATATATATTTTTTTTCCACTTACCATGTAAATACAGTTAATTTATGCTCGGAAGCAGCATGTTTGTTGATTTAACTACAAATTTAGCGATGCGTACAAAAAATTTGTAGACAGGGGAGTAGTGGTGTGTGAGAAAAAAAAAATAAAAACATGTTAGAGTTGGCAGTAGATGTGGGCATTGTGGTTAGAAAGTACTTAGATACGTGGAAATTAGTTTGTTTGTTTGCTTGTAGCTTTTGCTGGCTGAGTTAGTTATTTTTATACTCAGCTGTACTAGTACACAGAGTATTATAATTTTGATTTCATAACGGTGGATTGTAACATAATGAAATAATCGAGATAGATATGGACTTATATATATCAAAATGATCAGGGTGAAAAGAGAAATCGATTGAGCCATGTCCGTCCGTCCGTCCGTCCGTCCGTCCGTCCGTCCGTCCGTCCGTCCGTCCGTCCGTCCGTCCGTCCGTACGCACGATAACTCGCGTAAAAATTGAGATATTTTGATGAAATTTGAAATGCAAGTTGGTATCGAGACTGGGACGGTTGGTATTGAAAATGGGCGAAATCGGACCATGACCACGCCCACTTTTCCTATATAGAAAAAATCGGATATTTGGTATCTCAGCCACTACTATAGCTAGAGTGATAAAATTTTACCCACGTATTGAGCTCAGGGCCTTATGAAGAAATTTGATGAAGTTTTGGAAAATGGGCGGTGCCACGCCCACTTATTAAGGGGCAAACATTGAAAGTTTTATATGTCATTACTCAGCAACCGTTGAAGATATATCGATGAAATTTGGTATCCGTAATTTGCTTACTTAGACAAATGTTTTGACGAAAAATTATCAAAATCGGTGGACGGCCACGCCCACTTTTATATATGGGAACTATAAAGGGGCCTAATAAAAACATTTTAAGCGATATCTCTGTCAAATATAAAGATCTATCACTGAAATTTTGTGGTAGGAGTCCAACTACGGACATAAAACAAAAAATACAAAAATTTTTGAAAATGGGCGGTGCCACGCCCACTTATTAAGGGTCAAACATTGAAAGTTTTATATGTCATAACTCAGAAACCGTTAAAGATATATCGATGAAATTTGGTACGCGTAATATATTTACTTAGCCAAATGTGTGGACGAAAAATTATCAAAATCGGTGGACGGCCACGCCCACTTTTATATATGGGAACTATAAAGGGGCCTAATAAAAACATTTTAAGCGATATCTCTGTCAAATATAAAGATCTATCACTAAAATTTTGTGGCAGCAGTCCAAAGACGGACATAAAACAAAAAGTACAAAAATTTTGGAAAATGGGCGGTGCCACGCCCACTTATTAAGGGTCAAACATTGAAAGTTTTATATGTCATAACTCAGAAACCGTTGAAGATATATCGATGAAATTTGATATGCGTAATTTTCTTACTTAGGCAAATGTTTTTGCGAAAAATTATCAAAATCGGTTGACGGCCACGCCCACTTTTATATATGGGAACTATAAAGGGGCCTAATAAAAACATTTTAAGCGATATCTCTGTCAAATATAAAGATCTATCACTGAAATTTTGTGGCAGGAGTCCAACTAGGGACATAAAACAAAAAATATAAAAATTTTGGAAAATGGGCGGTGCCACGCCCACTTATTAAGGGGCAAATATTGAAAGTTTTATAAGCCATAACTCAGAACCGTTAAAGATATATCGATGAAATTTGGTACGCGTGATATATTTGCTTAGCCAAATGTGTGGACGAAAGATTACCAAAATCGGTTGACGACCACGCCCACTTTTATATATGGGTATTATAAAGTGACCTTATAAAAACATTTTAAGCGATATCTCTGTCAAATATAAAGATCTATCACTGAAATTTTGTGACATGAGTTCTACAATAGACCGGAAACAAAAAATAAAAAAAGTTTATAAAATGGGCGTGGCACCGCCTCTTTTTATACAAAGAAATCTACGAGCCTATTACTCGACAAATAACTGAGATATTATGACGAAACTTGGTTTATACACTTTTATAACTTGTGTTAATAGACACGCAAAAATGTATTGAAATCGGTTTATGACCACGCCTACTTTTTAACAAAGATATTTCTGGAACACCCTTTTGGAATTTGTAACGTGAAGCCTTTGTAACTAAAAGTCATAGAGGGATGCAATTTTGCACTAACAATAATATTTATATGCTTATTTGGATGATTGATACAAAGTTTGAAAATGGGCGTGGCTGCGCCCTGTTTATGCAGCACTCGTTTCATATAAAATACACCCTATATCGAACAAACGCAAACAAACAATGAAAGCATACAGCTGAGTATCTAATGTTCGATTCCACTCGAACTTAGGCTTCCTTACTTGTTAGTTTAAGTTATGCTCTGCTGGCGGTTTCTAGCGGTTTCATTTGAATAACAAAGAAACATTGTATTTTGGAACAAAACATGTTTTTTTTGTTATCAAAAATGTTTCTTTTAAATATTTTTAAATCATTTATTTAATTATGCTTCTCTTTAATTAAGTTTAGAAGAAGGATGATACATATTCAGAGAAGAAGGGCAGTATTTTTTAAATGCAAGTCATGCAATTTATGACCAAGCATTTAAGCAGAGATGGAGTTTTGCTATAGTTAGCCCGGGGTATGTTTAACTACTAGTTAAATTGTCTGCATCTAGTTTAGTCATCTATGCAGAAGTTTTATGGAATGTATGGTGTGGAAATTCGTTTTTGGTGGTAAGGAAAATGTATAATCCACTGCTACTTTGCTAATTTTAGCACAACGATGAGAATTTCTAACAAAAAGGCTGAAGACGCAACGGCTCTCAATTCGAACTAGCAATTTCTATTGCTTAAATTACCAATTAAAAAACTAAAATACATATATGAAGTTTTACGGCACACAAAATATACAGATATTTATTTGTTTGGATTTCCCCCTTTTATATTTGTAAATTTTGAGCAAAAGCCCATTTGGTTGAGCTAGAAATAATTTACGTTTGCTTAGCTCTTCTATTAGACTATTCCGAGCTTTTGCTTGCGTCTGGAAGCCTTGGTTAAAGGAATGAAAATTTGTAAAAGAAAACAAGTGGCACGACAAAATTTACGACAACATATCCGTTTCTAATAATTCAAAGCCAGATGCGCTCATAATATGGACAAAAACAATACATCATGTATCAATGTATTTGACTTTTTGTGCAATCGTAAACACTTTTACTCACTCGATGCACCATTTAACGCAATTTTAATATTCTAGTCATGTTATATTTCATCTTAATTTTTAGCACAGTCATAACACTTTAAGGTTATATTTAAGGACTTATTTGATTTAATATTTCGGGGTGGGAGTCGTCGATAGTTCCATTTACGATCCAATAGTAAAGTGTTTCTTGAAGAACTTTCAACAAAAAGCTGCCCAAACTCTTTAAGCTATAATAAAAGAATTCGTGGGGAGACGTAGGTACTTCATTTATAGATCTATAAAAACTCAGCGATGGCATTCACCTTTGCTGGATAAAGCTCAAATTATTTATGCAGTAACAGTGTCGTTATAAAACAGCTGATCAACCGAGCTTATGGGAAACAATGTATTTGATTAGTCATTCGATAACCGTAACGCTATCGGTAACAACCAAATGAATTTTGGTTTTCAGCCGTAAAGCTAACCGGCTGATCGATTGCTTGTTTCAGTTATTCACTGTCATGACCCAATAATAATATGGTCGTACCAATCAAAAGAGAACACGCAATTAGCATTTGGATAACTTACTTTATTAATAGTACTTGGATGACCGAGCTTATTTCGGGCTGCCATTTTTTCGAAAGTCTTCGCAAGCGAAATAAAAATTTAAAATAAAAAAATTAGTGGAAAAATTAAACTTTTGATTTTCTGCAGAAGCCGTTTGCGGGATCCTAATTATTAGGGCATGGAATTTCATGTGCTAAAAAATAAAAAATATGCGCATAAAAAATGCAACAAAAACTGAGAAATATGCATGAAAAATCAAAAAAAACAAGTAAGGAAGCCTAAGTTCGAGTGGAATCGAACATTAGATACTCGGCTGTATGCTTTCATTGTTTGTTTGCGTTTGATGGAAACACGGTGTAGGTACTTTCTATAAAGCAAGTGCTGCATAAAGTGGGCGTAGCCACGTCCATTTTCAACATTTTTATCAGTCATCCAACTAAGCATATTAATATTATTCTTTGTGCAAAATTTCACTCCTTTATGACTCTAGTTACAAAGATGTCACGTTACAAATTCCCAAAGGGTGTTCCAGAAATATCTTTGTTAAAAAGTAGGCGTGGTCATAAACCGATTTCAATAAATTTTTTCGTGTCTATTAACACAAGATATAAAAGTGTATAAACCAAGTTTCGTCATAATATCTCAATTATTTGTCGAGTTATAGGCTAAGAAATCTCGTATATTCCTGTTTCTAAAAAGAGGCGGTGCCACGCCCATTTTCCAAAATTTTTGTGGTTTTCGTTTTATGTCCGCAGTTGGACTCCTGCTATAAAATTTCAATGATATATCTTTATATTTGACAGAGATATCGCTTAAAATGTTTTTATTAGGCCACTTTATAAGACCCATATATAAAAGTGGGCGTGGTTGTCAACCGATTTTGGAAATTTTTCGTCCAAACATTTGCCTAAGTACATATATCACGCGTACTAAATTTCATTGATATATCTTCAATGGTTTCTGAGTTATGACTCATAAAACTTTCAATATTTGCCCCTTAATAAGTGGGCGTGGCACCGCCCATTTTCCTAAATTTTTGTGCTTTTTGTTTTATGTACATAGCTGGACTCATGCCACAAAATTTCAGTGATAGATCTTTATATTTGACAGAGATATCGCTTAAAATGTTTTTATTAGGCCCCTTTATAGTTCCCATATATAAAAGTGGGCGTGGCCGTCAACCGATTTTGGCAATTTTCCGTCAAAACATTTGTTTAAGTAAATAAATCACGCATACCAAATTTCATCGATATATCTTCAACAGTTTTTGAGTTATGACTCATAAAGCTTTCAATGTTTGCTCCTTAATAAGTGGGCGTGGCACCGCCCATTTTCCAAAATTCCATCAAATTTCTTCTTAGGGGCCTGAGCTCAACACGTGGGTAAAATTTCATCACTCTAGCTATATTAGTGGCTGAGATACCAGATTTCCGATTTTTTCTATATAGGAAAAGTGGGCGTGGTCATGGTCCGATTTCGCCCATTTTCAATACCAACCGTCCCAGTGTCGATACCAACTTGCATTTCAAATTTCATCAAAATATCTCAATTTTTGCGCGAGTTAGAGTGTTTACAGACGGACGGACGGACAGACGGACAGACGGACAGACGGACGGACGGACGGACGGACATGGCTCAATCGATTTCTCTTTTCACCCTGATCATTTTGATATATATAAGTCTATATCTATCTCGATTATTTCATTCTGTTACAATCCACCGTTATGTGATTAAAACTATAATACTCTGTGTACTAGTACAGCTGAGTATAAAAATGCATTAATTCATGTTTATTGAAGTTACAATTGGCGTTTTCGATTCGCCATCAGACAAGCGAGGTCGGATCGAACAAAAATGTTTGAACCCATAATTGGCGTTTTCTATTCGCCATCACACAAGCGAGGTCGGATCGAACAAAAATGTTTGAACCCATAATGAGTAGTAGCCATACTCGCTAACTGGTCGATAAAAATTTCCCTCTGCTCGCTATCATTCACATATAAATTTGGCAGAGGGAAATTTATAGCCAGCAGAGAAATTGTGAATCGAAAGCGGCTAATAGTTAAATAAATTAGGTACAAATATTTTTTAATTCAATTTTGCTCTTACGTTGTACGTTTATACATATGTATGTATGTTTTTATATTTAGATATGCACATAAATTCAGTCTTGAACATTTCATAATTTGTAAAGGTTAATCCTTATTTAACGATTCATTAGCGTACACAATGAAATATTTTTTCATATTCTCAAAAAGAAAACTTTGCCGATTCGGTCGAAAAAAGCTCTTAAACATAGGAAACGAACGTTCCAAATCCACAGAGGTAATAGGAGCATGTTTGAAAACGGCTCTTTGTCGACAGGTATGCACCGTATCGAATATACTAATAATAGCCGTGTTCACACGAAACTCTATTCGTCGTCAGATGACTGTTATGCATGAATTTCGTTTGTATAAAAGTGTCAACTAGCAAATTACAAAAATAGGCAATATAATGCGAAATATGTAATAAAAAAATGCAAACAACGCAAAATATGTAAAAATATGCATATATGACCAAAATATGCAAAATATGCAAAAAAATTTGAATGCTATTTTTAAGACAATTTCACGATTCGCAAAGATTGTTTATTTATTTTGCTCTACCTAAATCTAAGAAAAACATGTATTTGAATAAATTTCCATGCCCTACCAATTATATATACACAAGAATTGCTCGTTTAAAGGTATTAGATAAATTTGCTTTTTATACTCAGCTGTACTAGTACACAGAGTATTATAATTTTGATTTCATAACGGTGGATTGTAACATAATGAAATAATCGAGATAGATATGGACTTATATATATCAAAATGATCAGGGTGAAAAGAGAAATCGATTGAGCCATGTCCGTCCGTCCGTCCGTCCGTCCGTCCGTCCGTCCGTCCGTCCGTCCGTCCGTCCGTACGCACGATAACTCGCGTAAAAATTGAGATATTTTGATGAAATTTGAAATGCAAGTTGGTATCGAGACTGGGACGGTTGGTATTGAAAATGGGCGAAATCGGACCATGACCACGCCCACTTTTCCTATATAGAAAAAATCGGATATTTGGTATCTCAGCCACTACTATAGCTAGAGTGATAAAATTTTACCCACGTATTGAGCTCAGGGCCTTATGAAGAAATTTGATGAAGTTTTGGAAAATGGGCGGTGCCACGCCCACTTATTAAGGGGCAAACATTGAAAGTTTTATATGTCATTACTCAGCAACCGTTGAAGATATATCGATGAAATTTGGTATCCGTAATTTGCTTACTTAGACAAATGTTTTGACGAAAAATTATCAAAATCGGTGGACGGCCACGCCCACTTTTATATATGGGAACTATAAAGGGGCCTAATAAAAACATTTTAAGCGATATCTCTGTCAAATATAAAGATCTATCACTGAAATTTTGTGGTAGGAGTCCAACTACGGACATAAAACAAAAAATACAAAAATTTTTGAAAATGGGCGGTGCCACGCCCACTTATTAAGGGTCAAACATTGAAAGTTTTATATGTCATAACTCAGAAACCGTTAAAGATATATCGATGAAATTTGGTACGCGTAATATATTTACTTAGCCAAATGTGTGGACGAAAAATTATCAAAATCGGTGGACGGCCACGCCCACTTTTATATATGGGAACTATAAAGGGGCCTAATAAAAACATTTTAAGCGATATCTCTGTCAAATATAAAGATCTATCACTAAAATTTTGTGGCAGGAGTCCAAAGACGGACATAAAACAAAAAGTACAAAAATTTTGGAAAATGGGCGGTGCCACGCCCACTTATTAAGGGTCAAACATTGAAAGTTTTATATGTCATAACTCAGAAACCGTTGAAGATATATCGATGAAATTTGATATGCGTAATTTTCTTACTTAGGCAAATGTTTTTGCGAAAAATTATCAAAATCGGTTGACGGCCACGCCCACTTTTATATATGGGAACTATAAAGGGGCCTAATAAAAACATTTTAAGCGATATCTCTGTCAAATATAAAGATCTATCACTGAAATTTTGTGGCAGGAGTCCAACTAGGGACATAAAACAAAAAATATAAAAATTTTGGAAAATGGGCGGTGCCACGCCCACTTATTAAGGGGCAAATATTGAAAGTTTTATAAGCCATAACTCAGAACCGTTAAAGATATATCGATGAAATTTGGTACGCGTGATATATTTGCTTAGCCAAATGTGTGGACGAAAGATTACCAAAATCGGTTGACGACCACGCCCACTTTTATATATGGGTATTATAAAGTGACCTTATAAAAACATTTTAAGCGATATCTCTGTCAAATATAAAGATCTATCACTGAAATTTTGTGACATGAGTTCTACAATAGACCGGAAACAAAAAATAAAAAAAGTTTATAAAATGGGCGTGGCACCGCCTCTTTTTATACAAAGAAATCTACGAGCCTATTACTCGACAAATAACTGAGATATTATGACGAAACTTGGTTTATACACTTTTATAACTTGTGTTAATAGACACGCAAAAATGTATTGAAATCGGTTTATGACCACGCCTACTTTTTAACAAAGATATTTCTGGAACACCCTTTTGGAATTTGTAACGTGAAGCCTTTGTAACTAAAAGTCATAGAGGGATGCAATTTTGCACTAACAATAATATTTATATGCTTATTTGGATGATTGATACAAAGTTTGAAAATGGGCGTGGCTGCGCCCTGTTTATGCAGCACTCGTTTCATATAAAATACACCCTATATCGAACAAACGCAAACAAACAATGAAAGCATACAGCTGAGTATCTAATGTTCGATTCCACTCGAACTTAGGCTTCCTTACTTGTTATATTTTACTTTCATAATAAAATAGTAAAATTTTTTAGAAATTGTTGTGCATATGGTACTAGCATTTGTCTTCTAATTTTCGTTCAAGTGTTTACATGTAAGTAAAGATATTTTGTATCTGTATTATGCTTGCGCAACTGCTCAGGTTGCAAAAAGTTGCAGACAAGTGCGATGTTGGCAGGCAATCAAAACAGGAAACTACGTGACTGCTGTGGGTCGTAAACAGAGAACTTGAAAATTCATTGACCTTCAAACGCAGTCTACAGGTGCATTCTCTAAAGCTATTGCAGGCAAACAATGAAGTAATGAACAGAATTACTTACGTGTGTAGAGTTTTAGGCAAAGAAATAGCGATTAATAGATAATAGAGATAAAGCTCAGATAGGGTAGATATATGGAAGGAGTCGATAAATGTATCTGTACATAAATTTATAAATTTATGGGCTTCTCTCTGTTGTATCCAATTAGGTAAATTGCTTTATCCCATGATGAGACTCAGCGCGGCTATATGGCCTCCTTGACATAGTCGAAAGGCCCCACCCAACTGTCACCGTCCGACAACTCAAAAGTTCCTACATTCAGCGCTGAATTCGGATCCATTCGAGCCCATCCAACAGCGCCTAAGCAAGGACGTTCTTAAAGGCACCCGAAATATCAAAAAATATACCTATCGAACTCCCTGTAGTGAAGGGCCTTTTTGATATGTTGTACAACGTTGAGATTCTTTATCCTGTTTCTCCTCCATCACGATAAGATAAATGCCTGGCTCGCGCCTTGAGCGGACCTACTCGATCGGACAACATCTTTTGCTAGCTCTCCGCCGCAATTTTTTTTGGAAAAATTCTAAAAGGAAAAATAACAGGATATAAAAACTCTAAGTAGTTTCAGTGGTTTAAGCCATAATTTCTATTTATAAAGGAATAAATTGCCACTTTGATAAAATGCGTTTCTCCCAACTAGATGCCTGTCAGGTGAGCAACGTGATTTTATTTAGCGCCACGTGGAGCAGCAACAAAACAACAAAGCCAAAATAAAAACAACACTTAACACAAACTTGGAGAGCATTTCCCGTCACAAGTGCTCCAGGCGCAACATTCGACAGAGTTGTTTAAGAGCGGAAGGAGATTGTTAAGCGTTGGGAATTATGTCATGAAGTAAAAACTACAACAACTGTTATACAACACGAATACAAAAGAAAGTTGAGTCGCTTTTCACTCAGTGTAATCAATCAAATACAGCTAATGGGTTTGTGGGTTACACTTGTTTGTTTCTTGTCTTTTAATTTGTATAAATGATTCAGCTAAGCCCTGTATTAAGGTAATATTATTCGTGAAGAAGCGAAACTCGAAGTGCGATTGGGGTTGTAAAGTCAAAGTGAAATTAAAAGGGGCTCACTTTACTTAAACATATACATAAATCTCTTTAAAACTTTACAAACTATATAATGTGTTTTCTCTGATTCGGAGGTTTACTTAGCTTAAAATCAATATGCCAATCCACCACTTGAACTGTACTGAGTTTCTGTTACAAAATGACGTCACATTAATACGTTCCACACTTTGTCACCACCTAAAAGGCAAGTGAGAATCTATCGAATGACGTCATTATGGCGTCACTCAGTCGAAAACATTAATAGACTTCAGTTACAGAAACTCAGTATTGTTCATAGATATAAAACTTTCGGATATGCTTAGAATTCATTACCCAAACATTAAACACTCTTTAATAATCAAAAAATTAATTTCACATATTTCAAGCGAACTATTTTCCTAGAAGTAGTGCTCTTTCTATTGTGTGAACTATAGTTATGTAGGTATCAGACCTGTAAAATACTCAGTATATACTGGTACTAAGTACCAAATAAGTAAAAGTACCACAGTAATTGTACTTAGAAATTTGAAGTGCAAGTACCACAGTACTTGGAAATTCCAAGTACAAGTAAAAGTACTTATCAATGTACATGCAAGTACTTTTTGACAAACTATTACAGGTTGTTTCAAACAAAAAAATATCACCTCAGTTGATTTTGATTTAAAATTTTTATTTCGATCAAAACATTTTAAAAAGCAAACCAAAATCACAGATATGTGTAAGTACTTAAAAAGTACTTATCAGTAGAGTACTTGTAATTGTAAAATTCAACTATCTACTATAGTACTTGTACTTGTACTGGAATTTCTAAATACTGAGGTACTGGTACTTGTACTTGTACTGGTACTTGTACTTTACAGGTCTGGTATGTATGTACAAATATACAATAGGGTTGTCCTTAAAATCAAATTAGAGATTTTCTTCGGTCTCACCGCCTACATCGGTTACAGCATTCAAAGATACCACATATAAATTTTGGCCCTGATCGGAGATTGATAAAGGGTGTCACACAGGGGTCAAAATTCAGATGACCATATGAAGACTCAAAAGAGGTCAAATTTCAGATAACCATATGGAACCCCTGTGCGACATCCCTTAACCATTCCCGATCGGGACAAAAATTTATATGTGATATCTTCGACTGTATTAGGATCGGTCTACGGCGTGAGGTTGAGGAAATATGCTATAAAATTTGTCTCCATACATTTAGGGACCACCCTAATATACATGCTATATTTCTTTGCTTTTGCCATAGAATTTTGCACTTTTAAAGTTTGTTTTCAAGAGTCAGTTTTTCATATTAAAATCACTTTATTTTGCCGAATACTTATTCAATAAACTTTTCAATAGTCTTTGCCTTTTTAAGACAACTCGTGAGCCCGTGTCCATGGGTAAAGTTGCAAAAGTTTGCTTTTAAACTTTTTGTATTTCAATTTTTTTAGCATACTAAGGATTAGTTATTTGCTATTTACAACAAAAAAATTTCATGGCGTACATCGAAGGCGATTTGTAATAGCAAATGTTGCAAGGAAACAAACTTCCAAATTGTGGGTGGAACAGCAAAACTCAAGTAAATTATTTAGCATAGAGGGCAGCTGAAAGTGACAAAGTTTTTCGGCTATTTTAAGTGAGGAAATTCATATATACTCGTAAATAAAAGTAAAGTGTCACTATGGTGGGTAGAGTGTTCGTCTGCCGTGCCGGAGGGCTCGGTTTTACAATCGCACTCAATGTTTTATTGACTAAAAATATACAATACTTTTGAAAACTGATATCAATATTTACAATCATGCACACACTTTTTTGAAAATAATTATGGATGAATGAAATAAGTATTGATTGAATCAGTTTACAACTCTGATACATACACTGAAAAAACAACTTACTCAGATTATGGAAAAATGGGAATGATTCGGCGCTAAAGACATATTTCCATATTTTGATGTACGATTTGCTTCAAATCAAGGAATAAAAACCACGTTTTAAAGAAAATTGTACATCAAAATATCGAAATATGTCTTTAGCGCCGAATCATTCCCATTTTTCCATAATCTGAGTAATTTTTTTTTGAGTGTATGTATGTACATATATTTACATAACAACATGGCTGTTTTTCTTTGTCATACAAGTAAATGAAATGTATTTCCTTTCGATTTACAGAGATTGTAACAGCTTTCTAAAATTTTCAATAGAAAAATGTATCAGAAGTATAAGCCTCACTGCAATGGCTTTTGGTGATATTTTAGTTTTACACAAATGCAAAATAATCGAGACAACCACTTTTTATGATTTTATGTTTTTACCATGAAATAGATTCAGTTACATTGTTACAAAGTTAATTTTAATCAATATATATATATATATGTTTTTGAGCCGATCCACACACATTCACGCGTCGATGTTCTCTCGGCAACTTCTCGATAACAACTGGTTTACCTCATACGAACGAATTGGGTCAAGTGTTAATTTAAAGATGACAGAGTTGTAACTGACGAGTAATATTTAGGGTTGCAATTAATGGTACTTGACTATGACAATTAATAAGTGGAACTGCAATTTGACAATTCGGCCAATCCTGACGACAAATCGTCCTCGATTTGGGGTTCTTCGTCACCAATTTCTGGACATGTCGAACACCAGGGCTTTATTTTGTCTGATGCGAATATTGAGCAAAATTTTCGTGATGTTATTTGCATGCCGGGAATGTCCTCAATCAAAAACCGATCTTTACCCAGTGCCTTGGAGATTTGGTAAGGGCCCCGGTATTTCGGCTCCAATTTACGTGATTCGCCTGTAGCTGTTGGTTCATTTTCGATGACAACAATATCACCTTCTTTATATATGGTAGGGTTTATATGTTTGTCATCGAACCGTTTTTTCCATTTAGCGCGCTCTTTGTTGATGTTGCCGAGTGCTTGTATACGTTTTTCGGTAATTGTGATATGCTGCACTATGTCATCGGAGTCATTGTTAATCGCAGCTATAAGACGGTTATGTACGATATTACGGAGATCGAAATCGAAGATTAGTTCATTCGGACTAAACCCGGTTGTAGCGTTTTTCTGCGAATTTATGGTAAATTGTAAATTTCGAAGAGTGGTGTCCCAGAGTTTGGCATTATCGGTGGACGTACGAATATAATTTAAAATAGTTTGGTTGGCACGTTCCACTTGCCCGTTGGCACGGGGAGTGCGTACAGCGGTTTTGATGTGCTGAATTCCGTTATCTTCACAAAAAGTTTCAAACTGCTTTGATGTGTATGAAGTACCTCTGTCGGTGACGATTTTTGAGGGTAATCCGAAATAACTGGTCAAATCGTTAATAGCCTGAATAACATGCGTTGTTTTTGTATCTCTTACTGCCTTCACTACTAAGAATTTTGTAAAAGCATCGGACATGGTCAAAATGTAGCAGTTACCCTTCTTGCTACGAATAAAAGGTCCCAGATGATCAATGTGTATTAAGTGAAAGGGTATGGGCTCTGGTGGAGTACCATACAAACGGCCTTCAGGTTTTCCCGCGTGTGCTTTCTGATAACAGCACTCAATGCATGATGCTATGTACTTCTGTACGTATTTTGTCATCTTAGGAAACCAAAACGTTTGCCGAATGCGGTCAAGAGTCTTATCTAACGCGAAATGGCCCATGTGGTCATGACAGAACTGCACGACACGCCATTTCACAGACTTTGGCACAACAAGTTTCAAACCGTTGGATTCAACTCTATACAATCGGTGATTTTTCAATCGATATTCTTTTCGTAAAATGGATTCGTTGGGTGATTTTATGTCGCCTTTTAACGTAAATATTATTTCGCGTAAATTATCGTCTTGGAGTTGCATTGTATATATCCAATCATTTTCATCGATAGTTACCTTCATGACACCTGCAGTCTCAACTTCTTTAGGAGGCTGATCTGGTGCACGACTCAATGTGTCGACATGAACCAAACGTGTGCCTGCTCGATGAACTGCTTCAAAATCGAATTCCAACAGCCTTAACCACCACCGTGCAATTTTTGCTTTTAGCTCCTTGTTATCACGAACTTTGGCGATAGCCGAACAATCAGTGACTAAACGAAACTTCTTGCCTAGTACATATGTTCGAAAACGCTCTAGCGTTTCAACCACAGATAAAACCTCCAATTCGTAACTATGGTACTTGCTTTCGGTGTCGGAGCAATGTCGACTGTAGTATGCAACAGGCTGCCAGGTTTTTGAATCATACGACTGCAATAGTACACCTGCAAGTCCAACGCTGCTTGCATCGGTATGTACTTCGTGGTGGGCGGCAACGTCATATAAAGCTAAAACTGGACTATTTGTAAGACAATCGATTAGTTTTTCGAATGCAAGCTTCTGTGGCTCACCCCAAGAAAAATTATTTACTTCCGTTTTTCGTAGAAGTGACGTAAGAGGTTTAGAAATAAGGGAATAATCTTGTACAAATTTTCTAAAAAACCCAGTAAGCCCTAAAAATCGTCGCAATTCGGTTATATTTGTAGGTGAAGTAAAATTTCGAATGGCAGATATTTTCTTAGTACCCGGCATCATACCCCTTTCATTGATGATGTGACCCAAGTGTTCAATTTCTCTCGCTAAAAATTGGCATTTATCTAGTCGTAGGGTTAGTCCGCTTTCTTTCAATATTTCGAGAAATTTTCGTAGACGATCTAAACCTTCCTGAACAGTTTTACTGGGTATTATAACGTCATCAAGATATGCTAATACCTCACCAGCCGGCATTTTCGTAATCAATCTATTCATAACTGATTGAAAACCCGATGGTGCATTTACCAACCCAAATGACATTCTGTTGAATTCGAAGTGTCCATCAGTGGTGATAAAAGCCGTGAATTTTTTTGATTCTTCGTCAATTTCGATTTGGTGATAGCCCATTCTCAAATCTAATGTAGTAAAGTAAGAATTACCTGAAAGTTGGGCAAACTGTTCCTCCATTACAGGCATTGGGAAAGGTGTTTTGGTGGTAATTTTATTCAAACATCGATAGTCCACGCAAAGTCGATGTTCGCCGTTTTTCTTTTCAACGAGGACAATAGGCGATGCATACGTTGATTCCGACTCCCGTATAATGTCATTATCGAGCAAATCACGGATTATATCGGCAATAATGGGACGTTTAGCGAAAGGAACGCGATATGGTTTCATTCTCACCGGAACGGTACTGTTTAATTCGATTGTCATTTTTGCCACGTTACATTTGCCGAGGTCTGATAGTTTTTCCGAAAACACATCTTGAAAATTGTTTAAAATAATGTTTAGTTTTCCACGATCTTCACTATTTAAGTAGATCAGATTTTTCGTTTATTTTAAATATTCGCTCTACCCGACAAATACCGTTTTCGATCACTAATCGTTTTCCGTTTTGGCACAAAGTATCTTCACCGAGTAATATATTTTCGCTTATCAATTCGTCATCTACCACTAATGCACAAACTTCCAGCTTTGTTTGGTCAATATCTACAGTTAGGCAAATTTCTTCCTTACACACAAATTCACCACCAGCAAAGCCTTTTAGCACTACCACACTAGGTTTCGGTTGGCCAAGTTTTGCTGCAAATGATTTTCTAATAAGTGTACGGCCACTACCTGGGTCAATAAAAGCAATTACGTTTTGATCATTCACGTTTATATTTTTCACAATGCCGTCATTACCTTTAATTATGTTTACTTTAGCCTTTTGATTTTCGGTACATTTTTCAGTGGTATGATTCGTTCGATTGCATTTTGCGCACCGATTTTTCTTTTGCGGTTCCGGACAATTTTTCGAAAAATGTCCGAGCTTTGAGCAGTTATAGCACTTTACATTATCAATACCTTTTAAAGTGGTATTTGCACTGTTGTTAACGCTTGGCGAATTTGTAAATTTATTTTTATTAATGTTACTCGCATTGGGTTTTACACCCGTATTCATTATTGGTTTTATTTCGTTGTAAATACAATACTCATTTATATCACGTAAGAGATCTGTACACTTTTGGTAATTATTTGAAATTTTCTTTTTTAGATCTGAATCGTTCATACCGTTTACAATATGCCGAGCTATAGCGTTTTCTGGCATACATGCTTTCACACCTATACTTTGCATTTTAAAGAAATATTCCTGAGGCGATTCGTTATTTTGTCTTTTAATTCGCGACATTTCAATATGTATATCCGCGATATTAACCGTGTACGGAAAGTCATCCAAAAACCGTTTTACAAACTGTTGCCACGAGGTAAACACTTCTTGTAAAGAATCCACCCAGTACTTGGCTGGACCTCGCATTTTCTGCTGGACAGCGAATATAATGATGCTATCGTTCCAACCGTATGCATTTTTCAATGTCTCAACTCGTTTAATGTATTGAATCGAATTGAGCGAAGTTTTCAATACCGGATTAAACTCAGGCAGCAGTTCCACCACATCGCGAACTTTACAGAAAGGACCCGTTACTACCGGAATAGGTTGTTCTGGTTGTACCGCGAATGGAACCGACGTATACCTAGGTAACACGTTTGGTATATTATTGAAATTAGTTGAGTACGTTACTTGTGTCTGTGGATATACGTTTTGTTGCGGATACGAATAACACGTTTGAGTGTATGGAATTTGCGTTTCGTTTCGTATATTTTGTGTACGTGGCACATCGTAATAAATTTCACCTGCTGCGATTTCACCAGATGTAGGTACGTGAACTTCTACTGGTGAAGAATTACGTTGTGGTATAAATTCATTGTTTGTACCTGTATTGCGCGATTGCATTTGCAATTGACAAATAGTCCTCTCCAAGTCAGAGATTCGTTGCAATAGGGTTAACTGATCACTTGCACTTTGGAAATTATCTTCGTTGTTATAAAATGCTTCTAGTCTATCTATTAATTCTGCTTTATTTCCCGTTTGTGGAATATTTGCTTCTTTGCATTTTTTTCGGAGTTGGTCTACTTTTAATTTTCGAAAATTCTCCATCGTTTGTTTTTATTACTCTATTCGTGTTTTGATCGTATTTTACGTATTTGTTTAGTTTTCTCTACCATGTGTACACATGTGTACGAACAGGACAACAACGTGTTGCGACCGTATATATATAATACTTATTTGCTTCTCTCTACACTACAGTATGTACATAATACATATGTATGCGCGCGAATGAGACAACAGTTTTAATTGCGAACGTGAATATGTTATTCATTCGTTTTCTCTACACTACCGTATGTATGTACATATGTGCGCGGCTGAGACAACAATTTTCGTTGGGAACGTGCGTATGTATATTACTTATATATTTGTTTTCTCTACACTGTCGTATATATGTATGTATGTACATATATGAGCGATTTAGATAACAATTTTCGTTGGGAACGTGCGTATGGATATTATTTATATATTTGTTTTCTCTACACTGTCGTATATATGTATGTACATACATATATGAGCGATTTAGATAACAATTTTCGTTGGGAAGTTTTTGAACGTTTGTCACTTTTCGTATTCACAGCACTGCCGTATGCCATGCATGAGAAAATAAAAATGAGCAGAACTTCACTATTAAGCGTAAGTGAATTTACTGATTTATATTGATTGCCACTACTCTGCCGTATGCCCGTGAGTGACCTACAATATTTTTTTCGCACTTTCGTTTCCAATGTAGAGCCGTATGCTTTTTAGTGGAGAAAAAAAAATTCACTTTTATGCGTAAGTGAATACTACGTAGTCTGTGTTTTTCAAAGTTTCGTTTTCAATGCACTGCCGTATGCTGTGAGTGAAAAAGACGACACATTATTATTCATTCAAATAGGCCGTATGCACTCGATAGAATGAGACAATACATATGTATGTATTACATTTATGTATGTATATCCGAAAATGCCGATTTATTATAGACGAAGATTGAATTCAACGTTGGCCGGAATTCGCGAACATTCCAGAGAAGTCTCAAGTTTGAACACGATTTTGTTTTAATTTGAACGTTTATGATTGCATATATATATGTACACATACATATATTCAATTATGCACACACATTTTAATTTGGCAATTTGTAGGCTGTAATCCCCTTCTGATAAATATCATCTGTATAAGCCTCACTGCAATGGCTTTTGGTGATATTTTAGTTTTACACAAATGCAAAATAATCGAGACAACCACTTTTTATGATTTTATGTTTTTACCATGAAATAGATTCAGTTACATTGTTACAAAGTTAATTTTAATCAATATATATATATATGTTTTTGAGCCGATCCACACACATTCACGCGTCGATGTTCTCTCGGCAACTTCTCGATAACAACTGGTTTACCTCATACGAACGAATTGGGTCAAGTGTTAATTTAAAGATGACAGAGTTGTAACTGACGAGTAATATTTAGGGTTGCAATTAATGGTACTTGACTATGACAATTAATAAGTGGAACTGCAATTTGACAAATGTTAGTGCTCGATTATGTAAATATAATAAAGACACATATGCATGAAAATGTGAAATTTAACAAAATTGACTGATGACTTTGTAAAATACAACGTAAAATTGAACTAAATGACGCAATGCTCCTGATTTTCTTGTTATTCAAGAACATTACTGTTTCTGTTCAGTAAACAAATAACAATAGCTTTACACTGAGAGAAAAAAAATATATGGAGGGGTCAAAGAAATTGTTTACCTATTTTGAACACTACTTTCTTTGTTTTGAGTAAATTTTCCTTAAAACATGTTAAAAGGTTTACAAATAATTGTTGTTACATGCGTTACCATGGTTTCATATACTTGTTTTGAAAAAATTCATACATTAAAATAATGAAAAATTCTTTAAGCGCCATTCCATTCCCAACTTTCCTTGTTTCGAAGACTTGATTTCTTTAATTTTGAGAAATTAAATTCCCATACAAATCCCCATGGCAACGAATTTGTTTGAATGTTTTTTTTTTTTTTTTTCCACATTTTTGAGAAAATTTACACAAAACAAAGAAAATTTTGTATTGGGACGCGTGTTCAAAATAAGGAAAATTATGTCTTTGATCGAGAGAAATTTTTTTTTTTTGAGTGTATGTTCATATTGTTAGATATAGATATTTTGGGGTATAACTTCTCCATTTAAACAGCTAAGGATATGAAATTTTGCAGTGTTTGTATCCATATAGAACTAAACTTGTTAATGTGAATTGTCAAGATCAAAATATGTGTAAATTAAACAAAATCAGGCCTATTCATGAAAGGTATGCAGTCTTCGGTACGGCCGAAGACGGCTGCGGTCTTACTTGTTTTAATTGGCGACACTAGTGATGTACCTAAATGAGCAATGCTTACATCTACACAAATATATGTAAGTACATAGATATCTACTTATGAGTATATCAAATGACAATTCATCATCATTAATTATAAGCAAATGAGTTTTCAACGTTCTCTATTAAACACTCACACCTTCCATGTATGTATGTAGCTGTCTCTCTGTGTTAATTATTTGTTGTCAGAACAATTTTCATATGAAAAGCCTTTACCATACACATATATATCTACTCATATCCATCTGTGCTCTGCGCGCTCTACTTATTATTATGCGAGGAATGTCATTAGCAATGCTATTTAATTTCATTCATTGTCCTGTCACATTGTCGACGTCCAAACACGGAGACACGAAGTTGAGCAACCCGCTGCTTTTGTTCGTTTGTGGGTGAGAAGGCGACGAGGAAAGGAGGGGGGCACCAAGTCGTCGGTGCTCGGACAACACGCTTTGTGCAGCAATTCTTATCGCCAGTGACCAATCACAGCGTTCGAAGAATGCCAGAACAAAACATAATGAACAAAAGTTGGCCAGCGACGAGTTGATGTGTTTGGACAAATGGAAGACAGAACAGCGGCACAAAAGAGAATCGTTGGATAATTTCGCGGCAGAGTTGCTGTGTTTGGACACGGACTTTGTGGTCATGCATTTAGATCAGGGCTGTCCAAATGCGATTCACTACCACAATCAAGCAACGATCGAAAAATGAGTGTGTGTTGGTGCGCCTACTGTATGCCAAAGTGAAAAATTACTAAAAATAATCAGTCTGCTTGCAGATGTTGAGCGAGCAGGGTCACGTGCGCACGCTTTGCGAAATTATGAAACAACACACATATATACATTTGTGTACATACGTTATATGCAAAATCTTCGTACTTTTGTTTGTTGTTTGGCATCTGTAATTAGAACAAAAGAATTTCAAGTGAAGACCAGCTAGCGACCACTTGCTTTCACGCCAGTCGAAGGCAACTTAATTATTTTTGCTAATCGACGATCGCCTAGTCCCATCGTAAGCGCTCGTTTTACGCTCTTTATTTGTCTGTAGTAGTGACAATCGGTGTGTATACGTACACAAGTGCTTACTCTCATTGCTCATATGAGTCGCATTTGGACAGCTATGATTTAGATTGCCATCAGATTATACGCAATCGGATATGCACTTGTATGCTTGTGATAGGTCATTTAACGATTTGTCTACCTTATATGTGCAGTGAAAAATACAGACACATATCTACAAGTGTATTCACACATACAGAAGTGACCGCGATCTAGCCCTAGTACATATGTATAATAACTAAAATAATTTTGAACTTATTTTACGCCAGCAACACAAACACCGCCCCCTCACGGCATTGCCAGATAATTTGGTGCAGTTATATATAATTTTCGTTGTGCTTAATGTGCCCTAAAATTTGTTGAAAATCTGACTTTGCCTACACGCAGTCTTAAGTTATTGGTTTTATATTTTCAGATTTATGACAATAAAATGGAATTCTATAAAATAGTAGAAGATCATCTTTTGAATATAATGAACTAAATTTTAACATTTTTGGTTTAAATTAAGGAATGATTCTTCCTGAATTGAAATTGAGCTCTAGCTATGTTTTAAAGAAATATTGTAAATGTCTAATTTTGTAAATGTGTAATTACCCAATTTGCCACTGAGTGAAGTCGAGTTCGAATCGAGGTCGATTCGACGTCGTTTTGGAGAACTCGCCGGGGTGAACTCGAATCGAAGTCTTTATTTTATAAAAAAATGAAAGTCGTTCCGACTTCGATTTATAACATCGGATCAATTTCGCCACGATGTCGGTTTGTCGAATTCGTGACGTGTATTTTCTAACAAAGCGGGAATGAATTCATATGTACATCTCAACTTATTTTATACCCCGCACCTCTTAGTCACAATTTAGGCTACTAACTTCACGATGAGCTTGAAGAACTGTCGTCCGAAGTGGAAACAGAGTGTAACCCGCTGTGCGGCGCAGCGTTACAAAGGCCTACTTGAATTAATTTGTATACATATACCTATGTATACATATTCACTTCAAACACTTGCAAAAAAAAGTAACGTTGATGTACACGGCATGAAGTGCATTACCTACTTTCAAGAAAAATTTAAAGAAATCTAAGCAACATTTGACATAGAAAATATATTGAACAAAAATATTTCATTTGTTTACAAATAATAAAAAAAATATTATGAAAAGATTACGCATTGTGAGCAGCGATTTTTGCGATTCAGGCGATGTACAAATGTGCTTCATCAGTCAGTAAGTAAACATAATTCAAGTATCCTGACTTTAATTACGTCTGTCTCCTGCTTTCTATAGAAATAATCACCCCGATTCTAAACGAAAAATCCACAAGGATTTTTCCGCTTCTCCCTGTTCCCTTATTCTAAACACAAATTCCTTGTGGATTTTTTCGCTTCTCCCTTTCCGGCTATTCTAAATGATGTTCGAAAAAGTGAAAAGCGAATAAGGAAGAAAAGTAGGTATCATGAATGAAAATAAAAGCGAGAATTTATGCCATTATTTTGTGAGATTTTTCACAAGACAATTTTAAGTGAATGTTGAACAAAATGTGAGTGAATATAACTTTTGTTAATAAAAAATACATAATTGAATTAATTATGGCAATTATGTACTGGCTTATTTTTATGACGGAAAGTATAAACAGCAAATAGATATTTTAGTAAGTTTATTGAAGGGGCAGCCGGATATTTCGCGGCTTGTAGGCTGTAGTATCCCTTCCGGTTGTAGTAAGGGTGCTTGTTTTGATATGGAGCGCTGATACGGACATGTGTTCCATCAATACATTCAAGGACACTAGAGATGTCGTAGTTTTAAAAACCGCACTTAAAAACTTTCTTTTTCGTCGCTGTTCATAGCTTTATGAATCCAAATCGGATACAACTCATTTTCAAAAATTTCAACAACTTTTAGAACTTTGCTGAAGGTGGATTGAGCCAATCAAACGTCAGAATTTTTTCCAACTCCCGTTTGATATCCGTCTTCAAGCAAAAAAACGCAAGAATGCGCATAGTTTTATTTAGGAGAGATTGCAAATAGTTTCTTTGGCTGCTGTGTATGTGATATTAAAATGTCCAATAAATATTTGGGTTGGCTTTCCAATAATGTCACACGCCCCGAGAAAAACGACTTTTACTGGGTTGTAGGGGAGGAGTAGGTTCTGAATCAGTTAAATTTAGGCGCCGGACGGACCTAGTTTTCCCGGAATTTGGTAAAGATGTTAAATTTTTACCAATAACAACCCCAATTCCTCATTTACAAAACCAATATCACTCTTTATTTTAGTCACAACACAGTATGTTGTTAATATACTTAATTAATTTTACAATATTGCGTTAAAATCACTTTTATTAAAAATGTTGCTAATAGCGACTTCACAGGGTGTACTACGCAGAAGGACATCACCGTGGCGGTAGCCACGGTTAGGGCACACGTCCGGGCGGATGGCGTAGCCCAGGGTTATTTTTTATGTGCGCGGCCGAAGGTCGCCAACGCAGAAAATTGTTCCGTGCAAAAGTTTTTTCGTTATCTTTCGAATTTATATGGAGTTACTAAACTTTAACCATAACTTCCTCGAAAAAGAGGTACGTCCGGCGCCTAAATTTTACGGATTCAGAACACTCTTCCCCTCCCCTACCACCCGGTAGAAGTCGTTTTTTTGGGGGCGTGTGACATTATTGGAAAGTTTCCCCAAATATTTGAACGCAGGTTTATTAATTCTATAGTGTTTAATAAAGCTGCAAATTAATAAAATCAATGCAATACTCTCAAAAAACTTTTATTTCCTATAAAGATTCCGTCAAACAGATTCGTGCCATCGCGCAATCTTCCTCTTATAGACCTCTGCCTCTTTCGAAAAGCAATACCATGTATATTCACTCTCAATTTTGTTAAATTTGCAATTTTTTAACAAAAATGCAAAATTTGTGGGGAAATTTCGATACGGGCCAGGCCCCTGAATTTTCGGTTTTTTTTTTTTATTTTAGGGTAGGGGGGTCATATGGATCACTAAAATGCAAACGAAATCTTGGGAAAACTTATAGTTTATTAATAATAAATTATTTTTGCGTAGTACACCCTAATGCGTTGGCGGCCTTCGGCTGCGCTTAAAAAAAATAACCCTCAGCCGACAGAATTCTCTTTCTGGAGTAAAATCTACAGACCGATCCACAGGTGTTTTGAGTAGAAAAACATTTTGCGTTTGCGGCCTTCGGCCTCGCTTCAAAAAAAATTACCCTCAGCCGGCGGTATTCCCTTTCTGGATTTATATTTCTGGAGCAGTCCACAGTATTTTTGCATAGTGGGGTTTTAAAATTTGTAAAATTAACATTCACATAACATATCCAGAAAATTTTATTGAAAAATTCTTAGTGGTTTGAAAATAAATACGGCATTCGCATAATATCGAAGGCGACACAGGTAGGCGCATAGGCAAATTCCGAAGTTACTTTTTTATTAACAAAGGTAGAGTGTAATGTAAAAATCAAAGCGAATTCACATCATGGCCCAATAGGAATGGGCCAGTCCCAAGTGAATTCAGGTTTTAACCAAGGCGAAATATCATTTTGACACCGCACTACCACATACAATAACAAAATGCATCGGAAATTTCTGAATCCGCTTATGCGCCTACCTTCCTAGATCTGCCTTGCAACAAAAAAGCTGACTTCGAAAATCCGCTCACATGTTCGAAATTCTGTTCGCCAGTTTTTCTTCTCGCTAGTGAAAGAGAATAGGAGGAAATTTTCCTGGTGAACAAAAAAATCCACAAGGGCTGAGATCCTGGCGGATATTTAGAATCGGGGTGAATATGTATATTATTCTTTACAGAAAGAAGTGCAGATCAAACGCTAGATGTTGTTTTGGAAAAACTGGAAACCATTCAAGAAACCCAAAAGAAGATGGTGAATTGTATTTATGGCTTTAAAATAAACCTGCTTTCGTCCAATAAAACCATTATCGTAAGAGTACCATGTTCTTTTTAACTAAATTTCTTGTATTGAAGAAGTGTTTTCTATGCTCACTGCATTAGCGACTCCCCGACGTTCCAATACTCCAAGCATTCATTATGAAGCTTTATCAAGTCGTATTGTACGTAGTCAAAGAGTCGGTTTTGCCCGTCGCTATCTTGTAATTTTTGCACGTCGTCAACGAGTCGTTTTGGCACGTCGTCAATGACTCGTTTATGTGGCTCGCTAGTGAACTGTTCTTTACATCCACTACCGACATCGCCGGCAGGTCGCACGCGATATTCGCCGGCGAACGAATCTTTCACTAGACTGAGCCGGAATCGAATTCGATTCGAAGTCGTTTGGCAAATTGGGTACTTTGTAAATGTAACTGTAAAAAAAACTTGTTAAACTAATACATATACCTAACTTGTCCCAAAACTATGGGTAAACTTTCTTCCAACTCACACCAAGAGGAAATGATAAAAAGCGTACAATAAAATACACATCAAGACACCAATTATACTACATATTTCGTATTTATTTCTTCGCATCTGCATGCAAATTCCATTGAAACGCTTCAAAGCTACATAATATTTCGTTTCGTTTGCCGTTTTATGCTTTGCTCTGGAAAATTGTTCTGCAAAATCCATAGACCTTTACGCAATGCTACATACACATACATACGCCTGTGTATGTACATTAGAATAGCGATTTAATCGCGACAACTGCTTTAGATTCCAATATTCTAAAGTTAGTTTAGCTTATGCCTGCCAACACAAAGTGTTGCACTTTCCGGCGTATGGCTGCTTTCAAAGTTTTCATTGAATGTGTGCACATACTTGCTGCTTGACATGCTTTTTGCTTTCCTAGCCTCCATTTTAAGTGTCGCACAACTTGAAATATTCAAACTATTTTTCTTCCTTATCTATATGGCTGTTTCCTTTTGTTCCGCTTATTCTCTACTCTAAGTTACTGGTTCAGCTGTGTCAGCTGTGGACAAAAGCATGGTAAAAAGCGCAATTAGTTAAAACAACTAAGACAGACCGTGGTTGTCTTCGGTAATTTCATTAATGGGAGGCAAGAAATGCTACATGGCTGCTTTCCATTAATTTGTACTGCCCATTTCTGTGGGTTTTATATGCAAAGATTTACTGCGGAAAATAGTTTCATATTCTTAGCGACTTAAATGAAGAGCTTATACTTGTGGCCGCTGTGGTGCAGTGGGTAGAGTGCTCGCCTGCTATGCCAGAGGTCTCGGGTTCAAACCACGGTCCGAGCCAAACAAATTTTTCTAATTAGTAAAAATCCAATTATTGGGTTTTTTAAGAGCAGCGGTCACCTCTCGGCAGTGGACGGCATACCCTCCGAGAGTATTTCTGCCATGAAAAAGCTTCTCACAAAAAATGCATTCGCCGTTCGGAGCCGGCATAAACCTGTAGGTCCACCCAATTAGTAGGAAAAACAAAAAGGAGCACACCTCGAATTGGGAGAGAAGCTCGGCCATAAAACTCGTCAGAGTTATAATAGCGCCATTGTATTATTATTATATTATACTCAAAAATGTCTGAATTTGAACAATGGCTTGTCTAGTGGTCTGACATACACAGGCAGATAAAACTTAATCGACGCAGCTCATGATTCTGATCACATCGGTACTCATTTGGTACTTTTAACATTCGTGTTTTGGACCAAAGCTATACTACCTGCACACTTTCCAATAGCTTGCGGATAAGAAATAAATTTTCCAAGAAAAACAGTACATCCGTAGAGGTGGACAAAAGGTCATGAAGCATAAGTTTACTGTTAAAAAAAATGTACATATCGCACCCCACATAACAAAGTGACATAACTCATTCAGAGTGAAGAAGATTCATAACCGTTTTCTTTCAGAATAAATATGTCAACCTTTCTTTTAATTTATGGTTTCTTTCCATTGCTATAGAAATTTTGGTGATTAAATTTAACTAATGAATTAAGCACACACTAGCAAATATATGTAAGTTAACGGCTCTTAATGCACTTTTTTGCAACCAAATTTAAAAATGTCCTTAATTGAACTAAAACAAGTAAAAGCGTGGCTGTCTTCGGCCGTACCGAAGACTTCATACCTTTCATGAGTGGGGAAATGAAAAGTTACCTATGTATGTACATAGCCGGATTAAATTTAATTTATAATTTTAATTCTGTGGGTTATTTATGGAAAGATTTATTAGAAAAAATGGTGTCTTGGCTATTTAAATGGAGGAGTTATACACCAAAATGTACATATCTGAACAATCGGTTGTATGGGAGCTATATGTTATAGTGGTCCGATCTTGACAATTTTCGGTAACCCTGTTTGAGCCCATATGGGTACAAATACTTAAAAATTGCACGCCGTTAGCTGTTAAAATGGAGGAGTTATACACCAAAATGTCCATATCTGAACAATCGGTTGTAGGGGAGCTATAGGTTATAGTGGTCCGATCTTAACAATTTTCGGTAATCCCGTTTGGGCCCATATGGGTACAAATACTTCAAAATTTCACGCCGTTAGCTGTTAAAATGGAGGAGTTATACACCAAAATGTGTATATCTGAATAATCGGATGTTGTGGAACTATATGTTATAGTGGTCCGATCTTGACAATTTTCGGTAACCTTGTTTGGGCCAAAATGGGCACGTCTACTTCAAAGTTTCATGTCCTTAGCTGTTTAAATGGGGAAGTTATGCACAAATTACATCCAAAAATTTCATGTATATCTGAATAATCGGTTGTTTTCTATATGTTATAGTGGTCCGATTCGGCCGGTTCCGACAAATGATCAGCTGCATATAACAACATACCTGTATTCCGAATTTCATTCAGATATCTCAAAAACTGAGGGACTAGTTTGCGTTCACACAGACGGACGGACGGACAGACGGACATGGCTTAATCGACTCAGCTCGTGATTCTGATCATATCGGTATATATTTTGGTGGGTCCCCCACGCTTCCTTCTGGTACTTTCGACAAAAATTTTTTGGCACTAAGTTATAATACCATTTCTTTCTCATGAAAGGTATAATTACTCATACGCAGTGTATCTACAACCAGATAATGTTAATTGAACTCAATAGCCGTTTTACAGCATGAGTGCTATGTTATTAGACAGGATTGCGATGTTAGTTCAGAGTGCTTTTAAAACAAAATTTTATAAAAAAAAATGTTTAATGATAAGGTTGTGATGACTTTCTAGACTTTCTTACTTGTTCTATCATTACTTCGCATACTTTTATTAATTTTCTGTTACAATATCTAAATATATATATATGTGTATATGTATATAAATATTTTGTCACTAGTTAGCCTACAAATGGTTTTTACATCTCTGTTAACAATGTCAACTTGTGTAGTCGAAGGGCGAAAATACTGAATATAATAAACAAGATAAAAACTGTAAAACAGCAAAGAGAAAAAAATTACAATAAAAGGAAAATTGTTGGAAAAAAGTGGTACGAAAGAAAGTGATGTACAAAACCAACAATGACATTGAAAATAAAATGAACTAAACTAGAAGTACATAGATTTAGTAGAGCGTGGCTAGGAAAAGTGCAACAAAGCATTATCTGGCGACTGCCGCAGCTTTCGGAAGTGACATCGAAAGACAATAAAAGGTTGAAGGACATGTTGGATGAGCACATTTATTGCGCTCGAATTGAATTGCACTATACACATCACAACTGGATAATGTAAACAATAAGAGCGATAAAAACACACACATACATATGTACGTGTAAATCTTTTATTTGACTTGGACAATTCATAAGTCTCAGCTTTGTATTCCGTCACTTTAAATATGTGTTTTGGTGACATGGGTTGTGAGCAACAACGATAGTGAAAATGTCGCCACACAGAGCCAAAATATCACCTAAAATGCCCTATAAATTAGAACAAAGTTTAGCGGATTTCTCTATGCTTTCTCTCCAATAAGATGCCCGTCTTATTATTACTGGATATTTCATTTTAATAAAACTAAGTAGATAATCTGTAAAACTAATATGAAAACCTTTTCAATATAATTAAGAAGATAACCCGTGGATTTTAGATGAAATCATTTTCAGTAAAATTTAAGAGATAACCTATAAAACTAAGATGAAAACCTCTTACATATATAAAATTAAGAAGATGACTCCTAGAATAAATATGGAAACCTTTTCACATAAATTTAGCAGATAACCTGTAAAATTAAGAAGAAACCCTGTTTAATATTATTAAGAAGAGAATCTTGATTTTCATCGGAAACATAATTAGTCAACTAGTATTTTCCTAGGACTTATTCAGACAAAGTGCAAGATTTCATTTCATATAAGTGCAGATGGACAAATAAACTCTTTATACCAAGTGCTTCATTAATCGTTTGAGAATTGTAGAAATGTGCAAAGCCGTAGTGAAATTGACGAACGGAGGAAATACATAAGAGCTCTTTTAAAAATAAAAAGTTCTCCCTTTTAATTTCTTGAACATGTAATTGCACGCATAAAACGTGGCTGATGCAATAACTGTTATGCATACTTCTAGTATGTACGAGTATATATGTACATATGTATGTATGTACGTATGTTAAGACGTTTAAAGCAAAATTTGAATTAATAAGGGCTCTTTTAAAAATAAAAAGTTTTCCTTTTTAATAAATTCAAAAAGGTTCTATTAAAAATTACAGGATGTCCTTATTGATTTGCTTTATAAAAATTTTCTCCTAAAAACAAGCAGATTTCTTCTAACAATTTAATTTTTTTGACAAAATGACATAAAAAATTAATAAACAAGAAGTTATCTCCTCGTTTTCAGACGATATCCTTTTAAATAAATTTAAGAAGAAATTCAAGCTAAAATCCAGAAGAATTTCTAGCAAAAATTTCTTCAATTTTGTCCCCTCTCCCTCTCCTCGGCCAAATAGCTTTTTTAGGTGGCAGTCTCTTTGATTGTAGGTGAACTTTTTGGCTCTGTGCAACATCTAAAAACGTCATCAAGGGAAAGTTAGTTTTTTGATGATTTTTATAAAAATTGAAATTCAAATGTGGTAAAACATACCGGAAATGGCTTAGAGTCTTAATCATCTGTGACTGACGTAATTTTTTTCCTATTCCACTGACGTGGTCTAGCAGACTAATTCGATGACTTATATTTATTCGTATCGTTTTGAAACCCTACTGAAACCATCCATGTTTGTAGTTCGAATATAAAGGGTATTCTTTATTTCAATCTTTTTTTTTTAAGCCAAAAGGATAATAAATTTTAAAGGATAAAAGGATAATACATTTTATTTACATCGCCCAAATTTACGTTGCGAACTTTAAACCCATACAAAAACATTCCATACTATAATTTATTTTTGATGTGTAAACATCTTTGCTGTAGCTACGAGTAAAGTTTACGCGTAAACGTAAACCGTAAATGCGTAAACCGTAAATGACATTTGTGTTAGTGCGCTGCTGTGTCCGTGTGAATCGCCTGGCATTGTCAGTGGTAGGTAGGTAGATAGACATGTACTTAAAAATGCTTGCATGCATAGCCGTGCAAATGCAAATATCAACAACAACAGCAACGAAGCGAAGTGAAGTTGTTGTTGTTTTCTGCAACAATGCGACAAATAGGCAAAATAAAAAGGACCAACCTGTTTGAACATGTATGCAAATGTATGGATAGGCATACCTACATCTACCTATCTAATTTTCTGAGCAATACTGATATCAAATGAAAGGTTTTGAGCAGGACTTCGATATCAAGTACTTTTAATAGTGACCCCTAGGCCGGGTCTCCAGATATGGGTCAAAACGAGGACCCGGATGATACTTGAATATTTTTGAGCAAAATTGGTATCAAATGAAAGGTTTTGAGCAAGGCTTCTACAGGGAGCTCTACTCTTCATGATTCCTATGTCGGGTCCCGAGATATGGGTCAAAACGAGGACCTGGATGATCCTTGAATGTTTCTGAGCAGTATTGGTATCAAATGAAAGGTGTTGAGCAGGACTTCTACATGGAGCTCTACTCTTTATGATTCCTAGGCCGGGTCTACAGATATCGGTCAAGCGAGGACTCGTATGACCTTGCATGTTTCTGAGCAATACAAAACAAAACAAAATAAAAAATAAAAAAATCAAAAACCAAAAACCAAAACAAACAAAAACAACAAAATATTAGCAGTCACAATGACACCAAAAAATTACAAAATCTATAGTCGCCTTTTAATCCATAGAAAACCAGGAAAAAAAGGAATAAGGAAAAGGGAATAAATATCCGATTTCGAAACTGTTTATACATCATTGTTCATGAATACCCGTTATTCACGCTTTAATTTTTTTTTAAGTTGTTATGTAGTAACTAGGTGATTCCCACAACTTTGTTTGCGGTAGTTAATATTTCAATGCAGCGGGTTCGTTTTCTGTACCCGAACACACGTTACAAAAATTTACAAAACGGACCATAAATAAGGATATTCCGAACGTCTCAACTCCTCCGCCATCTAGCGGCTTATTTTTTTGTAAGAGAATTATTGATTACATTAAAAACATACGTGCCAAAAACGAACAGAATCGAATAAAAAATACGGATTTTACGAATATAGCCTCCAGCGAATATAGACTCCAGCGTCATCTAGCGTTGAAAAATATAGCCTATGTCGAGCGGACTTACCCAAAGAATAAACTGTCAAAGTTTGGCAAAAATCCGACCGTTAGTTTTTGAGACATTGCCTCACAAAAAAACCTATATAATTTTATATACATATGTATATAGGTAATGTACAATTGAATTCATCAGTGTGGAAACCCCTACTAAATTGACCTGTGATGCATTACTTTACAATTCTTTTAGAGTTCACGTTTTTAAGTAATTTTTCACTGCATTGAAGCCAAAATAACTTAGAAAGTTCGTAGAAAACTCAGCTCATTTGAAACTATTGAGTTAACATCTACTTAATGCAAAGCATTTTGGGCTTTTTAGTTAGATGTTCAAATATGCGTTTAATAGAGGGGAAAGAGGGAAATACTCTCCACATAAATTAAATCGCATATCTGGCATTATTTAATCCACAGAAATTTCCTTTTGAGAAAAAGTTAAATAAAATTAATTGAATTTCGTTATTAAAAGGAGTATTTAAATTCAATTATAGAATTATTTAACAGCTGTTGAAATTAATGCATCACCTGTTTGTTTTTTAATGAATTCTTAAGTGGATGACATTTTAAAAACTTTGCTGATGATTTAAGTGTCATTGTAAAAATTACATCATGAATTTCGATTACGTATGCTTAATTAAATTTAAATTTTCGATTACAATGCGGTTGCAACTTGCAAGCTTTATGCTCTAAGAAAACAGACTCACTCTCTACTCCACCGGCTGTATTTTGAATGCTATTTGCTGTTCTCTTGAATAATAATAACTAGTATCGCCGGTGGTCGAAATTCGACCATGCAATTTATTTTTATACTCAGCTGTACTAGTACACAGAGTATTATAGTTTTAATCACATAACGGTGGATTGTAACAGAATGAAATAATCGAGATAGATATAGACTTATATATATCAAAATGATCAGGGTGAAAAGAGAAATCGATTGAGCCATGTCCGTCCGTCCGTCCGTCCGTCCGTCCGTCCGTCCGTCCGTCCGTCTGTCCGTCCGTCCGTCCGTCCGTCCGTCTGTAAACACTCTAACTCGCGCAAAAATTGAGATATTTTGATGAAATTTGGAACGCAAGTTGGTATCGAGACTGGGACGGTTGGTATTGAAAATGGGCGAAATCGGACCATGACCACGCCCACTTTTCCTATATAGAAAAAATCGGAAATTTGGTATCTCAGCCACTAATATAGCTAGAGTTTTAAAATTTTACCCACGTATTGAGCTCGGGCCCTTATGAAGAAATTTGATGAAGTTTTGGAAAATGGGCGGTGCCACGCCCACTTATTAAGGGTCAAACATTGAAAGTTTTATATGTCATAACTCAGAAACCGTTGAAGATATATCGATGAAATTTGGTACGCGTAATTTGCTTACATAGACAAATGTTTTGACGAAAAATTATCAAAATCGGTTTACGGCCACGCCCACTTTTATATATGTGTATTATAAAGTGACCTAATAAAACCATTTTAAGCGATATCTCTGTCAAATATAAAGATCTATCATTGAAATTTTGTCGCATGAGTCCAACTATGGACATAAAACAAAAAACACAAAAATTTTGGAATATGGGCGCTGCCACGCCCACTTATTAAGGGGCAGACATTGAAAGTTTTATGAGTCATAACTCAGAAACCGTTGAAGATATATCGATGAAATTCGGTACGCGTAATATAATTACTTAGTCAAATGTTTTGGCGAAAAATTATCAAAATCGGTTGACGGCCACGCCCACTTTTATATATAGGAAATATAAGGGGGCCTAATAAAAACATTTTAAGCGATATCTCTGTCAAATATAAAGATCAATCACTGAGATTTTGTGGCAGGAGTCCAACTATGGACATAAAACAAAAACTACAAAAATTTTGGAAAATGGGCGGTGCCACGCCCACTTATTAAGGAGCGAATATTGAAAGTTTAATAAGCCATAACTCAGAAACCGTTAAAGATATATCGATGAAATCTGGTACGCGTGATATATTTACTTAGCCAAATGTGTGGACGAAAAATTACCAAAATCGGTTGACGACCGCGCCCACTTTTATATATGTGTATTATAAAGTGACCTAATAAAACCATTTTAAGCGATATCTATGTGAAATATAAAGATAATTCATTGAAATTTTGTGACATGAGTTTTACAATAGACCGGAAACAAAAAATAAAAAAGTTTGGAAAATGGGCGTGGCACCGCCTCTTTTTAGACAAAGGGATATATGAGATTTCTTAGCCTTTAACTCGACAAATAATTGAGATATTATGACGAAACTTGGTTTATACACTTTTATAACATGTGTTAATAGACACGCAAAAATGTATTGAAATCGGTTTATGACCACGCCTACTTTTTAACAAAGATATTTCTGGAACACCCTTTTGGAATTTGTAACGTGAAGTCTTTGTAACTAAAAGTCATAGAGGGATGAAATTTTGCACTAACAATAATATTTGTATGCTTATTTGGATGATTGATATAAATTTTGAAAATGGGCGTGGCTGCGCCCTGTTTATGCAGCACTCGTTTCATATAAAATACACCCTATATCGAACAAACGCAAACAAACAATGAAAGCATACAGCTGAGTATCTAATGTTCGATTGCACTCGAACTTAGGCTTCCTTACTTGTTTCAACTTTGTATTGGTACAAAAATTATTCCTTTTCGCGGAGATAAGCAATACTTTCCAAATTCCAGTTGTACCGCAATACTGATTTGCCCTTTTGATCACGGTCCGACGCGAAATCATGGTCAATATCAAGGCAGATCTAGGAAGGTAGGCCCGGTGGTGAGCGCTTTTAAATTAAAGCGACTCTTCAACTGTGTTTACGATATTTGTAAACACGTTTACGATATCTATTTATCTTAACTAAAAATTTTATTTATTAATTATAAAGAAATTAAATAATTTATAGAGAAAAATATATGCCTATGCACTGCTCCTGACTCATACGAACACATCCATATCAATTTTATGTGGATATGAGTATGTTAAATGTGCAAAACAGCCTGGCAATTGTTTGTATGGGAAAAATGTTAGCCTATTAATATATAGACTAGAGTGCTGCCTACTGTCAAAATTCGACAGTTTTCTAGATGTTTTCTTATGACTAAGGTGCAACTATAGTTTTGTATAATTGTTTGTTGTTATTGTCACTGTTACTATTTTATTATTGTTCCTGTTGATGCTGCTCCTTTTGTTGCTAATGTCACCGCTACTATTTTGTTGTTGTTGTTGTTGGTGTTGTTGTTGTTGTTGGTGTTGTTGTCGTTACTTGTCTTCACAATTCTCCTACATATGAACTTCTATCTATCGATTTCTGCTCTTTTCTTTCCTAAATTTCTTTACTACTTATTCTTTTTTATTCTTTCTTATCCTTCTTATTACTTGACTTTGTGTTGTGCTCAAAAGCATGCAACAACAACCATACGGCAATTTTCCAACGACGATTGTGGACACATTTTCCAACCAATTTTCATGAAAATTGGCGCAGTTCTATTTGAGAGCAATACCTTTCTAATGGTGTGCTTAGTTTTAAAATCGGTTCTGTAGTTTCGACGGAGAAGATGGAACAAAATTTATGTTAGCGTATTAATAATATAAGATAGATACCTCAATGAACTTTCTTAAAATAACTGTAAAAACCCGTATTGTTGTTGTTGTCGTTGCTACTTTTCTTCTTAATTCCTCTACGTAAATGAATTTTCTTAAAATAACGGTAAAAAAAACCTTACTGTTGTTGTTATCGTTGTTTCTAGTCTTCCTAATTGCTTCTTTCTATTTCTCGACCGTCCCTTTCCCCCTTTCTTTCTTACTTTTTCTTTTTTATTCTACTTATTCCGTTTTTTTCTTTTTGTTATAGTGCTTCTTCTCATTGTCACTGCTAATATGTTGTTGTTGTTGTTGTTGTTGTTTGTAGATATTATTTTTGTTTGTAGATGTTGTTGTTGCTGTTATATTTGGTGTGGTGTTGTTGTTGTTACTCGTCCTACTAATTCTTCTAACTACGTACATACATAGATACATATGTACATTGTACAATATATGTACATAATTGTCTCATTTTATTTCTACTTTCTTTATTTATTATTTCTTATCCTACTTATTCCTTGCCATTATGTTTTTGTTGTAGTAATTTTGCTACCTTTTAACGTTTCTACTTCTTTGAAACTACACACCACATCCAGCCAAACATGTTCAGAATTGCGTGGTTTGGTGAAAACGCACAAAGTCAGGTACATATGCTTGCGCATTAAGACAGCTCTGTTGTGTTCAAATGCATGCAACAACAACCACACGGGAATTTTCCAACGGCGATTGTGGACGCATTTTCCAACCAATTTTCATGAAAATTGGCGCAGTTCTATTTGAGAGCAATACCTTTCTAATGGTGTGCTTAGTTTTAGAATCGGTTCAGTAGTTTCGACAGAGAAGATGGAACAAAATTTATGTTAGCGTATTAATAATATAGATACACTAGCCAGACCCGTGCGCATCTTGCGCAAAAAATAAGAAAACATACGTGGCGCTAGTCGGTATGGTTTGTGCGGTCACGCCCATTTTAAAAAAACTTGTTATTTATTTGGTTTGGTGGAACTTATGGAACTTTCAATGAATTACCTATATGTTTGACAAAGACCTATATAGGTATGTGCATTATATTTTTAATATATTTTACATATATTTTTATGTACAGATAAGTGGTCCCTGTCGACTTGGGTAATTTTTTCCACACGTTTGCCTTGGCAAGCAAATCAGTGGCCAAAGCTTAATCGATTTATCTACAGTTCCTGAGTTTTGACTTATAAATCTTTGAAAATTTACCCCTCTTGGCCCATTTTTTTAAATTTCAGCATATTTCCTCATAACGGCATAAGGTCATTGCATGCATGAAATTCCATCACTCGGGCTTTTTTAGTGACTTAATTATCATGTTTTACGTATTTTTCGAAATACACACATATGCCTTATTTTCAACCCCAACCTTTTCTGATCCCATTAGAATCTGTGTACCAAATTTAATAAAAATATTTCTATTTTTTCGCCAGCTAGATTCTGTACGGCCGGTCGTTCAATCATTTTTTTTTCATCCTGATCGTTTTGATTTATGTAAGTCCATATCTATCTCAATTATTTTATGGTCTTACGTACAACCGTTATTTGATCAACAGTATAAATACATATACACAGGGACCCATTTTAACAGTTATTTTTTTTTCGGAGGTCAAAAAAGTCCGGGCCAAAAAATGATGCTAAGTGAACACCTTTGACACCAAAATGACTTCCAGGACCTTTACAGGATCAATCATGCATCCTTTTTATTTTTCTAACTTTTTGGGAAAAAGTCCTCTTATAACTGTTAAATCCGGACTTTTATTTTTTAAGTCCAAGAATAACTGTTATATCCGGACTTTTATTTTTTAAGTCCGAGAATAAAAGTTAAATCCGGACTTTTATTTTTTCCGGCCAAAATAAAAGTCCTTCTTAATAAAAAACGAACGGCTTATGCGATTGGAATAAAATTGGTACCAATCGATTCGTATTGATTTCCAGAATCCAAAAATGTATACTTCTTCAACATTATATATTACTAATACTACGAATTTAGTATAAACAGACATACATCTATTTTCTCATATGGGCATGAATAAGTAATCTTCATGTCAGGATAACTCGGAAACTAGATCCGACACAGACAAATGCAAATGATATTCGGAATTAGAAATGAAATTTACTTTAGAAAAGTCTTATTTCATTCCTCGTGGCCAAAGTTCTTTTTGATCAACTGTTGAAATGCACACCAGTTCCATGTATTTTGCCACTTGGTAGTATATGAGGAATAGTTGTGTGTGTTTTTATGCTAAATTCGTAGTATTATTAATATATAATGTCGAAGAAGTATACATTTTTGGATTCTGGATATCAATACGAATCGATTGGTGCTAATCTTATTCAAATTGCATAAGCCGTTCGTTTTTTATTAGAAAGGACTTTTATTCTTGGACATGGAAAATAAAAGTCCGGATTACATTTTTTTGGTATTTCAAATCAACACTTTTTGATAAACTTTGGCCACGAAGAACGAAATAAGACTTTTCTAAAGTAAATTTCATTCCTAATTCCGAATATCATTTGCAGTTTTCTGTGTCGGATCTAGTTTCCGAGTTATCCTGACATGAAGATTACTTATTCATGCCCATATGAGAAAATAGATGTATGTCTGTTTATGCTAAATTCGTAGTATTAGTAATATATAATGTTGAAGAGGTATACATTTTTGGATTCTGGAAATCAATACGAATCGATTGGTACCAAGTTTATTCCAATCGCATAAGCCGTTCGTGTTTTATTAAGAAGGACTTTTATTTTGGCCGGAAAAGATAAAAGTCCGGATTTAACTTTTATTCTCGGACTTAAAAAATAAAGGTCCGGATATAACAGTTATTCTTGGACTTAAAAAATAAAAGTCCGGATATAACTTTTTTTGTTTCAAATATATTAAAAAGTCCAAAAATAACTGTTTTGCAAGGTCTTTTATTTTAAAAGTTATAACTGTTTGGGTCCCTGCATATACATATAAGCTGAGTTCCCGTGGCAGTGATCCAGATCCGGATACGAATTTTGCAAGCAAATGCAAAAAAAATTTTGTGATCCTGATATTTATCTGGATCAATTTCGGATCCGTATAGGTTGTAATAGATATTTTTGATCCAGATAAAAGTTTCGGGATCACAAAATTGATGTTGCATTTGCTTGCAAAATTTGTATCCGGATCTGGATCACTGCCACGGGAACTCAGCTATTATGTGCTACGTACAGCTGTGTATAAATAAGCACATCCCATGCTGAAAAACCCCCATTCAGCGTAAGTATAAATACACACGTGTTCGCCTAAAATAATGTGATGTTTACATACAAACATACAGCTGAACCTTATAAAAGGATTTTAAAATATACACGACTGTTCAACTGTAGCGACATCTACATTTAAAATTTGTATTTAACTCTGCACTCTTGTAAAAATAAAATAATTCTGAAGGCATAGTTTTAAGCGCAAATCTTTTAGTTTAAATTTAAACTTTATTTTATTAAAAAAAGTACCACGCCCAATAAAACACCGTTTCGCATGCATAGCTAATTAATACCTTTAAAAAATAAATACCTACTCAAAAAAAAAAAAAATACTCAGATTATGGAAAAATGGGAATGATTCGGCGCTAAATACATATTTTCATTGCTTTCACTATAATTTTCTTTAAAACATGGTTTTTATTCCTTGATTTGAAGAAAACTGTACATCAAAACAATGAAAACATGTCTCTAGCGCCGAATAATTTCCACTTCTCCATAATCTGAGTAAGCTGTTTTTTCAGTGTGCGGATAAAAGCCGTTAAGATCGAGCTTTTCTTCCAATTCTTTTAGTTATCCTTAATCAACTTTTGTGAGAAGCTTTTTCATGGCAGAAATACACTCGTAGTAGAGCTGCAAAACCATCGATAGTCGGACCACTCGATAGTTTCGATAGTCGAAAAAAAAACTATCGATACTATCGATAGTTTTTTATGAATATTTCACTAAAATAAAAAGAGGGATGGTTTTGTTTACAGTTTTCTTTCCAAAAAGTCTTTAATTTTTTACGCAAAACAATAATTAAATAAAAGATCAAATAAGAATTAGATACTTCACTTACATTGAGAGAAAAATCAACCAAAATAATGGTACAATGAAAATGTACATATTACATTTTTTCCTTTTGACATGAATAAATCAACCCACAAAACATTAACCAAGAACCATTGTATTTTTTTCTCTGTGTATGTATATAGCATTTTCTGGTTAAATTAAACCTTAAAAAGAGGGATGGTTTTGTTTACATTTTCTGTTTCAAAGTCTTTATTTTTTTTTTAACGCATAACATTAATTAATTAACAAAAGAACAACAAATAGGAATTAAATACTTCATTTATATATATAGCATTTTTTGGTTAAATTAAATCTTTTTCAATTTAAAATTTGCACTTGATTTGAAAGAGGTTTCATTTGACTTGAAAACGCTATAGTAATAAAACTAAAAGTAGTACATTTGTTTTTTAGCATCTTTGGCGCTGACTAGTACATAAGGCAGACTGTTTAAACATTTCATTAATGTAGAATACACTATGCTTTAAATAAATCAAAAAACAAAAAAATACGAATAATTTCAGTTATGGGGGAGGATAGGTATGGGCCTGCTGAGCACAGAACAATTTTTTTTTTTTAATTTTTTGTACGTTGTTACGTTTTTGAGATAACGGTAATTTTGTGTTTCTTGTTATCAATATATTCAAAAATTATGTTCGCTGGAGTTACGCTTCTAACAATATACAACTTGTAGTAATTGAACCACACCTCGCTAAATGACATCTGGTCAATGTCAAAATTTTTAATTTTTTGCGATTTTTGAAAAAGTTTTGATTTTCGAATTAAGTTTTTTATAAAAACTTGTAAAAATCAGAAAAGTTTTATTTTTTTTTTAAATTCGCCCGTTTAATTGTTAACGTAATATCAAGGATATCTGATAAAAACATTATCTGTAGCGATTTCCTTCATGTGAAACAAAAAGGATATTTTATGGACGAAAAACTCGGTTAGATGAGTCATCCGTGTATAGACAAAAGATAAAATTTGTTTGTGACTTCACCCTCTCATAGGGTTAGCGTTAATCAGAGGTTGAGTAAACGGCCCTTAAGCTAAAGATATAGATACTTATGTATTGTGGAACGATTTTTCGTCATCCCTTGTGAAAAAATCGTTCCACAATACATCATATTCCTACCCCGTCGGAAAACCAAGCAAAAAAAGGAATAATGAAAATTACTTAACTATTGCTTGTCATTTTATATCAGAAGATTTCAAACTGCGAGTAGCTGTACTGTAGACACAAAAGCTGCTGTCAGATACAAATCATTCCGCAGCTAATATGTATATTGGAAACGTTGCACCATGTTCTTATTTTAAAGGCAGTACTATTGAATATGAGAAGTTTAAAGCCGCGCAAGAAGTCTATAGTGTTTTGCAAAAAAAAAAGTTATAAAATGACGCCCTATACACAGATGAGTCATATAACCGAGTTTTTAGTCCATAAAATATGCGACCAATAGTAAACCATAAGTCGGCACCAGGATATAGACTATCAAAACATCTAAACAAGCTACTAACCGAGAAACTAGACCTATCCAATAAATACACAATCAAAAACACGACGGAACTAGTCAACAAACTGAACAACCTGAACGTACCCAAGGACTCAAAGCTGGTATCATTTGACGTGAAGGATCTATACCCTTCGATACCAACGACAGAAACACTAAAAACTTTAACTAAAATACTGACAGAGAAAACGAACAAAGACATTGCTACAGAGATAGTAAATACGCTGAGAGTAACCCTGGACCAGAATTATTTTAAATTTGACAATAAAATATACAGACAAACTCACGGACTAGGCATGGGTAGCCCCACATCAGCTATCCTTATGGAAGTATTTATGCAACATTTGGAAGAAATTTATATGGAAGAACTGACGGCAAATTTGGGAGTAAATTTTTATGCCAGGTATGTAGATGACATCATCTGCCTAATATCGGAAAATAAAGAAGAACAAATTTTGGAGCACCTCAACAGCCAACACAAAAATATAAAATTCACTATGGATACAGAGAAAAATGGAAAAATCAACTACCTGGACCTAACAATTAAAATAAACAAAGAGACTAACAAATTTACTTACGAAATATACAGAAAACCCACAGCAACAGATACAATAATACACAATAAATCTAACCATCCTCAACAGCACAAGAACGCCGCTTTCAGACATTTATTAACACGACTTGAACGAACCCCGTTAGGAAAAGAAGCTTACAACAAGGAACTGAGCACAATATACACAATCGCAGAGAACAACGGATATCAAAAAAGTTTAGTGAAGAAAATACAAAAAAACATAAATTCAAGAAAGTCAGAAACCAAAGAAAAAGAAGAGAAGAAATGGGCAGTCCTATCATATACCGGAGCAACATCTTACAAGTTGGCTAAAGTTTTCCAAAAATATAACATTAATGCAGCATTTAAAACGAGGAACAATATGGGAAAACTTCTACGAAACAACATTAACAAGGAAGACCTCTTTGACAAACAAGGCGTATACAAATTGACTTGCGAATGCCAAAACAGTTATATAGGACAAACAGGACGCCAAATCAAGACGAGATATCGAGAACACATAAGGGATTACAATAAGAAAATAAGAAAATCATCAACGACAGTGGAATCAAATTTCGCCAACCACATGGCAGAAAACAAGTGTACACCCATGAAAATAGGAAAAACAGCTAAAATTCTCCACATACAGCATAAAGGAAGACGACTTAACATATTAGAAAATATGGAGATATACAAACAAAAAACATTCGTAGGTAAAATAATAAATGAACAAATAAACACAGCATCGGATACATTATTTGAACCGCTTAAGCTACTATACCCGAAAGAGGACAAAAGACCTAAAACCGACATAAACAAAACAACACACAAACGGACAATAACGGACTTTTACCTACTTGGTTAATGAGGGTACAATAATGAAAATATGACAAAAAATAGATTTGCATACCTAAACACACAACACAGACTCACACACACACACACGCACGAATGCACGAACACATCACATGAACACGAAGTACCTGAACAAAACGACGGAAGTTAGTTACTATAAATACTATCGAACTTACACAAAATAACTCAGAACGAAAGAAGACACTGAAGATGGCGCATATTAGCCGAAACCGGTTTGTCTCCAAACCAAACTTGACAAGGGATGACGGAAAATCGTTCCACAATACATCATATTCCTACCCTGTCGGAAAAACAAGCAACCAAAAAGTTACCATAAAATATCCTTTTTGTTTCACATGAAAGAAATCGCTAAAAATAATGTTTTTATACTCAGCTGTACTAGTACACAGAGTATTATAGTTTTAATCACATATCGGTGGATTGAAACATAATGAAATAATCGAGATAGATATAGACTTATATATATCAAAATGATCAGGGTGAAAAGAGAAATCGATTGAGCCATGTCCGTCTGTCCGTCCGTCCGTCCGTCTGTAAACACTCTAACTCGTGCAAAAATTGAGATATTTTGATGAAATTTGGAATGCAGGTTGGTATCGAGACTGGCACGGTTGGTATTGAAAATGGCCGAAATCGGACCATGACCACGCCCACTTTTCCTATATAGAAAATATCGGAAATTTGGTATCTCAGTCCCTAATATAGCTGGAGCGATGAAATTTCACCCACGTATTGGGCTCAGGCCCCCATGAAGAAATTTGATGAAATTTTGGACAATGGGCTGTTCCACGCCCACTTATTAAGGGTCAAACATTGAAAGTTTTATATGTCATAAATCAGAAACGGTTGAAGATATATCAATGAAATTTGGTACGCGTGATTTACATACTTAGGCAAACGTAAGGACGGAAAATTGTTAAAATCGGTTGACGGCCACGCCCACTTTTATATATGTGTATCATAAAGTAACCTAATAAAAACATTTTAAGCGATATCTCTGTCAAATATAAAGATCTATCACTGAAATTTTGTGGCATGAGTCCAACTACGGACATAAAACAAAAAAGACAAAAATTTTGGAAAAGGGGCGGTGTCACGCCCACTTATTAAGGGGCAAATATTGAAAGTTTTATAAGTCATAACTCAGAAACCATTGAAGATATATCAATGAAATTTGGTACGCGTGATTTACTTACTTAGGCAAATGTTTGGACGAAAAAAAATCGATTGACGACCACGCCCAGTTTTATATATTGGTCTTATAAAGTCACCTAATAAAACATTTTAAGCGATATTTTTGTCAAATATAGAGATAATTCATTGAAAGTTTGTGGTATGATTTCTACAATAGACCGGAAACAAAAAATAGAACAATTTTGGAAAATGGGCATGGCACCGCCTCCTTTTAGACAAAGGAATCTACGAGATTTCGGAGCCCATAACTCGACAAATAATTGAGATATTATGATGAAACTTGGTTTATACACTTTTACAACTTGTATTAATAGACACGCAAAAATTTATTGAAATCGGTTTATGACCACGCCTACTTTTTAGCAAAGATATTTCTGGAACACGCATTGGAAATTTGTAACGTGACATCTTATGCTTAGTTGGATGACTGATAAACATTTGAAAAATGGGCGTGGCTACGCCCACTTTATGCAGCACTCGCTTTATATAAAATCCATCAAACGCAAACAAACAATGAAAACATACAGCTGAGTATCTAATGTTCGATTCCACTCGAACTTAGGCTTCCTTACTTGTTATCAGATATCTTTGATATTACGTTAACAATTAAACGGGCTAATTTTTAAAAAATATTTTTTTTCTGATTTTTACAAGTTTTTATAAAAAACTTAATTAGAAAATCAAAACTTTCAAAAATCGGAAAAAATTAAAAATTTTGACATTGACCAGATGTCATTTAGCGAGGTGTGGTTCAATTACTACAAGTTGTATATCGTGAGAAGCGTGGGTTTTAGTCGCCTCTTACGACAGACATTCCTTACCACGGGTATATTCTAAGCCCCCTAACCCGCTGGGGTATTAATTTGATATCGAAATCCAACTCCTCCCTAATATTCAGTATTCTTCTCTTGGGACAAAACTACAAGAATAAATAGGGATAACCATCGATAGTGGAAAAAAACTATCGATAGTGACACGAAAAAAAAACTATCGATACTATCGATAGTGCTATCGATAGTTTTGCAGCTCTAACTCGTAGGTTATGCCACCCACTTCCTTGGGGTGACCGCTATTTTTAAAACGCAATAGTTTGGTTTTAGTTAGTTAGAAAATTAATTAAGTTAAATTTTTGGTGTTGGGCGCGGGTGGGGTTTGAACCCGCAGGCGAGCACCCTACCAACTACACCAAAGCGGCCATTCTATTTACCATTGCTTTAAGTGAAATTGTTCTGTACAAAGTGAACAGCACCGGAACGACATATGCTCAAATTAACTTAATAGCTCATTTAACTAACGACCTAAAATTATGCTCAGACATGCCAAATTAATTGAGCCAATTAAGCTTTAAATCACATCACTCAACATTACATTCAATTAGACAATTAAGTTTGATATCCCAGACAAACATTTTTGTGCGCTTGAAATTAGGAGCGGAAAAAGGACGCAAAAACAATTCCAGAGAATTTGTTTAGTCGGTAAAAGTGTAAACCGATATGTCAGTGGGACTTCTCTGGTTGGCTGGGATGTATGTATGTCGATATTTTAATGACATATCTAGCTTTCTTCCTCTATCCTTTGATGACATTTCGGTCGCTCACTAAACACAGCTTTTTAGCAGAGTTGCATTGCAAATTGATATCGGTATTGAGTTCAGTTACGGTTTTTAATTGCCGAAAGGCTCTGAAAATAGTATAAGCTATACTGCTCTTTCTAATTTCTTATCGGAATGGAGATAACTTAGTAAAATATTTTTAGTTTTAGTCGAAGCTTCAACAACACCATATCTCACTTATTTTCTTAAATCGAACTCTACTACATTGTCATATAATAAATTGTCAAACTCTATATATACTCGTATAAGTATGTATATAAACAAAATAAGTAGACATATTACCATATTTTGTGAGCAGTCCTTTGTAACAAATCCATAGAATCGCTCATCACTTAGTGCCCATTGAAGTGTGAATAAATATGAACTGTTAGCTCGAAATAAAAATACATAAGTATGTGCAGAAAAGAATTTATATTGTCTCAGAAAATACATTTATTACCTACATTTCGCCCAGCAAGCGCTGAATAATTTTTGTTTTCTTTATTCGTATAGGAAAATTTTTCGACGGTGTGTTGAAAAGAAAAAAAACAAAATTTTTGGCTGCACACAATGATTTATTGGCATAATAATGTGGTGTACCTACTTTTATTTATATATTTTTGTCGAAGATTCGATGCAAAATTTCGACAATTTACTGTTATTTATTTACATACATAAATTCTGAAGGGAAGAAAACGATGTGGCCGCGAATTGAAGATTTATATGTATATAGGATCCAAATGCATGACCTAGCTGTCATATTTGTTGCGCGAAGCTCTGAAACTCAATAAAACGGCAAGTTGTCTGGTTTGAGAACATACTGATGAATTAAATTTCGTTTAAACAACAACAATGTTAGTGTGAAAACAGTATATAATTACTGCTACTTTTCGTCAGCCAAAAGTGAAATGTGCTACTTTTCGTACAGAATTTTTTAATTGCCAGATTTCGTCAGAAATTTTAAATGTGTTAGTTTTCGTGTGATACGACGATATGTAATATTTGCATATTTAGTATGTTTTTGCTACATAAAGTATTCTTTCCTGCTATTAATACACCAATGTTATAAGCGTCATAAGATCGATAAGAGGTAAGTGGCAAGCAGGAAATATATAAGTGAGGTTAATTTGTGCGAATACATGTATTGTCTCTCAAACCTTTCATACTATTTCAAGTTGTCTAAGAGTAACTTTTAATTAAAAGAATTTTTACATAGTTATGTAGATCTGAAGTATGACGGGCTTATTGGCTAAATAATATTTGTGCAAATAATATTTAAATTAAGAAAAAGATAAAGTAAAAAATGTTCAAAGGCAGTTGAATTTACTTTGAACATTGCGAAGGTTCACTATTAATTAATTGAAGTGCTATTTGTGGCAGCTTTCTTTCTTACGTCTACTTTCAAATGTGTAGAATGCCATTAAGTTAGCTAAAGCTAATGTAGTGTAGACTCCTTCAATGATTACACTGCAGCGAGAGCCATTTGACTTATTTAAACTTCTTAGTAAAATGCAATTTTCCATCTTACCTACTCAATGTGAAATTTTCAAGATAATATTATATCCATAATATGTATGAATTTAATAGCTTTAAAAGATACACACACTTGATAAACTTCCGAATGCACGTGATGCAACGATTCTAGGAAACCAATGACCCAGACAGGCAGGCAGTCAATAAAATCAAAGCAAAAGTGTGCGTGACATGAAGCATGAACAAGTGCAAAGGACACTACAAATGCGTTAGCTACGTAAGACACCGCAACTTTAGAGACATGCCGGAAAATCAGTGGACATGCTTGTAGAAAAAATGTATGTTAGAAGGTAAACGTGAATTACTTAGGAAGTATGTGCTCTGGTTTGGCATGTCACGTGCTCTAATGTAATGTGGTAAACTAAAATCGATTAAGCTTTGAATTAATATTGACTACGATGGAAATTCTTCCGGTACATACTTTAAGAAAAAATCTGAACACACTCGTGCAAACTAAAAAACTATTTTGTATATACTTATAGAAGAAGCGTAATTATTTGTCAAAAGCGATTGTAGAGTAACTCTTTCCTCCATGCTTATTTTTTACAAAACGGTGGACCGCTTGTGGTGGTAATTGCACATAACACGCAATAGCAACACTTGCTGACGCCATTGTTGGCAAGCGGAAACTCGGACGTGGCAGCAACAGTCGGTCAACCGGCAACCGGCAGCCGGCAACTGCAATGCACAGGAAATTGTGCAGTAAAAATCGAAAATTGAGAACGCGAATATTGGGAATGTGTAAATATTGGGTTGAGTGGCGGGGAGAGGACAGTGCATGTATGTATGTATGCTTAAATACAAAACATAGAATGCTAAAAAATGTGGACATTGCTATCATATTGGTATTTTATTTGGGTGCTTCTCTTATATGTATGTAGATACATTGCCGGACAAAGTGGGTTATGAGCGCAGAAAAGTGAACTTCTCGAATGGTTTAACTGACCAATCCAATGTTGGCTATGTGCTTTTGTACTGGAATTGTTTTTTTTAGCAAAAGTGAATAATCTTGATTGATTTTATGATCTTATTGAAAAAGTCAAGTTGTTGTACTTTTTTTGGAGGTGTTTTTCCAATGGTACAATGCCCTGTAAATATTGCAGTTATGCTGAGGATCGCATATCATTATATGAAGGCCACATTCTTTTGCAGACTCTTTATCATCTAATAAAATGCATCGCAAAATATACATATGAAATTGGAATTTCCTGCAGTAACAAATAACCAAAAATATAAAGCATACACTCAAAAAAAAAATTACTCAGATTATGGAAAAGTGGGAATGATTCGGCTCTAAAGCAATTTTCATTGTTTTGATGTGCAATTTTCTTCAAATCAAAGAATAAAAATCACGTTTTAAAGAAAATTGTACATCAAAACAATGAAAATTGTCTTTAGCGCCGAATCATTCCCACTTTTCCATAATCTGAGTAATTTTTTTTCTCAGTGTACATATAAAATAAGTAAAGGTTTTTTACACACGTGTAGCTACATTTAATTGCATCTGTAACTCACTTATTAATAACAGTAGTAAATTTCAATAACCAATGTGCAGTAATTCGCAATACAAGGACTAAACTCCTTTGAATCTGCATTTCAGTAATAATTTCACAGGACGCGTTGAAGTTTGAATAATAAATTGGCATAAAAGTTTGAACAATAAAGTTTTGCTTAATGTTTCCTTTTGGTTGTTTACCTTTTCCACTTTTTGTTTCAGCGAACGCCGATTGGTTTACGGTTGTTTATTTGTGAGAAGTTGCAGTCGATTGAAGTTATTAAGTGGTGAATAAGAAGAACAATACCTATACAACCCAATAGAGTTAGGTCCCTGCAGGGAACTCAATAACTAGCGAGCAAAATTTCTAGTTCCGAACTAGAGAAAAGGTTTCAAAAAGGAACTAGCTACATTGTAGTTAGACTCTAAGAAGTTCAGAAGGAGTGAATTGAGTCACCATTATAAGACACACTTTGATTTGTATGCAATTTCAAATTGTATTTTTTCGTTCATCCATTTGCCGTCGGGTTTGCATATTTCTACAATTCTCAGATTGTTAGTGAAGCATATCGTATAAAGAGTACAATTTGCATCTTCAATTAATGAAATGAAATGTTCGCCTAATTATGCTTTTCCGATCCCTCAGTGTTATTTTTAATTTATTTAATTTTATTACTTTTTAAATATTTTTTACATTTTTATTTAATAAATAAATAAAAAAAATTAAAAAAAAAATTATCATCTGCCTCGACACCGAGAGGATTCGAACCCGTGCTCGCCAGATTGATTGTCACACGCGTTAGCCAGTCGGCCATCGCGCCACTTGCATGAAGTATGTCAGAGGCTGCACTTAAGCGGCAGATGTAAAACTGTAGAATTTTTAGGTACACAGAGCCAAACGACCACCTAAAATGCCCTGTAAATCAGAACAAAGTTTAGCGGATTTCTCTACGCTTTCTCTCCAATAAGATGCCCGTCTTATTATGACTGGATATCTCATTTTAATAATCTGTAAAACTAATATGAAAACCTTTTCAATATTATTAAGAAGATAACCCGTGGATTTTAGATGAAATCATTTTCAGTAAAATTTAATGGATAACCTATAAAACTAAGATGAAAACCTCTTATATAAAATTAAGAAGATGACTCCTAGAATAAATATGGAAACCTTTTCACATAAATTTAGCAGATAACCTGTAAAGTTAAGAAGAAACCCTGTTTAATATTATTAAGAAGAGAATCTTGATTTTCATCGGAAACATAATTAGTCAACTAGTATTTTCCTAGGACTTATTCAGACAAAGTGCAAGATTTCATTTCATATAAGTGCAGATGGACATAATAAACTCTTTATACCAAGTGCTTCACTAATCGTTTGAGAATTGTTGAAATGTGCAAAGCCGTAGTAAAATTGACGAACGGAGGAAACACTTAAGAGCTCTTTTAAAAATAAAAAGTTCTCCCTTTTAACTTCTTGAACATGTTATTGCACACATACATAAAAAGTGGCTGATGCAATAACTGTTATGCATATTTCTAGTATGTACGAGCATATCCATACATGTACGTACGTTAAGACGTTTATAGCAAAATTTTAATTAATAAAGGCTCTTGTAAAAATAAAAAGTTTTCCTTTTTAATAAATTCAAAAAGGTTCTAGTAAAAATTACAGGATGTCCTTATTGATTTGCTTTATAAAAATTTTCTCATAAAAACAAGCAGATTTCTTCTAACAATTTAATTTTTTTTGACAAAATGACATAAAAAATTTATAAATAAGAAGTTATCTCCTCGTTTTCAGACGGTATACTTTTCAATAAATTTAAGAAGAAATTCAAGCTAAAATCTAGAAGATTTTCTAGCAAAAATTTCTTCAATTTTGTCTCCACTCGCTCTTGGCCAAATAGCTTTTTTAGATGGCAGTCTCTTTGATTATATGTGAACTTTTTGGCTCTGTGTACTTGTAGCTAGTTCAGAACTATCGAAATTGTGCCAATAAACGAACTGGTGTAAACTGTAGAATTTAGTACTTGTTCGGAACTATCGAAAATGTAGTGCAGAGAGTGACAATTGACACCGCCTAGAACATCGTCGTGTTAAATTTTCCAGTTGATAACAGGGATGGAAAATGGGTTTTCTGATTTTTTACTAATTGTGCAAGTAAAATGTACCAAATCAAAGGAAAGTGTACCATCATTTTTGGTAGCATATTTTTTCTAAGGACTTATACCATTCCCAAATTATATCTTCTTTTTTAGCCATTCAAAATATTATTGCTTCTCCAAGCAAAATCTTTCCTCTAAAAATAACATTATAAAAGCTTAAATTCACATAAATTTTTTATTAAATAAAAAGTTACTTAAACTAAAATTATTTTAAATACACAGCCCCATTCAATGTAAAAATATTTCACAAAACAAAAACCTATACTCAAATCTCTAAATTTTTTAAGGCTCTCATGTTCTGCTAAAGCTCTAAACTCAGCATTTACCATGTTTATACGTTGGCAAATTCATGAAATCATTTCATAAATTTTCGCTGCATAAACGAATTTTCATGAATTTAATTGTTCACGAAAATTATTCATGAATTTCGCCATCATTTCATGAAATTATGAAATACAAGTCCGGCAACGCCAAACCAACAGCTGTTCATTCAGTCAAGGCAGATTTAACAGGTAGGCTCGGGGGCGAATTCAGAAATGTCCAATGTATTTTGTTATTGTAATTTGTAGTGTGATGTCAACATTATATTTCGCCGTGGTTAAATTCTGAATTCGCTTGTGACTCGCGCATTCCCATTGGCCATGATGTGAATTCGCTTAGATTTTGACATTACACACTACCTTTGTAAATAAAAAAAGTAGTTTCAGAATTCGCCACCGAGTCTACCTGGTAAATCTGCCTTGACAGCTGATGTCGTTAGAACGTTGCCACTTTTTAAAAAAGCTCAATTTCATGAGTTCATAAATGCTGCATAAACGAGACCATTTTCGAATTCATGAAATTAAGAGTTCACGAATTCTGCCGTATAAACGTAGTAATTAATTTGCTCTATTTTGTCAAATTCACGCTTTGGAAATAACTCTAAAATCAAAGACACAATACTATTTGTTTTGTTTTAATAGATTTGGGATGCAGTGATGTATTATTTGACAAAAATTTACCAAATATGTCAGCGTAGTACCTATGTACTTTTGGCTACCGGAATGTACCAAAAAAAGTACAATTGTACCACTTTTTCTATCCCTGGTTGATAACATGCAAAAGAGATTTAGCTCGCACTAGTAGTGTCGAAAAATGCACTAGAAGCGACCTATGTAGTTCGGAACTAGAGATTATCCCTACAGGGGTGTATGTAGTACATATGTATGTATATTATATTTATTTATTTATTTGGCGATGAGGAATGGAGCGCTCTTTTCAAGCAACCAGCTGCCCATACAATAGCTAAAACATCTTTTTTTTTTGACAAAATGTATATTTGCCTTTTAAGCAAGTAAATACTGATTTTGTGTTCATTTAGAAAGCGCTTTGTGTCCTTTTCTTAAACCATCTACAGAGCAATATCTCTGTTATGACGGGCAATGCATGTTTGTCCAACGTTTTTGATAGTTCGAGAGCACGCTCCTGCTCTGTAGGGGATACTTCATCAAGATGAGACCCTCTTGTTTCAATTCTCCTCCTAATATCCTTAGTCTTAATGCAAATGGACATATGTATATTAAATACAATAATTTTATGCCGACTACATTTAAGTTTTGGAGCTTCTTATCGAGCAGAGTGCGAACCCTGGTTTCTCAACGAATCTCTGATGTTGACTTATGTAGGTATCTCTACTAATTGCCTTGGTAGTTTCAGTATCATCCAATACTCATCTTTTATATACATACATATGTATATGGAAACAAATACAAGATTTATTCCATAATAGCATTGGAAAATTAAGAATTCTGTATGAATATAAGATTATCTAATTTATCTAATTTATCAATTTTATTCATGTTTTTATAAACTTCCGTGTTTATTGAATATGACAGGCGTATTGTGAGCGAAATAAAAGCCTTTGCAAATATGAAATAATATGATTTTTCTTTTCAATTCAATTTCAGCATGGTTTTTTATTTGCATCCCTGCAGTGCACTGAATGCACACTTGTACAAGCTGATTAACATTACTTTTTATTACATACATACCTGCGGTGTCGGCGACGATGGCAAAGTTAAGCTAGATGTGCACCTGTGGGCATACTACGTCTGATGTGCATGCATTTACATACATATGATCCTATCATGAACCGCTTCTGGCTACACTTGCTGGCAAAATTGCATATGCATTAATGCTTTGTTGTTTGCTAAAGAGACGCATTTGTTGCCATTTGCTGCCCATGAGCGCATGCATACTTTCAGGCTTGCTACACGCTGCCATCCATCATGCATACATAATTTAGTCATTCATTCACTCCTTCTTTTCGCCGTGTAGACTTGCTTGTATGTATATACGATGATGTTGGTGTTTTTAAACAAGGTATCGTAAAAGTTATGTATATGCCTTCTCGGAGTAAGCCATAGACGTTTTTATACATAGATATATAATTACTAGAGCTCGGATAATAGGTGAAAATCAGACGCCTAAAATTATGCTACGTAATGTTTGTGAGCACATCCAGTGGCAAGTTTAAGGGTGGGGTGCATTCGGGTCTAAGCCCCCCGTGAATGCAATTGGATTTTTGCTTACCAGGATGCCAGAAAAAAAAATTAATTATTATAAATTAAATATATAATTATAAAAAATAAAGAAAAAATTAAAAATTTGTAGTGACTCGCTTAAATTTTAGACAAAATCTTCGCACGTGAAGGAAAAACAATTACAGTTTCAAACCAAATATATTTTGAATGAAAATGAGGCAAGTGAATATTAGCAAATGAATTTTACTAAAAAAAAAATACTAACACCTGTTATTTGAGATTTTTTTTCTAGTTGTCCTCTGCATTTTTTTCATGCGAATTTACAAGTCGAAAAAAATTGCGTACTAGAAAATAATATAAAATTTCTACTCTAAAAGTTACAAATTTTGCTGAAATATTGGCGAATTTTCCAGAATTTTGCACACACTTTTTAACTTTATTTGGTTTCTGTTATAGGTTTTTTTATATAACAAATTAAAATTATTAAAAACAAATACATAAATATATTTTACGAATAAAATCACTTTCTATTCTGGCTTTATTTCATCACAAACCACTGTATGTTTATTTAAACTGCAAATTTGTGTAACATGATTAAAACTTTTCAAATAAAATCTTCACCCACCATACCAATATTTCACCCATTTATAATTAAATTGTAATCCCGCCACTGAAAACAAACAAAATTTAAAAAAAGGAGCATATTTTGAGGCGCTTGATTTCACCTATTTTTCCGAACTCTAATAATTACACAGTCCAACAAATTTACAAAAATTGTACTCAACGTTAACACGAACAAACGCTATTAATTTTGAAAGAGGATGTCTCCCAGACCAACTTTGCCGAACAGAGTCCTAGTCCAGAGGGTCTGAGTTTTTTTTAGAGGGGGTTAAAATTTTATGGCTTTAGCTGGAGGTGCAATTACTTTATCGAAAATATCTTATAAAAAATTACCCCAAATGAAGTTTTTGAGCTCGGACTTCTTCTACAAAATTTAATAAAGAATTTCTTTGCGGGAGACATTAACCCTCTAACGCCCACGTAAATGGCTGTTTTTAACCCTTGTTTGGAAACACATGTAGAAAATATTAATTAGCAATGCAGATAGAGGGTTAAAATGTACTAGAAAATTATTCGCCATAAAATTTCACTAGGGGTCCTCTCAGAGAAAATCTTTGTACAAATAACGCAAAAGACCACAGGATATAATAATCACAAATTACGCCATGAAATATGCAACAAATTTTATATGTATACACATTAGATGCATTTTTTGTTCTTTGGATTCTCCCTCCGGCACCGGAATATGAAAGTACGGTGTCGTAGAGTAAGTAAATTAAAAAAAATTAAATTTTACAAAAACTGAGTGGGGCTACTCCAAAAACGCGCGATTTTCAGGAATTTCAAGGCAAGTTTAGATTTATGTATGAAAAAAGGTATGATTTTGGACAAGAAAAAAATTTGATGTCTAGCTATACGTAACCGCTAAAGCAAATGGCGTACTCAGAAAAATAGGTGAAATCAAGCGCCTAAAAAATGCTACATTTTGTAAATTTTGTTTGTTTTCAGTGGCGGGATTACAATTTAGATATAAAGGGGTAGCTTATTGGTATGGTGGGTGAAGATTTTATTAGATAATTTCTTAATCATATTACACAAATTTGCTGTCTGAATAAACATACAGTGGTGTGTGATGAAATAAATCCAAAGAGGGATTTAGTTTCTTTGACATTTTTACTGAAAAAAGGTATGAAGAACACTCGTACGTCTTGCGTTTAGAAAAAAAAAACTAAATTTATTTCAATTTTGTATTTTATATTTTTGTACATCGTCAAGCTTTTTGAAAGCAAAACAAAACTAGCTATAATGAAAATAAAATTTGGGAAAAGTAAGTAAATTATGGCATAGATAATGTTCCAATAACTCATAAACAAAAATGCAAAACCATTTTTACCACGAGAGAAATTTGCATTTTTACAGATATGGAATTATGCCGAGTATCCAATTGGAAAAATGTAAACACTGAAATGGTAATAATAAAAAATAGGAAAGTTCAAATCAAATTTTTTTACCTAAAATATGCAAATATTTAAAGTCAGACCAGTACAAATTAAAAAGCTGTGTTATATATTCCATTTGCTAATATGCACTTGCCTCATTTTCATTCAAAATATATTTGGTTTGAAACTATAATTGCTTTTCCTTCACGTGCGAAGATTTTGTCTCAAATTTAAGCAAGTCACTATAAATTTTTAATTTTTTTCTTTATTCTATATAATTATATATTTATTTATTATACTTTATTTATTATTATTCTTTATTATTATATTTATTTATTGTAGCTTTGCAATTTTTCACGTGCAACCCATAAAAAGCTTTAGTAATTAATTTTGCTGGCATCCTAGTAAGCAAAAAATCCAATTGTATTCACGGGGGGCTTAGACCCGAATGCACCCCAACATTAAGCTTGGCACTGGATGTTATCACAAACATTACGTAGCATAATTTTAGGCGTTTGATTTTCACCTATTATCCGAGCTCTACACCTTTTCCAGCAGTACTCCCGAAAGCATCAATTTGATTTTAGAAAACATCATTTTGATTTTAGAAAGCATCAAATTTACTTTAGAATAGTCAAATGTTCTTTAGAAAGCGTCAAATGTACTTTTGAATAATCAAATGTACTTTAGGGGTCATCATTTTGATTTTAGAAAGCATCAAATGTACTTTGGAATAGACAAATGTACTATGGAAATCGTCAAATGTACTTTAGAAAGCGTCAAATGTACTTTGGAAAGCGTCAAATGTACTTTAGAAAGCGTCAAATGTACTTTCGAAAGCGTCAAATGGGCAAAATTAAACGAAATTAATAATTTGATTGTCCAACTGGCATATCATCAAGTGCATACATACATATTATACAGTAGAAATACTTAACAAGGTAAATTTGATACTTCGAAAATATATTTGACGCTTTCGAAAGTACATTTGACTATTCTAAAGTACATTTGATTCTTTCTAAAATCAAAATGATGAATTCTAAAGTACATTTGACAATTCTAAAGTACATTTGCCGCTTTCTAAAGAACATTTGACTATTATAAAGTACATTTGATGCTTTCTAAAATCAAAATGATGCTTTCTAAAATCAAATTGATGCTTTCTAAAATCAAATTGATGCTTTCGAAAGTACAATTGGAAAAGGTGTAGTCATTAATGACGGAATCTATTCGCAGAGCTTTACCTAGACTCCTAAAAGCCTTCTACAGAATCGCGACCAGTAACCCTTAATGCCTAACTGAGAACCGTTTGGAAAATAAAACCTTCCAAATTAAAACGGAAAGTAGTTCATTGTACAGTTTACAGACTCCTTGGAAATCCTTAGTCACCCAGTACAGGAATTTATATGTGTATATTAAGTATGTAATTGCTGCTTATGCGTTGGTTTTACCTTTAAGTCTTAGCGTTCCTTTAATTAAATTGTATTTAAGTTGTTGGTTTTATTTTTGTTTTAATATTTTGAACTCGCCTTAATGTACATAAATGACTCTTCATACTATGCTACAACTTACTTATATTAATTATACACTTGACGATTCAACTCCTTTGAGGTTTGCAATGCAATAAAACCAGCTTTGTTGCTGAAAACAAAAGATATTTTACATGAATGGGAAAAAAGTATGGCAAAGCTTGTCATTTTTTTTTTATTGGCGCAACGTTTTCATATATACATAAGGATACAGAAATGAAAAAAATCGACAAATAAACTAATTAAAATTCTAGCATCTACATTTTTATATATCGGCCTACATATTTACTTTCACAAATGTTTTAACAAACATTTTCTCTTTATATACGAAAGTAGATAGATTAAATCCATAGCCTAAAACCGATATAAAACAAAATTCCCTGATGTTCCCTTTTTATGCCAAGTGAAAATTATATAATAGATTTTCAAAGGAAAAACGTATTTAATACTTATACATATCTTCTTATGTACATATGTATGTAGGTACTACGAGTATTCATGAAACGTTTATAATTTTCCAATGTGTGTTAAATGCCTTGCCATTGTGCGGCACTCAACACTAAAACTCAACTGGAGTGTTCCCAGATGAGGACAATTTAGTAGCATTTTTAATTTCCTTTCCTTCCAACCGAAGCTAAAATCCCACAATGAAGCATAGCTCACATGCATACATACATGCATATGTATATATTTATATATTTATTTTCAAGGTGCCGCAATACATCATGAACGTTATTCTGAGCTATTTCACTGATAGAATACTCATATATGATTCTGACGAAGGCGTTAAGAATTACACTATTTCTGGTGGAGTACCGCAAGGCTCGGTCCTTGGCCCGTTGCTATGGAACGTAATGTATGATGATGTCCTAAAGCTCCCTCAGCCAACAAACGTGAAATTGATCGCTTACGCAGACGACTTAATAGTCGTAGGAGTCGCCAAACATCTTGAAGACCTCCGACGCGTTTGCAACGATACAATTTGTCGAATTCGTCACAGGTTTACGCTATTAAATCTTAGCCTGGCAGAAAATAAGACTGAGGTACTTCTCGTAAGTACAAGGAAAGTGCAAGAGGAAATTTGTGTATCTGTTGGGGACTGCGAGATAATCTCGCAGCCAACTCTGAAATACCTGGGAGTAATCCTAGATGGCAAGCTAACATTTAAAGACCATCTCAATCACACGGCAGAAAAAGCAATGAAAATGTATGGTGGACTCTCAAGAATGATGGCGAACAAGGGTTGCGTGCGCTCAAGCCGTCGGCATCTTATTTCAAGAGCAATTAGTTCAGTTTTACTTTATGCGGCCCCGGTGTGGATCGACGCTCTCGAGCGTAAGTCCTACGTGAAAAGAATACAGTCGGTGTATCGACTCGCCGCTCTGCGAGTTATAAGTGCATTCCGAACTATCTCTGGCGATGCCGCTGAAGTTCTAGCAAACATGCCTCCAGTTGATATCCAAGTACGAGAAGTGTGCGAGTTATATAACGCAACAAAGCCAGTCACATGCATCGAAAAAGCAGATATAAGAAGAAGGTGCCGCCTATTGTGGCAGCAACGCTGGGAAGCCTCATCGAAAGGTCGATGGACTTACAGGCTTATACCGAACATCAGCAGTTGGGTAGATAGAATGCACGGCGAACCCAATTTCCACCTCACCCAGGTCCTTAATGGACATGGGTGCTTTAGGGCTTACCTTTATAGGTTCAAGTTAGATGAGAGTCCCTTTTGTCCTGAATGTCCAGGGTAGGTAAAAAGTGCAGAACATGTGTTTTTTGAATGTCCTCTATTCTTATCAGAACGTAGGCGAATACAGGGTATATCAGGAACAGCTGTCACGGTGGAAAATTTGACTGCACTGATGTGCCAGTCCTCTGCTATATGGGATATAGTTAGCGAGGTCTCAGCCTCAATTATGAACCAACTGCGTTTAATAGATCAACGTAGGCGTCGGTCCGTTCGCAATTAAATTCTGGAGACTTAAACGTCTTATCCCCACTACCAGGAAGTAATACCTTGTCCGGTGGTTCCGTGGGAGTATTGTCTGGGGCGGGAGTAGGTTAGGTTTAGCGGGTTGAAGTCTCGCACTGGTCGGCTTTTGATGCTTCCCCCTACTTAAAAAAAAAAAAAAATGTATATATTTACATACGAATGTGTGTACGTTATTTTATTTTACTCCCCCGTTTATGGCGTTGGTAACTCTTTCTAGTGTAAGTGGTGAACTTAATCAGTCTGGGGACGATGCTTGGAAATGGCGCCTGCGGCTAGTTGAACTTTCAATGTAAACTTTGAATTTTTTATCACTACATTCTGGGATTCATTACATATGTACTCAAAAGTGATAAACTAATTGAAAAATTTTATTGCTCGTGGTGAAACGTTGCTTTTTGAATAGTTTTTGCCAGCCTTTACTGGCGCAATTCCATTCGTGCGAAAACGTGAATTTGAAAATAAATAAAGGAGTATTGTGTTAAGTTCAAGCGAATTAATACGAGTATGCTTCCAGTATATTATGGATTTTTACACTTTCTACTATTAGATCAGAGTTTCTAAAACTCTTAGGAGCAAAAAAAGAGTAAAAGAAAAATTGTAACTTAACTCAAACATAAATTCTAATCCATATTTTTTTTTAAATAAAACCGTACTGTAACAGAAATAATTTAGCCCTTAATTAGTTGCGCTAAGAAAAACACATCATTAGTCACGTAGGTCTTCTGGTGACCGGAAACAAAATATAGAAAAGGAAGTATAGGAAATAAATAAGACGAAGAGAACTTTTAAAAAATATTAATTTACTTTATTACTAAGAATTTTAAACAACAGAATCACTTTTACTTTCAATTTAAATTTAATTCAAATTAATAAAGTTAATTTCGTGGCAAAGTTGATTTAAAACAAATAAGAGCGTGGCTGTCTTCGAACATACCGAAGAATTCATATCTTTCATGAATGGCTAAATGAAAAGTTACATAGTCTGATATTGTTTAATTTATACTTTCAATTCTGTGGGTTATTTATGCAAAGATTCCTTAGAAAAAGAAGTGTCATGATCTAAATGAAGAAGTTATACCCTAAAATATATAATCTGAACAATCGGTTGTATGGCAGCTATATGTTATAGTTGTCCGATCTTGACAAATTTCAGTGAAATTATTCAAGTCCGTTTGTGTACAAATACTTCAAATTTTCATGCCCTTAGAGATTTAAATGGAGAAATTATACCCCAAAATGTCCATATCTGAACAATCGGTTGTATGGCAGCTATATGTTATAGTGGTCCTAAAAATACACTCATATTCAGAATTTCATGCAGATATGTCAAAAACTGAGGGACTAGCTTGCGATTAAACAGACAGACAGAGAGACGGACATGGCTTAATATACTCAGCATATTCCTTGACGTTAATTTATTTCTATTAGAAAATACAAAGGAATGTATCAATGGTCCAGCGTGCAAAAGCGTTTGTACATTGCGGCTGAAGATGGAATGTATCACGGGTTCGTTCCCCGTGAGGAGCATCCACTTCCGAAAAGAGTGCTGATGATCGAAAATGGTTTTCCGTGAAATAGCACCCAATCTTCGCTGTAAATAGTTGTTGAATTTGTTTTCCACTTAACCCCAACAATTAAAAATTGAATTAAGCAAATTTCGTGCTAAGCACTAAAACTCTTTTAAGTAAAAACAAAGGAATATGTTTCTTGCTCTCTGTGGTCTTTTGGGTTATTTATACAAATATTTTGTCTGAGGGGACCCCTAGTGAAATTATATGGCGAATAATTTTTTAGAATATTTCAACCCTATCTCGACCTTCAAAATAATATTTTTTCAGACTTTAAAAAAGGGGGTCAAAACGACCCTTTCGTGAAGGTGTTAGCGGGTTAAATTATTCCACGAAATTAAAGTTCGTGAAATTTTACTATATGTTTCCTAATAACATATATCTATACGACATGTATTTAACCCTTTTTTTCCTTTATTTAGAAATCACTCAGGCACTTTTCAAAGCTGGGAACCCTCCAGTTTGCCCCAGATTTCGATAGGCAACCGATGTTTTTTGGACTCTCCTCATTGCACTCTTTCGTCTGGTGTATCGTTTTTGTAAATAACAGATGAGGGGAGTATACCTAAAAATTTTAGTTTTTGTTTTAAATATTTAGTACCTTTCGTACGCGTTTTAGCTAGGCAACCCAGTTATCACTGTCCATTGGTAAATAACAGATGAGGGGATATATTTTTTCTGCCGTATCTTGGACTATATATCGTCGTACCATACGAAAACTAACATATTTAAAATTTCTGGCGAAAGCTATCAAAAAAAAAATTCTGTACGAAAAGTAACATATTTCACTTTTGGCTGACGAAAATTAACAAAATCGACTTTTGGCTGACGAAAAGTAACAGTAATTATATACTGTTTTTACATTAAAATTGTTGTTGTTTAAACGAAATTGATAGTTGAACTTCTTACTTTTCGTCAGTCAAAACTCGATTTTGTTACTTTTCGTCGGCCAAAAGTCGAACTTTTTACTTTTCGTCAGCCACAAAAAATATGATGTTAGTTTTCGTATGGTACGACGATATGAACATAATTTCAACATAGGCCTGTCTATTGTATATCAGTAAGTAATTTACTAGACTTAAAAACTCTGTTACACCTTTAGTAGTTTAAAGGAATATTTATTATTGAATTCCTTAGCTCTTTTAAAGAGCTTAAAAAACTTACAATCCCCGCTTCTTAAAGCCATATTGATGAAAACGATTAATATCAGAGATAAGAAAACACCCAAAATCCAGATAAAGCGCAGTTGAATACCCGGCAAACAAAGAGAAGTAAAACTGAAACCGCTAAACAAACAGAAATTCTGGTGAGCAGCAACAATGAATGCCAAGCAGCTTTACTCGGCTGGCACACGCAATGATAATTCGAGCTGGTCTTTTTTCTGCTGACATATGTGGGCATCGGGCAAACAATATGCAAATGCGACTGCGATAAAGCAGCAAAGCCGTAGCCATAATACAAAAAGACGGTTAAGCAGAATAGCTGAATTCAACAGAAATACAAATGTGCAGAAAAAGGACAATCAATACACATATATGCATGTATATATAGAGCTATATACTACGTACATAATATGTACATATGTAAATTCGTATATACAAATGAAGACTTTGTGACAATTTAATGTATGCCCTTGCTGGTATTGTTGCCGTAGTACTAAAACTTGCCTAGTCTGCGTGCTATGTTAGAAATTCTCACTATAGTCATCTAGACGGGCGCTCAGATCAACAACACCCCTATCTTCAAGCTCTTTTCTTTCCTAAAGAGCTAATGGAGTGTTGAAATTGATTTGGACGCTTTGGGCTTACAACATAAATATTGAATTCATTAAACTACATGAACCGTTTTAACAAACATCTGCCTTTGGCTCTTCATCAATTGTTGTTATGGCTTTATGAATGAAAGGGTGGCAATTTAGTACAAAAGCCTTACAACTGCTCAATTGCTGTATTCCAATGAGACATACATATTCATGTCCTTACACACATACATTTTATTCATATAATAAATGTACCACAACAAACAACCTTTTTAGCTTAAAGCTGCAGCTGCTTTTCATGTAAGTTTTATGGTACAATTTATAAAAAAAGGTTGGAGCATAATGTTTTTTGCCAGCTGGCGGTGCATGTTCTTTATTTTCCTTGAGCGATGTATTTAAATTTAATTGCATTTGTTGGGGCTGTGCATTTATAGGGGATTGCGTTATATGTATTTTTTTTAAATCTAATATGACTTGCGCTATTTTTACTCTTGTGTATATATGTAGAAAGCCTTAAGTCTAGTTTGCATTTGCTTTTTTGATTTAAGCTCCTGCGAAACGTTAATGGATTAGTAATATATATATATACATATATATTTTTTTTTTGAAAGCTATTTTTCTCATGTGGTTGCTAAATGTTTTAAAAGAGAAATCACTGTTCACAATTGAAACCATTTTGTTGTACTTTTGAATAATTTGCTTATGTCAACACCTCAAATATTTATTTTTATTTTAAAGGCACGAAAATCACACATTTGGAACTTCTGTGGCCGATCCATAAATATGATTCAATTTTAATTTTAGACAAAAGTCGTTTAAGGATTTTGAATCAGAAAAATGAGCGGAAACATATGTAATTTCGATGGCACAATATCGACTAATATGCGTTTATGAGCAAAGTGCAATTTTTTTGGCACTGGTTTCCATTTACATAAGTACATGTAAATAAATGTTTTTATTAGCAGATTGTGGAAGTCAATTTCGATGGATTATTTGCGCATCATTTGACAATATCAAAGTGCTTGTTTGCGTGCATTCAAATCATATAAGCGGCTTACAACCATCTTAAGCACAATCAGACACTGCAAAAGCTTGCACTCAATGCACCAAATTAACAACAACAACAACTAGTTTCGTAGGCTTCCGTAGGCAAGTCAAATATTTAGCAAAGTGTTTCTTTGTTGCCATCGATTCTGATAGTGATTTGAAAGTCAACAGAAGCATACGATTTTTCTTGCTTTATATTCATTCAAGTATTTGGTTGGATAAGTTAGTCTCTTCATATCCTCGAACAAGAGGAAAACCTTATCTTTTACACATTACGCTAAGCGATTTTTTGTACGCACCATAACTTTTACACCGTTATACCGATTTTCGAAAATGTGGTGTCATATGAAAGGGCTTGGCCCGTAGATGTGCAGGAAGGTTTAATTTTTTTGAAAGGGGTTGCCACCTATTCAAAAATTCAGTTTTACCCTATAGTTTGTTTGATTTTTAAATTTGAGGTGTCATATAAAAGGGCCATGCGTGAAAATTAGTTGTTAATTTATTATTATTTTTACAAAAAGGTTTGCCATCTTTTCATATGAAAGAAAACTAGAAAGAGAAAGAGGACTGCGACAAATGGCCTTTTGGAGGTCGCTTTAAGGTTAACATGTTCTAGAAAATTATACGGCATAAAACTTCACTATGGGGCTCCTCGCAAAAAATCTTTGTATAAAAAATCTAGGTCCACAGAAAATAAAAATAACCAGTAACTATCTAGGTACGAGTATATGCTTCATGTTATATTTTATTAATAAGATTCTTTGGGCTTACAGCCCATTAATATTCTGCCAATTTTAAGGGGAAGTCAAATTTAAAATAACAATCAAAAAAATTGTCAAATGTGGCACTATGTGGTCTTCCACGCTGAAATTGTCTCACAGTGTAATCGAAAGCCACAGCATCGCGTGGCAGGGTTTACTAGTTGAATATAATACATGATAAGTAGAGTAATAGAATGAATACTCTGCTGTCAAATTTACAACTAATTTGCCATATATCGTTTCTTCATATTAGCAACTGGTATTTTTAACACGGCAATGCTCTAGGAGATGATGATTACAAGTTGACTGATTAGTCAGTATTCAGAGTCATACCACTTTCCTGAACGGTTAGTGTTGCAAAAAATTGCGCAGCATAAGTCGGTTGAACTGTCTGTAAAATACCACTCTGCTGATTAGTCAGTCAATTTGCGTAAATTTTCTAGCTACCGTATGTTGGCTGACTAATTTGAGCTTTGTCTGCAGGGCAGGTACATATACACACATAGCATGTACATATGTATGTATGTATTTTTGCTCTTGACTTATTATTATACGAGTCGGTTTAGTATTAGCACATGCAATGCAAGAGGCCATGTCATTGCCTTCTTAAGTTTCCTGTTTATCAATACGGTGCACGTATGCACCCTGCAGCAAAACAACTAGTAGTATACTATAATCCTACCATTTTCAAAATTTCGGCAACTAGTTGCTCAACTATCCATTTTACTTGAAAGCAACTGGTAGTTTTAACGTGGCGATTGCGTACGAGATGGCAATTGTCTTCCCCTGCATCAGCTTTATACTAGAACAAGTAAGGAAGCCTAAGTTCGAGTGGAATCGAACATTAGATACTCAGCTGTATGCTTTCATTGTTTGTTTGCGTTTGTTCGATATAGGGTGTATTTTATATGAAACGAGTGCTGCATAAACAGGGCGCAGCCACGCCCATTTTCAAAATTTGTATCAATCATCCAAATAAGCATATAAATATTATTGTTAGTGCAAAATTGCATCCCTCTATGACTTTTAGTTACAAAGACTTCACGTTACAAATTCCAAAAGGGTGTTCCAGAAATATCTTTGTTAAAAAGTAGGCGTGGTCATAAACCGATTTCAATAAATTTTTGCGTGTCTATTAACACAAGTTATAAAAGTGTATAAACTAAGTTTCGTCATAATATCTCAGTTATTTGTCGAGTAATAGGCTCATAGATTTCTTTGTATAAAAAGAGGCGGTGCCACGCCCATTTTATAAAATTTTTTTTTTTTGTGTTTCCAGTCTATTGTAGAACTCATGTCACAAAATTTCAATGAATTATCTTTATATTTCACAGAGATATCGCTAAAAATGATTTTATTAGGTCACTTTATAATACCCATATATAAAAGTGGGCGTGGTCGTCAACCGATTTTGGTAATTTTTCGTCCACACATTTGGCTAAGTAAATATATCACGCGTACCAAATTTCATCGACATATCTTTAACGGTTTCTGAGTTATGGCTTATAAAACTTTCAATATTTGCCCCTTAATAAGTGGGCGTGGCACCGCCCATTTTCCAAAATTTTTATATGTTTTGTTTTACGTCCGTAGGTGGACTCGTGCCACAAAATTTCAGTGACAGATCTTTATATTTGACAGAGATATCGCTTAAAATGTTTTTATTAGGCCCCTTTATAGTTCCCATATATAAAAGTGGGCGTGGCCGTCAACCGATTTTTATAATTTTTCGCCAAAACATTTGTCTAAGTAAGCAAATTACGCGTACCAAATTTCATCGATATATCTTCAACGGTTTCTGAGTTATGACATATAAAACTTTCAATGTTTGACCCTTAATAAGTGGGCGTGGCACCGCCCATTTTCCAAAACTTCATCAAATTTCTTCATAAGGGCCTGAGCTCAATACGTGGGTAAAATTTTAGCACTCTAGCTATATTAGTGGCTGAGATACAAAATTTCCGATTTTTACTATATAGGGGAAGTGGGCGTGGTCATGGTCCGATTTCGCCCATTTTCAATACCAACCGTCCCAGTCTCGATACCAACTTGCATTTCAAATTTCATCAAAATATCTCAATTTTTACGCGAGTTATCGTGCGTACGGACGGACGGACGGACGGACGGACGGACGGACGGACGGACGGACGGACGGACGGACGGACGGACATGGCTCAATCGATTTCTCTTTTCACCCTGATCATTTTGATATACATAAGTCCATATCTATCTCGATTATTTCATTATGTTACAATCCACCGTTATGAAATCAAAATTATAATACTCTGTGTACTAGTACAGCTGAGTATAAAAATACCAGTCAACCGCGTACTTGAAAAATACCATCTTTATTTCATAACCAAACGAACACATTTCTAATTTATTGCCTACAATTTTGAGTCTAGCTAATTTCTGAGTGATATCATCCTCTTCTAATCCTCTATTCATTAACACAGTCTGAATGTATGACCACAAAGTGACAGGCAATTAATTGTCATTGCTTTTGAAAAGAGTGTTACAGCTATAGATATCTGTACATAAGTATTTCCATACAAAAAAAACATATGTGTATACATACATGGTATGGTAGACGGTCCTGAAGAAAGGGAAAATGCATTGAAGTTTCTGAAGACTAACATGTTTCTGACAGCAAATAATGAACTCAGGAAATGTACATATATACGTACATACCTACGAGTATTTGCAAGTGATGCGCTGATTGGAGGAAATTGAAAATTCATGACGTGATAAACGCAAATAGAAATCTGTTGCAATGCGCATGTGGTATATGTAGTTACATAATTAAAAGTATATGCAGTTTAAGTAAAATTTTAAATTTGTTAACGGCCTTTTAGAGAAAAAATCATTTCAAAAGCATGATGTGAAAATAAGTGGATGTTTTTTACATAATGAAATAAAATATTTTTGTTAGCAGTTACTTAAATGAGCCGAACATATTCGTATGTTTATAGCGATAGTGCAATTAGTTTCTTAATTTTACCACATACCATATTGGTAGTTATTGCGAATCCTTGCATTCAATGCAAACAAGACACGATCATGATCACATTTACATTTTACTAAAATGTCAAAAAATAAATGTTGGCAATTTCCAATTGCCTTGCTAGTGCGGAACGTAGTAGTTGTTTGACATGGCAGCAGAAGCAATAGTGATTGACACATAAAGACGGACAACCCAAAATTGCGGGCCAGGCAAAGATGAATACATTCTGTGCCCAGTAAGTGCAATAAACAAAACCAGAAAAAGAATTTCTTGTTGTCTACAGTTGGTGATGGTAAAATTTCTGGAATTTAGTGGGCTGAACGCATACACAGTGAGAATTTCTCGCACAGATATTTTGAAATGAGTGTTCAATTTGAGAAAGCTTTGCTTTTGTAGGAATGACCGCCTCAAATGGGTCCATCTTCTATTACTTCTTTATAACATGAGAACAAAAAGAAAACATTTTGATTTAGCAAAGGATATTCGAGTCTTAAAATATCATTAAAGACATTAAAATATCATGACGAGTATGCCAGGTGAATACAGTGGATAAATATACATACATAAAAAGTCTTTGCACACAATTGAAAATTTTACATGAGTTGTAAAAACGATGCAGAAAAGATAAATAACGTTTACGATTTATCAGCAACTCGCCTTAACACGTTGGCTGCCAGTGTATCACCGGTGATCACATCAGAAAACCACCCCCAGGTGGCAGTGTATCACCGGTGATACACGCCTAGGCGCATAAAATTTAAACAACATTTTAAAATAAAAAATCAGATGTTCGCGGGGTCATCACAGCTTAGAAGCATGTTCAGATGCGTCGCCAGCATGGCTTTTACTCTAGGTAAAAAATCCCGTTATAATACAAAAAAGCAAAAGTAATTTTGTTCCTGGCACCTGTGAGTGGTTTTTTGTTGTGATCACCGGTGATACACTGGCAGCCAACGTGTTAAGGTAAAATCATTTTTTCACTTTGTCTTTGTGGCTGGTTCAGACTTTTTGTGTCATAAATATTTTACAGCTTTTGCTTTGCATTTTTTTTTTTTTGTTTTGACAAATTTATGTTTGCTACATTTACTTCTTTACTCTCGTGTATACATACTACATATATACATTGTCGCCAAAGGGCCATATTTTTCGAACGATATAAATTGTTTGCACATTTGAAGCGATTGGAATTTACCATGGTATAAAAATTCAGAAGGTAATTTCACTTCAAACTTTTTGACGGCTATTGAATTTTTCTGAAGTATCTTTTTTATAAATATTGCGAGTGAGGCTGCCATATTGGACAAATATAAAAATGGAGATTTTTTAAGAAAATTTTGGTAATTTTAGGTTTAGTTGAAGAAAGCTCAGAAATTATCAAAGAATGTCATATATTATTAAAAGGGATGTGAAAAGTGGGAAGTATTTGGCTCGAATATTTAATACAAAGCCTTACGCAATATAGCAGACTGAGCATTTAACAAAGAAGTAAGGCTGTAGTCATCGTAATGTCCGAACAAATTTTTTGTTTACAATTTGGCTCGTTCTTTTTCACTTCTATCTTACAGAAAGGGAAGAGAAGGAGTACGATACAAAGATCTCTTCGAGACATAAATGTGAAATCAGATATTTTCTATTAAATGTTTGTTTATAAAGCATTTACGTGTCCACAGCCTCGAGATTTTTGTTCACAAAGCTTTCCACTAATTGCACTCTAAAAAATACAAACTTATTACGATTTATGCACATTTGAATTATTGCGTCCATACTTTGTTTTCGCATTATAACTTGGCACTGCACATTTCGATAATAAAGTTTTGTTGTTTGTACTACTAATATCGCTAGCACCGAAATGCACTGAGCTCATCAACGGGTTCTTTGGAAGATCAACTTTCTCTATTTGGCACGCTTGAAGCCATTGATTCCTTATAAACGGAATTGCTGGAAATCTAAAAAACTTCACCGCTGAGCCTTTGCAAAAGTGCACGGTATATTCGTATCCCCTGAAGAGGCAGCAACTTAATTTTCCAAATCTTTTTTCACAAATTACGCGTATGAAAGTAAATTTATTTATTTATTTATTTTGCATAAATCACACGGCTTTCGAAGCAATTGCTTTTTTGAAAATAATTCAGATTTCGGCCCAAAAACATTTGCTGCTGTTTATTCTGGTAGCATGGTTTCAATGAAATGTCATAAATTCAATAAAAGTCAAATGGCTAAGATGGCTGCCTACGTCAATAAGTGATTTTACCTTCTATTTTTCTACCATGGAATTTACTACATTTTTGATATTAGTTTTTGAGGTGTATATTTTCTTACTTTTTCTTTTGAGTGAATAATACGAGGATAACTTTTTAAGTTGGTATTGATTTGTAGAATAAAGTCAGATTTGCTGGCAACAATAGGTTCGTTTTTATTATCTAGTTATGAATAGTTAGCCAAGTTTCGGCTGACAAATCGTTTCTTGAGTCAAAGAAATAGCAGAAGAGAGCCATAGACAGCTCCAAATTTCAGCTAGTAAAATTTTCATTAGCTGAAATTATTTGCTGCCAAAGTAAGAAACAGCTGTTGAAAAAATAAACAAACAAATACTTTTGATTTTATTAATTTTGAAATTTTCTGAATTTTTGAAATAGAAATAATGAAAATGAAATGTTTTTTATAAAAAATTACCATTAACACTCAAAAATAGCATTCAAATTATTAATTGCTAATTGTTACTCTTTTTCCGTTTCTTGATTTTCTGTTCGTGTCTTCTGTTTTGCTCACTTGACAGCTAGCTGCTAGTTTAATGAGAAACAAACCTAATGTATGTATGTATGTGAACTGATTTCCACCTGACAGGTCTAGATTTTTAAGTCTTCACAAAACAAGTTTCCGGAATCGATTTTAATAACTAGGGGTTATTGTACAAGATGTTTGCCTATATTTACTAAATAGTTTACTTATGTACGTAAAATGTTTGATTATGCACTGTGATGTTGCAGGTATTCACCATAATTGATTTATGGACTCACATTGCGCTGCTCATACGACATGGAGGCCGATCGCCCATCACTCCTTATATTCGCAGAAAAATGAAGTTAAACAGGGCTCTTACATTTATTTTTTATCACCATAACACATATTAATTCTGAATTATGATTTAGTGGCTATGAAAACAAATCGCCAAATAGAAAATACGATTTAAACAAATTTTGTAAAATTTATTACAAATTCACGCGATGTAATTATTTAACATTATGCAGATTTTTTCGAATTTTCCGTATTTTTTATTTTTTTATTTTTTTTTTTTATTTTATGCACATCTTCTCCTAATTAACACCAATGTCTGCTGCACCTTCGGTAGTTTTTATTTTATTTTTTTTATTTGTTCTTTCTTTTGTTTTCTTGGTCGGCTGCTACCTCAACTTAATCGTGTGACAAAGAAAATCTCACCTCGTCCATTTTCTGGTCAGTTGCTTTATCAAACGATTAATTACGTGGCTTTAGTACGATACCAGTACGTTTCTTACGAGTTTGCTTTGGTTTTTTCCACTTCTCTTTCGACTGCTATTCCTTTGGCTTGTTTTAGCACAGCAAATGACAACGGAAGGCTGTCGTAGACTAGGCAGAAAACTAATGGTTGGTCTAAATGAAACAAATCGAGTTCTTATCTTACAGAAAAATGTGCTCGCTATACATACATATGTATGTATGTAATATGTATATGCCACGGCACACTATAGACTTGGTTGCACTGGACTAATAGTTTTTTTTTATTTAACTTCATTGGATTACTTGGTAAAACCAAGTGGCGATTCAAGTAGATTTTTAAATGCGAAGTTACACTTTAACGGCTTTACACAAAAATATGGCGAACAAAATAAATACACATATTACTATCATACATATATGTATAGTAAGCATTCATGAGTTGCAAGTCCACAGAATCCGGCTGATTAGGTTGAGTTCTTATAAATACAGGCATACAGGCAAAATGGCAATGGTCATTTAATTAGTTCGATACACAACTTTTTCACATACAAACTAGGACTAGCGGCATATTGTGTACAGATTGCATACGTTTATATACCACCAAAATCAAAATTTTGTGCTTTAAAACGGCGCAAATTTTTTCATGTCGCAAAGTGCCAAAAAAAGTGATTTATTTTTCCGAAAATCAATAACAATCATATGCATAAGTAGTATCATCCTTTCATAATTTTTTTTTGCTCTCCTGTAAAGTTGCTGAAAAATACATATGTAGCTCTTTCTGTATTTGCAAGACTATATTTATATATGTACATAAATCTATGATTCAAAACCTGAAGTATGCCAATGAAGTGTAAAGGTAGAGAAAATCGAAACTTTAGCCTGCATAAGAATTATGGTGAACTGAATGATTTATTATCGTCATATTGCATGTACGTTTTTCATATTGTTGTCGAAGCGCGAATAAAAAGGCTTTCCACCAAAGATGGATTATAATTCTGCATGCAAGTGCTTATTTGCAACACATGGCGATGACCTTCGATATACGCACATACATATAATATATGTATACACCTAGTTATAGTATACACAAAGATATATGACTGTCCTTGAAGCCAACTATTTATTGTAGACTGTAGCGACTTGTACCACTGCAATTTGTAAAGTGTATGTATCTCTATGTAAATGTGTAATTATTAAAATGCTTGACAATCTTTCCAACAAGTTTAAACTAAGTAATTTCTACCGGTTTCCTGATTCCTTCCATAACCTTCGCTTACTAACATAAATATCATAACACGGCTATTTAGTAAGAAACAAATCTTTTATTTCGCGTTGGAAAAGTTCAATCTCATTTGAGGTAAATTTTTGCAATAGACAACTTGTTTGCTATGCTCTTCTCTTTCCAGGCATCCCATTGAAAATCTTTTATTTCTATATATATCTAAGTTGCGATGGTCAGGAATAGCTCTCATATATTCATACTTATAAATTCGTATATACATACTTATTATATGCATATTTTATTAAATGACTCTTCGTGCAATCCAATAAAGCTGGTTTACGACTGTGAAACCGCGTTAAGTGCTGACACTCAAAGTTTTTGCGGGTCAAAGTATTCGCAGCGTTGCGGTGCATTGTTTTTAACTGCGCCGAATTGGGAGACAATTGCTTTCATTGTCAGTGTCAAAACGATATTTGTGCTTTTAGTCTGAGCTTTAAGCGTGTCTTTGTCCACTTTGTGTTTACATCCGCATTGTTTCAAATACTCCGTGATTCAGTCAAACGCGATAACTCGCATTATTATTTACTTTGTTTAGGCTCCTATAACTGAAGAACCGCTGCACGGAATCGCACACATACCTACTTAAATATGTATTTTACGCTTAAAAGTTAAAAAGCATATTTTTAATCTTAATTCAAAGGGGGCGTGATACCAATCTCTTGAAACAGATACTCTCTCAAAGCGACACTGCAGATGAAATTATAAAATATTTCTTAAATAAATTTGGCTATAATTTTCGGATTTCCAACATGGAATAGAAAAAGGACTACTGTGATATTTGCATTAAAATATCCATTAATTTTCCATTTCGATGTTTAATTATGGCGTACTTAATGACCAAATTCGATTAAGGATTTAATCCCTTTTGCAATTTATTGTAAAGCCCAAGCGGTATTCCAAGAGTCGGTCACTGCCGTTTTTTATATCACGTCGCCAACGTTTGATAAATTGCAAATATATTGGCAAAAAGCTTTCCAACCAGTTCAACCATAACAACAATTATGTAATGAGTGCACACAAACACCGAAGTGCCTGTTAAGCTCAACCATGTTGACAAATCGTTTACGAAAGCTATGAAATGGCAGTAAATTCCAAACGAATTTTAGTGAATGGTGTTGACGTGGGCAGAAGCAGTGGGATTACGGTACAGTTTTAGGTATAAAAATAAGACTTGAGTATTATAAAAATATTTTTTAAATTTAAATATCTGCAACCAAAGGCTAAACAATGTCAACCGCCAACCGAAGGAAAATTAAAACTTAACCAACTACCGCTTAAAATCAACAATAGAATTAAACAAAGAATTCAAAAAAAGAAAAGAAATAATAATATGCGAGGACCGACAAAAGACTCCATGGACGACATAGAGGCAAGTCTTTTGACGAAGAGCAAAGCCGGCGAGGGAATTTGGAGAAGCTACGGCTTAGAATAACGCCTACAGTGCACATCCGATCTAGATAAACATTTATATCCAGTAAGACATAAATCTGAAGTAGATATTCAATGCCTAAAAGCTACTTGTAGTAAGTTTTTTCATCAACGCATCTTCAAAGTAATGGAAATTGTTTTTTTTTTTTTACAATTAATAAGAATTGACTTGTTCCACTTTTAAAGTACATGTTTGTATGAAAAATGCTCAGAGATGTATACTTTAAATATATAACTAAAACTGTAAGTTTACCCAGAAAAACTGATTATTTAATACTTTTTCAACTTACTTGAAGCTCTCTTATTTCCATGCTACCAGAAAATTTCTTCATAACTTTGGTATCTGCTTCTAGCTCCACAAAAATATAAAGAAGTGTTATAACACTTTCCCATTTTCCACAATAGAATACAGAGTCCTTCAGCCAAAATCGGCAAATCTTCAAATATCTATTTAAAAATTGTAATCAAATTATTTTAGATTAGATACTTATTCCTGAAATGCATCCAATCCATAACCTCAAAGCATAAAATCATTGAAATCAAATTTCGGTGAATGCTGTTGGTACTACGGCTCGCAAAAATAACGAACGAATTTTAGGGAAAGTTTTAAGTTTTTTAATATTCATTTCACACCATAGTCGTCAGCTTCCTAAAACTTTCGTTAACTCAATCAACGACAGCTTTCAGTTAACCAACGAAAAATATTCATTTAAGGAATAAATTTATGTATGTAGTATTTTGGTGTTCCTTTGAAAAATATTTTTGAACATTGCAAATGATTGCAATTGATTAAAAGCTGCTTCATTGCTCTTAAGTAGTATTGCAATAAAATTATGCAAATATTAAGCAGAAGAGACGCAGTCCATAGGCGAAAGACATTTTAGAAGTTTTAAGTATAGGAAAAGTATTTTCTGATAGCTTATTAAAGTGCTGGTGGTTTAACACTTGGAAATTTGATTAAAGAGCAATTTCGAAGGGTTTCAGAAGTTTTCTTTACGTTTTAGAAACAAGTTAAAATTTGATCAACTTAGGAAAGAATTTTCTTTAAATGTAATAGGATGTAATATCGAATGTTTTTTACAATAAGTAAGGGGAGTATATCTCTCATTGCATCTCTATGCATTCTTGGAAAGGTTAGCGCTATTGTTTGTGTAAGCTTGAACAACAGTTTTAAGTTCATAGATCAGCGATGATAAAAATTAGAAATGTAAAGTTCGCTGCAAACTCAATTGTTCTAACCAATGTAGTATCCAACTGTACAGTCATAAAAATCTACATATGTATGTAATTATCTCAAATAAGCGAGTATGAAAAGTTGATTAAAAATGTAATTAACTTACAAAGAGGACGTAAACTTTGAAGCTGATTATATTCAGGCGTTTGTCTATGACGTCCCATACATTCAGGCTCAATAAAAAAAAAATCAGTTCAAAAACTCTCTTTGCTCGAACAAAGAAAAGCAGCAATAAAAAATGAAAACGAGGCAAATTCGTTCTATGTGTGATATCAGCTAAGTTAATATACTTACATACATTTGTATTCAGTGAACAGTTGATTTTCACTAAAAATCATGCAAAAAAATTAAAGCGTGAATAACGGGTATTCATGAACATTGATGTGTAAACAGTTTCGAAATCGGATATTTATTCCCTTTTCCTTATTCCCTTTTTCCTGGTTTTCTATGGATTAAAAGGCGACTATAGTTTTTGTAATCTTTTCTTGTCATTGTGACTGCTACTATTTTGTTGTTTTTGTTTGTTTTGGTTTTTGGTTTTTGACTTTTGATTTTTTATGTTGTTTTATTTTGTATTGCTCAGAAACATGCAAGATCATCCGAGTCCACGTTTGACCCATATCTGGAGACCCGGCCTAGGAACCATAAAGAGTAGAGCTCCGTGTAGAAGGCCTGCTCAACACCTTTCATTTGATACCAATATTGCTCAGAAACATTCCGGGTTAATCCGGGGTCACATTTTGACCCATATTTGGGGACCCGACCTAGGACTTATAATGAATAGAGCTCTATGTGAAATCCCTGCTCAATACCTTTCATTTGATACCAATATTGCTCAGAAATATTCAAGGATCATCCGGTCGTCATTTTGGCCCATATCTCGGGACCCGACCTAGGAATCATAAAGAATCGGGCTCCCTGTAGAATCTATGCTCAAAGCCTTTCGTTTGATATCAATATTGCTCAGAAACATTCAAGGACATCCAGGTCCTCGTATTGCCCCATATTTCGGGACCCGACAGAGGAATCATAAAGAGTAGAGCTCCGTGTACAATCCCCGCGCAGAACCTTTCATTTGATACAAATATTGCTCAGAAACATTCAAGGATCATCCGGGTGCTCCTTTTGACCCATATCTGGAGACCCGGCCAAGGGTCACAATGAAAAGAGCTTCATATCGAAGTCCTGATCAAAACCTTTCATTTGATACCAATATTGCTCAGGAACATTAAAGGATCATCCGGGTCCTCCTTTTGACCCATATCTTGAGACCAGGCCTAGGGGTCACAATGAAAAGAGCTTCATATCGAAGTCCTGCTCAAAACCTTTCATTTGATACCAATATTGCTCAGGAACATTAAAGGATCATCCGTGTGCTCCTTTTGACCCATATATGGAGACCCGGCCTAGGGGTCACAATGAAAAGAGCTTCATATCGAAGTCCTGCTCAAAACCTTTCATTTGATGCCAATATTGCTCAGAAAAATGCATATCCATACATTTGCATACATGTTCAAACAGGTTGGTCCTTTTTATTTTGCCTATTTGTCGCATTGTTGCAGAAAACAACAACAACAACAACTTCACTTCGCTTCGTTGCTGTTGTTGTTGATATTTGCATTTGCACGGCTATGCATGCAAGCATTTGTAAGTACATGTCTATCTACCTACCTACCACTGACAATGCTAAGCGATTCACACGGACGCAGCAGTGCACTAACACAAAGGTCATTTACGTTTACGCGTAAACTTTACCTGTTTTTCGAAATCACTCGTAGCTACAGCAAAGATGTTTACACATCAAAAAGTGCTTACATATACGTATATTTATATGATAATTTTATAAAAACAATGGATACATTTTCATAGCGATTTATTCAATTTATTTGAAATCCGACTTAACTGCTGTCCTTTCTGAAATAAAAGTTGACATAAATTAATAACAGTACGGCAAAAATTCAATTTTTGTGTGTAATTATGGAGATAGAAAATATTATGAAATAAAATTTGCAATTTAGTTCAGTTTTAATTCTGTATTTCACTTTAATTTTTCTCTTTACACACAGCCTGGAATTCAGCACAGAACTGCGACTTCACTCGCCTGTTCCTCCAAATAATAAATGGCCACTTTACTTAAGTAGAGTTCGAAATGAGAGTCCGTGAGGTTAATAACATAATTTCCTTCGGCGTAAAGTAAACAAGCAACAAAACAGCAACTCGGTACTACGGTTCCCTTTGGCATATTGAAGAGGGATTTCCAAGCAATATCAGCCAACGAAGAATCAGGAGGATGGAGATGTCTGAGCTGAACAGAAAATACAAGAAAATAAAATACATTTGGACTTCAGCGATGAAAATTATTACAAATACATTACATTATGGCAACCAATAAATATCAGCTAAAAATAAAAATAAAGATAAAGATAAAAGTATAAAAGTGTAGAATTTCAATTTCCGATGGCTGTCAGTAATGTTGGTAAATATTGAAAAGGGGAAGAATGTTTTTCATTCAGAAAAAATTGTAAAACGTGTTTAGTTGGCGCTTCTATATTAATCGGCTTGCCAGTTCACTTACGGTCCGTAGAACTGTCTACTTTTCTCTTCCTGGGTGTGTGTGCTGAATTTTAATACTCAAATGCAAAAACATTAAAAGGAAGTGGCTTAAAGTTAACTGACAAATAAAAACGTTTATCGCACATGTATTTTCTTTTATTAAGATTAATAAAACGCTTGGAAACAAGACCGTTAATTAATGGAATATGTAAATTTCTTGCCTGGTATATATATAAATGTATGTATATATATTTTGTAAATAATATATTGAGCGAGCATAAGCAAATATATTTACAAATATTTTTCGCCAACACTAAAAAGGTCATAGCTAATTGAATCCACTAAACCATTATATGCAGACATTGAAACAAAAAACTAGTAAAAAAAACAACAAAATCATGAATTACGCAAACTATCTTTGCTAAAACTTCGCTAAAATAAAAATTAAATAAGTGTGAAGTTTAAGTTTTTCATTTAGCAAACAGACATTCCAATATTACTTGTCCCTGAAGCACAGAGGCATTAAATCAAGTCGATTTTGTGACAGCAAAGAATGTGCAGTTGATAATGGTTGCAGAAAACATTCAGTACAGTAAAAAACAAAGTCAAACAAAACACATTTGTGGCTGCAAATTACTGTCAAATGCAAAGTTACTCAGAAGAAATGTGTCATGGCAAATCTAATAGTCTAGGATTTGATACAGAGCAAAAGCGAAGAGAATTAAAAATACAATACATAGTGAAAACAAAATAGAAAACATACCCATATCTATGTACGCAAGTAAATATTTTACTCTAAATAAACTAAAATCAAAAAAAAAAAAAACTCGATAAGACCTATAATCCCGAATGAGCACTTGGGATGTGCATATAACACTATCAGTATAGCGTAACAATCCTTGCAGAATTTATAGGTTTTAGCTCCCAGTTCAAGACAGAAATCAGATGACTCTAGGCTAGGAAAGAAAGCGTTAACATTTTCCCGAAGAAATGTATAAAGATAGAGGTCTACATACATTCAGATATCACAAGTCCACAGGCGACTTTCCGGAAATCTGTCACAGTTTTTTCAGATGCTGAAATTAATTAATATCTGGGTGAAATTTGAAAGATCAGAATGAAGAAAGATACTGAAGATGGCACATAGCCGATATCGGTTTGTATCTAAACCAAATTTGGCATGAGAGAAAATCATTACAATAAATGTACATCGCATTCCTACCCTGTCGGAAATAAAAGCAATCAAAAAGAAGAAATTATAATAACAAGGAGTTTTTTCCTATAAATTTTTTGTCAGCTTCTAAGCGAATGCATTTTATCTCACAAGTTTTTCTATGGCAGAAATACTTAAACTCGTAGGTCACACCGCTCACTGCCGAGGGCGGATCGCTGTTTTCTTTTTAAAAAAAAAATGAATGGATTTTAGTTATTTAGAGCAATTCTTTATTTGCATTTTGTGTTGTTCATGGATCGTTTCGAACCCGGGACCATAGCAGGCGAGCACACTAAATACGGCCACCAAGTAGGCATTATATAAACTATGCACAAATAACACTGCTCTACAGCCAAAAAATACTCTGAACGCGACCATCCTATTTATATGTAAAATCGGTCGCTGATTCCGAAAATCGGGCTCATTTTTAATTCTATGGGAAGGTTTTTGAGATATCGGCAATTTACCGTTATTTGGCCAATGGCTCCACTTAATCCTGTATACCTCTTTAACGCAGTGAGCTATCTTCCTTGGAGTGACACTCAACGAAAGAAAATTAAATTTCCTTTTCATCCCTGCTACAACATTTTTCTGTAACTCTTATAGTTTCTGAAATATTGACGATTCAATTTGAATTTTTTCGATTTTTTACGATTTTTTGAAGAAAAAATTGACTTTGTCAGGCAATATCTTTAAAACCAATGTTTTCACCTTCGGTTTTACTCCTTTGCGTGAAGCTCCATTCTATCACCAAAAAGATAAGCTATCAACGAAGAAAATCCATGGTAAAATAGAAAAGTTATAGGCGATCAAGTAAATACATCCAAGTCGCGCAATGCCTCTGCACGGGTATATTCTATGCATGTTATACCAATACCTACACATCTGCAGTAGCAGCACATTGGCAGCGCAGTAGATAAAAGCCCATTTACGGGTATAACATGCATAGAATATACCCGTGCAGAGGCATTGCGCGAGTTGGATGTATTTACTTGATCGCCTATAACTTTTCCATTTTACCATGGATTTTCTTCGTTGATAGCTTATATTTTTCCCAATAGAATAAAGCTTCAGGTAAAGGAGTAAAACCGAAGGTGAAGACATTGGTTTAAAAGATATTGCCTGACAAATTCAATTTTTTCTTCAAAAAATCGTAAAAAATCGAAAAAATTCAAATTGAATCGTCAATATTTCAGAAACTATAAGAGTTACAGAAAAATGTTATAGCAGCGATGAAAAGGAAATTTAATTTTCTTTCGTTGAGTGTCACTCCAAGGAAGATAGCTCACTGCGTTAAAAAGGTATACAGGATTAAGTGGAGCCAGTGGCCTAATAACGGTAAATTGCCGATATCTCAAAAACCTTCCCATAGAATTAAAAATGAGCCCGATTTTCGGAATCAGCGACCGATTTTATATATAGATAGGATGGTCACGTCCAAAGTACAGACAAAAAATTTCATTTTGTGATCCAGTGTAATTTGTTACTTTACCACATTTTCCTTTACCACATTTTCTTACAAAATTCATAACATTGCAGTTATTGTGGTCGTTTGCCATAAATTGTAGTTCAGGAAAATTCTAAAAGAAGATTAAGTGCACAGCCAAATCGGCAACTTTGATACAAATTCACAATTAGATTAATTGTCGGTCACAATTTTATTTTATAGTTCGTTAAACAGTATTTTTTTTGTTTTAATTTTACGCATTTGTTTGCTTTTCATTATAAAAACTTACGGAAGCGTGGAAAGAAAGCAAAACAATTTTATAATGTTTTTTTCCTTCTCTCTACTCCTCTGCATTTGTATAAAACCGAAAAACTTCCCATTTTCCAGCGATGACAGCTTATCACTTTTTTTTTTATTATTTAGGCAAACAGTGAAAGGGGATGAACTAAAGGGAAGCGATGGAACTATTTGCCAACACCTTGGGGGAAATGAAAGAATTTAGTACAACTTTATATACATGCATAAAACACAAATACACACACATACATTCGCATATAGTAAGCCTTTGTCACCATTATCATTGTTACAATTTACCTTCATTCTGTGCTTGACTATTAGAATACTTTGGCCGTAACTGTGCACTTGAGTAACACAAAGAGAGATAGGAGGAGAGAGAAAGTACAGAAAGCAAAATTGGCAGTTGTGTAGCCAGTTGAGTTTCTATCCTAGATGAAATTAAAAATTGTGTGGCTAATTTAAGGCGATTTTTGTGGATTGTTTCAAAAAGGCGAGGCAATTGTTTTCTTATGATTTGAAATTTGAAGTCAAATCCCTTTAATCCGGGAAAAGCTGGAAAGAAAAATGGAGCAGACAATATTGAGCTAATAATAAGCCCTTTTGCGGGCGATTAGCTCGTGTAATATAGGTACCAAACGATATACTATCGATAAGTTCGAGAAATAAATACCAAAGATCATTTTAAGATGTGATCTTAATATCAACTCGAATGAATGAAAAATATATGTACATACAATATTAGCGTTAACTCGGCCATACCTATAAGAAATCTCCCTCAGATTTTCCGATAAGTAGTATTGCTAAGTATATAAGGGTTTCGATCTGCCACTGATATTAAAGATTCAGCCTTATTAAACAAAAACGATGTCTTGAATCGGGCAGGATATATTTCAGAGCTGTAGTCGGAAGGGATCCATGAGCCCTCTACCGGAAGTATGTTTATATAACGAAGCAGCAATTAAATTTTGCACTTTGTGAGGAAATGGTCAAAAGCTCTGGGTACATATCACAAGGAAAATTTATTTAATTTTTTTTTCAATGATGAAAAAGCATCGCTAAAGATCATAAAAATGTTTAATGTTCAACTATATGATGATATTGGATTAAGTTTCAGATTGATATAATAGTTCGAATCCGGAGGAGACTACAAAATAGACCACACTATATAGCAATAAGTGAAGGCGGAGATGTTGCCACAATGAGAAAAGAAGAGGTGAACAATCACGTTGGCTCCCACCAGATAGTAGTCTTTATTCGTTATTTCGAATTCTTTTGAATATAATGTGAAAAAGTCCCTCCATATTCTTCCCTTTGCGCATTCATCAGCTTAGCTTCCGTGTGAAGTGCCAAAAATGTTAAAAGAACAATTTCACTACTTAGAAGCGTTTCATCCCATCATCAGAAAACTTCCTTTGATCGCTGGTAGATAACCACTGACCCAATGCAAAGTAAATATGCGAACATGTCGAGCAATTAATTCCACATCAGCGGCGAGAGGGTTGCACATTTGAATTGCGCATTGCCACTTAATAAGCTTGAACTTACACACTGTGAATTAACCGACAATCCAAGTGGCCAATCGGGCGGTCATCCACATTGCCAGCAATTAGCCGCTCGTACATTCACAATCTAAAAAGTAAAGAAAGAGTCAACAAAGAGCACGCACAGGTCTATTGCCATGAATAACATTGAGTGGGGTTTTGTGAGCTTAACTTGTTGATACATTCCAGTTTCATATTTGTATATGTGTGAGTAAAGTTGTGTCCTTGTGTCCTTGTGTGCTTGTATAGCTTTGTGGTTCTTTGGGTAGCATCAACATCGGAGCAGTATGTGTTTTTTTAACTTTTCAGTGGTAGTTGTTACACTTGGGAACAGCTAGGGAGTCAGCATCACTGTCCACCTGATCTTCCCAACGCAGTGGCGGCGTCCCAATTTTAAAAATCGGATGAAAAATAACAAAGTTACAATAAAAAAACGATTTCGGCGGTATTTCGCGGGGTCAAAAAAAAAAATTTTTTTTTTGTCCCTTAACCCTCTCAACATAAGCTTCAAATTTAGGGGCAAGTCCGCCGCTACAACTTTTTTTTTCGACCCTATCTAATATATGGCCGCTGTGGTGCAGTGGGTAGAGTGCTCGCCTGTTATGCCAGAGGTCTCGGGTTCAAACCACGGTCCGAAAACACCAAAACAATTTTTCTAATTAGTAAAAATCCAATTATCGGGTTTTTTAAGAGCAGCGGTCACCTCTCGGCAGTGGGAGGCATACCCTCCGAGAGTATTTCTGCCATGAAAAAGCTTCTCACAAAAAATGCATTCGTCGTTCGGAGCCGGCTTTAAACTATAGGTCCACCCAATTAGTAGGAAAAACAAAAAGGAGCACACCTCGAATTGGGAGAGAAGCTCGGCCATAAAACTCGTCAGAGTTATAATAGCGCCATTGTATTATATTATTATTATCTAATATATATAATGCGTCACGGCGTATGAGTAACATCAGTAATGACTATACTATAGTTCATGAATTGTTGCTCCATGAAAATATAGCATTACTTATAGTAAACTAATTCCAATATCTACAATTTGGCAATATGCATATTTATGTATGTAGGTTCATATTTTGTGAAATAGCTGCATGCTTAATTTCCAGTAAAATGTCAAAACATTCAAAAACGCCCAGTCGAGAAACTCTCAACTATTAATATTATAAACATACTAGGCTTAATATCCCTGCAGTAAATTTGTTTCACTGCTGAATGATCATTGATGATTCCTTGTTGAATATTCATCACTGTCCTCATAACTCAGTACAATTTTTATTTTTTTTGTTTTTTTTTCTGAGGAAAGCAAACCATTTATATGAAAAATTCATCAGTCTTTATATGAAAGTATTCACTGATGCCTCCTCGTCATAGGTGAATTGCATCAGTGATTCATTAAGGATTCATTGCGGATTTTTACTGCAGGGATATGTACGAGTATGTGTATGTATTGGAACCAGTGCGACACACAAGGAATATACTAAAAGCATTACTTCATTCATTAAACAGAGAATGTGGCTTTGCTTTGGCAATGCAAAGAAAGCCATTTTGAGGGAAACTTATCGCGTTTTCGATTCTGAACCAAAATGCTGCATTATTACGAGGCAACATTATCAACATGCGCCCTGAGCCCTAAGAAAATGTTGCACTTTTCATGTGATGTATGAAACAAAAATAATGCAACCCCTTGGTCATATTAAGGGCAGAAAATGCTGCCCTGTGGTCGGGCAGAGGGCGACATTTTTGTCAATAGAACAAGCAACCCTGAAAAAATGTGTGGAATCTATGTGGAATAGAGCAAACAAATTTGACAGCCCGATAAAAATGCAGAATAAGTGCGACATTTTTGCCAGAATCGAAAACACCATTAGTTAAGTGGGATGTTTATTTATCCTGAATGGGGAGTGAATAATAAGTACCACGATGAATAGCTACATAAATAGTGAATATGTATGTACCTACGTACATCGCAATGTACGAGTATATACATAAATACATACAAATTAAATATATATATCTATGTAGATATATATATATATATCTATATCTATATATCTATGGTGAATTATTCACGAATAGATTGGTGTACTCAAGGTGCATTAAAAGCATTTTTGTAAATGATTTATTTATTTGATAAAAGTTAACACTTACCTTGTCGTACATAAACTTTTATAGATATTAGTTATTATTCCGTCAATTTTTGAAGCTTTCACTCAAGCGTTTACAAATATCTAAAGGCTTCAGAACATATACAATGTATATTATACACAGAGGCGGTCGCTTCATACAAGCCGAGAAGCCCGGCTTGCGTACACATTTTCGTTCATTTCATACGAAATTCTTTAAAATCTGGTTATTTTACGTTTTAAATGTGTTTACTATTTAAGTTCTCAATAATATAGCTCCCACTGTAACATACGGTGCCTAAAAGTATTCTATGAAAATAGCGCAAAAACACCACCAATCCACCTCAGCAAAGAACGTAAATAGATTTACGTTCTTTGACCTCACAATGTGTATTTTGTTTGCACAGCCAATCACAGCACAGTGAGCATGCTTCAACGTTTCCACACATTAGCTTTTACGTGGCTTTCAAAACAGAATAAAATAGCTTGTTTTCTTGCTTTCGCTAAGGAGAAACCAATTGCTTATTTTCAGACTTAAATTGAAAAAAAAACTAGCAAAGCACTTTTTTTATTTTTCACATCAAATTTGTATGCGAATATGAAGCTGGCTTCGGCATTCAAAAGTTCAGAATTCACAGCCATATGCATATGTATTTGATTTGACTTTCGTTTGCATGTACTTATGCTCATAATTTCTTACATCTGCATGTGCATGCAAACATAAATATCAAATACCAGATTATAAATGGGTTGATTGTGATTTTTGGCGACTATTGGCACAATATCAAGATAATTTTAAAAAGCGGTGGAAATCAAATTGGACCTCAGTTTTTCAAACACTAAAGCACCCATTTTTTAGGCAATAAGCAAATACACTTGCTACTGCTGAAATTTCCGTCGGAATAAGGAAACTAAAAATACCTCTGCGCTTTCGTGTAAGATTTCCCTAGCGCACGTTTTTATATTTAAGAATTATGTAAATACGAAATTTTTTATTTTAAAAATGATCTAAATGTTGATACTCGAGCTCTAGGCCACATGCACATATGTATAATGATCTAGTGCAGTGAAGAATTCCTGAGGATGGTCTCAAATTGAGACCGAAATATCGACAAAATAAAAAAATACAATTAAACACATATGAGAAACTAGCAAATCTTGTTTCATTATACATATGTGCATGTGGCCTAGAGCTCGAGTATCAACATTTAGATTATTATTTAAAGGCCGAAAAATTTAATAAAACATATTTTAAAAATGTTCATGTTGCAAAATCAAGAAAAAACAATTTTAATTTAAAAATGTTTATTGTTATTTTAAGCACTATGAGATTTTGAAGGAAAAACTTTCGTTTTTATTCCATTAATTTTAATTTTTAATTTAAACATGTTTCTTTTTAAATCCTAAATACATTTTAATTTAAAAAATTTAATTTTTAATTTAAAAATGTTCATTTATAAAATAAAGATGACTTGGTTTAAAGCGTGCATTATAAAAATAAAAATTTTATTTTTGATACCTTTTCTCTGAGTATACAAACAAAAAAATGTGTATCAGGAAAACAAAAATAAAAAATACATATGAAAAAAAAAAACAAAAAAAAAAAAATAATCGAGAAAAAACGATCTTCAAATACCCGAATTGTTCAAATGCCCGTACAAACATACGCGTAATAAACAAACAAACGAGCGTTCGAGCATTGAAAAGCATTTATTCGGACCACTCGAAAATGTTAAAAAGAAATCGAGAACTCTAAATCAAAGTCAATGACGGAACGCAATCAGACTTTTAAATAATACAGCAAAGGAAATTACATAAATGGCTAATGGTTATGCTTCACACATAGGCTTGCCCATGCAATTTATGCTAGGTCCGCCACTGATTATACATATATGCATCTAGTTGTGTAAAGAAATACATAAGGCAAACAAGCAACCTATTGCAGGCAATCAACACAAAAAATACGTAACTGCCGTGTGTTGTAAAGAGGAAACTCGCTAAACAAACCCTAGGTAAACATTGTAGGCAGGCAACGATGAAAATAAAATTTCCTGTAGCATTTAGGAGAATGTAGTGGGAGATTGAGAAATGGTGCCGAAATTTGATGTTCATTGCAATCAAATGAAGGAGTGCTTATTATACCCATGGGGATATAATGCGTAAGGAAATCTAATACGATGATTTGTGTAATAAAGGAATTATGAAGAACTACTGCCCTTGAATTGCTATATGTAAATGTATTGATTATGTCGTTTGGCCCGGCGTTTGAGGTACTTATTTAAATCGAGTTATCAAGAGAGTGTTAAGTCTAAACTGAATTTAGTTTTGTTTACGTAATCTAATTATAAATAAATATTATTCCATTTGCTACTTCACAGAATGAATTAATTCAATGCTTTGCAAACTATCCATCAAAGTAGCACAAAGTAAATGAATACGAAATTGCACATGAAACCACACAGAGAAAAAAGTACAATGGTTTTTTCAACCATTATTCATGTGAAAAGGAAAAAATGTAATATTTACATTTTCATTGTACCATTAACCAATATTTTGGTTACAATCAATATCAAACAAAAAGTTGCTTTCCCCAACGTGTATATTTGTTATATTAACGAAAATATTGGTTAATTCATATATAAAAAAAAACGTAAAAACATTTAGGAAGCTTTATGACTTCGGCTCTGTTGTTACCATCGCCATCAGCACCGTTTGTGCTTGACGAAGTTGAATAGCTAGACCTGAATTGCAGAGAGCGAGAGAGTCTTTTGATGTTGTGATGAGCGTTTATGAACAAAAGCAAATTGCGCTTCAAACCCTTTAAACTGTACATACATATTTTTATTTTATTTAAACAAAATGAACAAGGTGTTGGTTAATATTACCAATAAATTGTTTAATAGTAACAAAAAATTGGTTGAAGATTTCAACTAACATTTTGTTATATCAACAAATATCATTGTTAATATGACCAAAAACATGGTCAAAAAAATCAAACAATACCATGTTCAATATAACCAACAAATTGTTTAATAGTAACAAAAATTTGGTTGAAGATTTCAACTAACATTTTGTTATATCAACAAATATCATGGTTAATATAACCAAAAACACTGTCTAATATATCATCCATGGTAATGGTAATATTAAACAAAATTCACATTGATTCCCTTTCAAGTGTGAAATTAGTACTATTAACCAACTTTTGGTTCATTTTTCTCTCAGTGCATTTTATAATGAAAACTTACTGTTCGTGTCTCTGTATGTACATATGTACGCGGAGTAAAAATTCTAATTTTCAAATTCAACACTATGAGCATGGCTGAAATTTTCAATTAAAATAAAAACTACATTTTCAAGCAACGTATATATATAATTACATAAAATAATATTCCAGCGCGAACCGAGTCTGCATTTTGATATGGCTAGCGTAGAACTAAACTGGTCTATCTAACAAAATACAAAAGTGGAGAAAACAGATGAAACGCGTTTTAATGGGGTGTGCGATTGTTGATGTATGTTAAGTGAATATTGCAAATTATTATGTTAGCTTAATAGTTAACTTAACATTCTGCATTAAAAAAAAATATTATAGAAACGTTTTTTATATAATATTTGTTTGTAACAAGAAAACTTGTTACATAAACCACTTTAGAATTTTTAATTTTTAAGGAAGTTTGAACTACAAATTGGAAATTATATGAATAAAACAATAAAAAAATATGTGAAAGGAAGTACTTTAATTACAAAAATAACATACACATGTCCGTAAATGATCACCTCTGCATTAAAAGTAACAGTAACCTAGTTTTCTCCACGGCGGGCTGGTAGAAAATCTTCTAGATTGTTTTCTGTTTCATCTCTGCGGTTTACATGTGGGGAGACAGGTAAAAGGAGTGATGAATCGGTGGTACAAATTTCAAGATATTTTTTATGTTCTGCATTTTTTTGAATTTCAAAACGCGTATGTCGCTGTCCTGATCTGGTGTAAAATTCTGCAAGAACTCTATGAAATCATGTAGGTTCACGCTAGATTTCTTTATATCGACGGATTTATATGTTTCACAACAATCATTATTAAACTGCATCACAGATTCACTCTTGACAAATTTTACCTTTCGCAATTGGGAAACTTTTGCACCGTCGTCTACTATACTCTGGTAGTCCCTGAACATTGGCCGTAGTTCGTCAAATGACATAAATTTCCCCACCATATTATTAACATCAAAAAGAGCATGCTTTCTACAATTTTTAACCAATTCCATCCACTCATCTGGTGTAAGATCATACTGGTCTATGGTAGTCTATGCTAGTTGGACCACTTTAGAATTTCTTGAAATGACAAAAGGACGTGAATTCTAAAGTGACATTTTTATCGTTTGGACACTTTGGTGCAGAAATAAGACCTACATCAATTTTTCACGGATAAATTTATGATTTTCAAGTTCAAAAATGTACATAACTCGATTTCTGAAAAAATGTTTGATAGACCAGTTTAGTTCTACGCTAGCCATATATATCTAGGCGATCAACTTGAAAATTGTATTGGAATGAACTCTATATTAAAATCCTGTTTGATGTCTATCCATAAATCAAATGTGCCACTGCCTCTTTCCAGTACCAACAACTTTTCCAAAATTAGATACATTTCGACCTATATCACAAACAAACCAAATATTACTTATTTGTCCCAATCAAGTAGTTAAGTATAGAATCTATATATATAAAAGGAAGTGGCGTTAGTACAAACGCGTATAACTCAAGAACGCCTGCACCGATTTGGATGATTGAGACAAATTCAGATTGTTCTCTGGCCAGAATAGGAGAATATCCAATAAAATTCCCGAAAAATGCAAAAAAAAAAAAATATTTTCCCATACATTTTGAGATAGGGATAGGAATGGGGGATAGGGATAGAGATAGAGATAGAGACAGAGATAGAGATAGAGATAGAGATAGAGATAGAGATAGAGATAGAGATAGAGATAGAGATAGAGACAGAGATAGAGATAGATATAGGGATAGGGGAAATTAGGTTTGTCGCGGCGAATATATGTATATCTCTTTTGTTCAGAGAATTGACAGTTTTATAACTTTATAGGAATAAATTTTAGGCAGAACAACGTCTGCCGGGCCAGCTAGTCTTTATATATATTACGCTAAGCGATTTTTTGTAAGCACCATAACTTTTACACCGTTATACCGATTTTCGAAAATGTGGTGTCAGATGAAAGGGCTTGACCTGTAGATGTGCAGGAAGGTTAATTTTTTTTGAAAAGGGTTGCCAGATGTTTGAAAATTTAATTTTACTATATAGTTTGTTTGATTTTAAAATTTTTGGTACCATATGAAGGGGCTTGGCCTGATATTGAGCAATTTAATAGAAATTTTTCAAAAAGGGTTGCCACCTGTCCAAAAATTCAGTTTTACGTTATAGTTTGTTTGATTTTTAAATTTGAGGTGTCATATGAAAGGACTTGGCATGGAAATGAGTAATTTATTAAAATTTTTACAAAAAGGGTGCCACCGTTCAATAATCCATTTTTACGCTACAGTTTATCTCATTTTTAAATTTGAAGTGTCATGCAAGGCCTAGCACTGAAGATGGGTAATAAAAGGAAAGGGAAGAGGAAAATGAAAGGGACGGATATGGCGAAGGACAAGAAGCGAAAGAGGAAATATGAAAAATAAAATGGATAAAGGGAAAATAAAGCGCAAATAAAGGGGAAAGGGGAAGAGAAAGAGAACTAGAAAGAAAAGGAGGAGCGTGCCAAATGGCCTTTTGTAGGTCGCTTTAAGGTTACCATAGTCTAGAAAAATATTGGGCACAAAACTTCACTATGGGGCTCCTTGGTCAAAGGTCTATGTATAAAAAATCTAGGTCAACAGAAAATAAAAATAACCAGTAGCTATGAAGGTATATCAAAAAATTTTCAAATGTGGCAATAAGTGGTCTTCCACCCTCAAATTGTCGCACAGTGTAATTGAAAGCCACAGCATCGCGTGGCCGGGTTTACTAGTTATGACTATTTCAATAAGACTACATACAGGGGCCATTGGGTCATATTAATAAAAGACAATTATTTGCTTTTGCTCAAGATTTCAGACCTTTTACTCAAATTTTGAAATTTGGTTCATACAAATTAATGTCAAATTTCTGAAATTTTCAGTAAAAGCATTTGCTTGGATTTTATTAATATGACCCATTGTCAACTTTGCTCTAATACCATGTCTCCACATAACGTGTTTCGCTCTTTTTTTCTGCATTTTCTCTCTCAATCTTGTTTCGACCTCAAAACGAGTGCCGAAACTCGCCAATTTCCATACAAATTTCTGAGAGCGAGTGAAGATTGAAACATTGTTTCATTCTGAATCATCTTGCCAACCTCGATCATATCGTTGTCTTCTCTAATTTTGTATCGAAAATCTATCGAAATCTCACACAGACCAAAACAAAAACGCAAAAATAAGCAAACATACAAACATTTAAGAATAACAACAAAGAGAAATGTTAAACTGAATCACGATCAGCCACGTGGAGACGGGTTATAAAACATATATTACTCGTATTTCTCTTTCTACGCGTCAAATTTCATAAGCCTGAAGAATCCACATACATACTCACACCCAAATACCTTCATTGAATATTACTAAGATGACTAGGCGTATGAACAAAATGGTATATTCGCTTTGAAATACGATTGCAATTGTTTTAAATTAAATGAGCATATTGAATGTGTTCCAACTCAGATGTCGTTGGCTGACATCATTTTTCACCGAAAATACATAAATCTTGCCACTGTCAAAGGAAAATAACTGACAATCAAATTAATTTCATTGAACATTCATTTTGCGTCGAAGCAATAACCTGCAATATCTGGTGAGAGCTGCCGCGGTTAGAACATTCGTGCATATGTATGTATGTATATATGTATAAGTATTTTACAGCATGAGTCGGCAATATATCGGTATTGCTATTAAGTTGAACTTGCTCTCGGTATGTATGTCTACCGATAAAGGCGTTTGCACGTAATTAGACTTTTACAATTAACTTTGCTCGTTTCTTAATAAAGCAAGGCAATAAATGTTCTGCCGTCGTTTGATATTGCTCATACGCAGCGGTGTACCATTTAAAGAATGTGTGTAGTTTACAGAGCTCTGTTTCCGTGTACATAAAATATGAAGAATATGAATTGCATTGTGGAACGATTTTCCGTCATCCCTTGTACAGTTTGGTTTGGATACAAACCGGTTTCGCCTAATATGCGCCATCTTCAGTGTCTTTTTTCGTTCTTTACATAATATTCCTACCTTTTCGGAAAAGCAAGCAACCAAAAAGTAATAAATATGAGTTGCCTATTTGGTTCGACAAGCAAAGAACACGGGTTCAAATCCTGTTTGGATAGATCCAAAGGAAATAAATTCCGCTTTCAAATGTTTCAAAGGCAGTCATGCATATTTGTTTTAAGCTAATTCTTTTCATTTTCGAATTAACAAACATAACGTTTTCCACTACTTATCTTCCTTCAATTACATCTACCATTCAAAGAGATCATTAGACATTAATTTATGATGAACTAATGGATTTACATCGCACCATCAACTAATTTTAGCTATTCAGTTCTGTCACACTTGACGCAAGCATGATGACACTTCCATATGTCCATATATATATGTATATCCTTAATAGCAGGTACATAGTTGGTGATTATGTACATCAGGATAATTGCGTTAAATGCAAATTACGGAGAGTATCATTCTAGTAGTCAGGCATTTCATGATTACGGACAAACAGACAAACGGACATGGTTAAATCGACTCAGTTCAGTAAAGCCAAAACCAGGGACTGTAGCGGTTATGAGTTATATCCAAAAAGTTGATTTTTAATCATTATTTGCTGAGTTTTATTTTCTGCTCACAAAATAAAAGTTATTTCTTGAGTTTTATTTTTCGATCAGAAAATAAAAGTTATTTTTTGAGTTTTATTTTTTCATCAGAAAATAAAATTTATTTTTTGAGTTTTATTTTTCCCTCAGAATTTAAAAGTTATTTCTTGAGGTTTATTTTTCCCTCAGAAAATAAAAGTTATTTTTTGAGTTTTATTTTTTCATCAGAAAATAAAAGTTATTTTTTGAGTTTTATTTTTCGATCAGAAAATAAAAGTTATTTCTTGAGTTTTATTTTTCCCTCAGAAAATAAAAGTTATTTTTTGAGTTTTATTTTTTCATCAGAAAATAAAAGTTATTTTTTGAGTTTTATTTTTCGATCAGAAAATAAAAGTTATTTTTTGAGTTTTATTTTTTCATCAGAAAATAAAAGTTATTTCTTGAGTTTTATTTTTCGATCAGAAAATAAAAGTTATTTTTTGAGTTTTATTTTTTCATCAGAAAATAAAAGTTATTTTTTTAGTTTTATTTTTCCCTCAGAATTTAAAAGTTATTTCTTCAGGTTTATTTTTCCCTCAGAAAATAAAAGTTATTTTTTGAGTTTTATTTTTTCATCAGAAAATAAAAGCTATTTTTCGATCAGAAAATAAAAGTTATTTCTTGAGTTTTATTTTTTCATCAGAAAATAAAAGTTATTTTTTGAGTTTTATTTTTCGATCAGAAAATAAAAGTTAACTTTTATTTTTTAAGCGATAAATAAAACTCAAGAAATAACTTTTATTCTCTGAGCAAAAAGATAAAACTCAAAAAATAACTTTTATTTTCTGAGGGAAAAATAAAACTCAAAAAACAACTTTTATTTTCTGATCGAAAAATAAAGCTCAAAAAATAACTTTTATTTTATGAGCAGAAAATAAAACTCAGAAAATAATGATTAAAAATCAATTTTTTTATAAAAATCGAAAAAATAAAAGTTAATGCACCTAGAGATAGTCTGCGTTACGGTGATTACATCTGTGCACTTCTTTTGCGTTTAGCATTTCTCCTTCAGTATGATTTTTTTAGTCAAAATTAAAAAAAAATAACGATTATTTGCAATCCCTGGCCAAAACAGTTCATGTCTGTATAGGAAAGATATGAAAAGGTATGTAATGAGGGGAAAGTGAAAATCATAACCAAATATTAACTAATATTAACTAATTGCTATTGAATGTCTTTCAGTTTTACCACAGGGGCTACTTGCAAGCTTTGGCGTCAAAATAAAATGTATCTTCCTTTTGTCCCTTTATGTGGACAACATATTTTCTTATTGGAGTAAATGTATTCTACGAATCTACAAATTCTTATGTATATCCAGTTTGAGTATCGTTTTATTATTTTTCACGATAGGATAAGAAAGATACCAGTTCACAAATATAGATGTGTACATATGACATAACTTCTTCTTCTTCTTAAACGGCGCGTAACTGTCTAGACGACTCTGGCCGGGTCGAATACGGTGCGTCAGTTGTTTCTGTATCGTGCAGCATGGCACCACTTGGAAACACCTAGGCAGGCAGCGTAGCTGTCCACCTGATCTTCCCAACACAGTGAAGGTCTTCCTTTTCTTCTGTCTTTAGCGAGTTTCGATAAAAATACGTTCTGGGCCGGAGCACATTTATCCATTCTCACGGCATGACCTGCCCAATGCAGCCGCTGGATCTTTATTCGCTGAACAATGTCGATGTCTGCGTAAAGTTTGTACAGCTCATCATTAAATATCCGTCGATAATCGCCCTCGCTAACGCGCAAAGGTTCATAAATCATACGAAGAACTTTTCTCTCGGATACTCCAAGTGCCGTCTCATCTGCTTTTCATATCGTCCATGCTTCTGCGCCGTACATGAGGACTGGAACGATGAGCGTCCTGTAGAGCGTGATTTTTGTTTGCCGAGAGAGAACTTGACTTTTCATTTGCCTACTTAGTCCAAAGTAGAACTTATTCGCAAAAGTGATTTTACGTTGGATTTCCATGCTGACATTACTTTTGGTATTATTGCTGGTTCACAAATAGACGAAGTTCTTAATTATTTCGAATTTGAAACAAATTTTGGAGACGACTATCTAAAATCAAAAATGCGGAGGTTCAAATCTCATTTCAGAACTATGCTCCTTTGGACTTTTGTGTTCACAATTGACCAGGGAAAGCAGCTGTGGCCGAAACAAAGTTGGAAAAAAATTGACCCGCCCTAATGTATGCAAGTACAAAGTTCTTTGTTTATTAAATTTTATTTATTTGTTAATTTATTTTCACTTTATTTGCCAAATGCCTTGTGTGTTGATATGATCACAAAATAAATCAAATTTTCACCTGAAATAAAGCAAAAGAAGCACAACAGATAACCATGCCACGACAACCACGAGTTTTGTTGCGTCATGACCGTACTTTGGCATTCACCCACGAATGCCACAAAAAGCAAAGCTGAGCAGTCAATGTGGTTGGTAAATAAGACACAAGATGTATTAGGTGAAGTGGTGGGGAGACAGGGGGGCGAGTGGAAAACTTTCATGTATTTAGGTTGTGGCGTTTCTGCCACGCTGGCATTGTATTCCGTTGCGCTACGCAAACAGTTTGGCAAATTGTGGCCCGAGACGTCATTCATTATGCACCAACGAATTCCGCTGTGCAAGCAGCAGTGAGTTTCCTTGTGTTCCTGTTCTTGTTTTATGTATATCAAGGAGTTAAATTGCTGCGGATGGGAACGTGACAAAAAGATGTATTGGCTCTTGCGACAGTTGCGAAAATGCAACGCCAACTAAGAATCTTTGAAAAGCCAGCAAGAGAGCAGCAGGTGATGTAAGTTTCTATGTTAAATGTTAAATATAAAATGCGCGAAGCGGTGACCAAATTTGTTTGAAGCACAATGGTAAAGATTTTCATTCTATGTTCAATACATATTCGTTCACAAAGGTCAGCTTGATTAAAAAATATTAAAAGTTGAGTAAACCCAATAAAAATAAACGAAAAGTATGGTTTGCATTAGCCGTATATTGCATGATTATTTTAATAAATAACCAGATCAAAAACTAAACATTGTATTAGTAACTTGGAAGATATTTAGGGAAACTTTTAAAATTGAAGAAGACAAGAATTTTAAACCTTCTCATTAATGAAATGTGCTCCGGTAGAAGGACCAGCTTATAGGTTAATTGCTTCCTTTGTATTCAAAATATCAACGCTTGTAATGTCCCAAAAGAGATTTGTAATAATATGTATGTGCATACATATGTATTCCCGTTATTCGATACTAGAACCTTAAATTAGGTTGAAGTGCTCCCCGAAGAGGACGCTTTACAGTGAAGGTTTTTTATTTTTTTTTTTTTCAAGATGAGGAAGACTTTTAATAAAATAGCTTGTGACATACATATGTAAATGTATACATATGTACATGTAGATAATAAATTTGTGCATATGCACATTTAAATTCCCTTGCTGAATTTGATAAAGTTGCTAGTATAATGTGCGATCCACAGGCAGAAAATATACACTTCCAAATTCATTCAGCCCGAAATTTGTAGGCATATTTTAGGCATATGTGTAGGCATATATTTGTATACATGTACTTAAGAACCGAAGTGTGAGTGGAAAACGCAAAACTAAACTTTTACATTTCTGAAAATGAAACAATAAAATTTAAACAATTAAATTAATCTTTCCCAAAAGTTTGCTTTTTTCCTTTCTTCATACAGACACAAAAGTAGGTAAAGTCCTTACATGTGGGTGGAGTTGTTGATGATGATGTTGGACGGATCGAAAGATAAATTTATGGTATTTTACGAACACATGGTGACCCCAGCTCAAACCACAATCAATCCTATTGGTGTACGTGACCGAAATATCTGCTATATGACGTCATCATTGTTTAATTATCTTACGTGAATTGAAAAAAAAAAAAAATGATCTTAACAAAAACATTTCAATTCCGTTTTACAGCTTGTGCATTAAAAGTTTCTCGACCAGAATTGAAAAATATAACTCCTAATTTTTCAACATTTTTCCAATTAGACCACACAAAAAGGAATAGAAATACTTTTCTCTTTTGTATTTCACTAAATTTAATCGTCGCATTTTAGTGAAATAAACTGAAAGCTTAGCGAAGCTTCAATTAAATGTTTTTGTGCATGAATGAAAAAATAGAAAAAAAAAATAATAATTCATAAATAGCGAAGCGTGAAATTAAAAAACAAAATGCCCGAAATAAGCATTGAGATCTAAAAGTGGAACCAAATAAAAATTGGGGTGAAAGTGGCGATTTGTTTTACTACATTCAACAAAATAAAAAAAACTTTAATGAGTCGAAATGCAGCATAAAATTTTCTAGCAAAGTTGAAATTTTTCGCCTCAGGAGAGTTAAGTTGGAGAAAAAAACTGTGAAAATTTTTCTATTTTCTGTTGTTCGCTTAACCATGAGCGATTAGCCAACCGTTCACTTCTTCATAAATTTAAAATGTATGTACATAAATTAAAATTCAGTTTTACTTGTTGAATTATTGTGTGGACACAGAAGATTTTTAATTAGTTTTTATTTGGCGAAAAGCGAACAAGTTCAAAGCTACGTATTACCAGCGATGGTAGAAATGATAGCTATTTCGAAGAAACCAATTCTTCATCATCAGATTTCTTTTCGGGATCGACAAAAAGTTCAACTGCGTACCAGGCCGTGTTTGGGTGAGTGGGTTAGCGCGTCGCCAACATTTACACCTTCTCACGGTGGGTCTAAGTTCGATTCCCGGCTTGAACTTCGGGATCAGAAGAAGAAATCTGATGATGAAGAATTGGTTTTCTTCGAAATAGCTATCATTTCTACCATCGCTGGTAATACGTAGCTTTGAACTTGTTCGCTTTTCGCCAAATAAAAATTCAGTTTTACGACAAAGTGACACGCTCAGTCCTCCTTCAACAATTAATATTCTTCATTTGTGTAAGAATTCTTAAAAATTTATGGTTATGCACCAGTCCTTCAAAGGTTTCGGGGCTAGAAAAAGTCAGTAGTATGTATTTGGTTTCAATTACACTGAACTTCTTCAACTTCGGAAATTTGGGTTTTTAATTGCACTGGTCGACAATTTTTTGTTACAGAAATAAAATTCTACTTTTTTAAAGGATTTCGGTGCGTTGAATCCTAATCTGAAGTCAGATTTTCTGTAATACCTACAGTTTTTTAGATATTCATGCCCAAAGAGGCCAAAAACACGTTTTTTGGCTATATTCACTCCTTAGTATCTTTTAAATTACTTAACTATTTTAAAAATTGATTAAAGCTATTGAAAACGCTGACATTTCTCTTGAATAAACCGTTTTAATATTTCAGATATCTTTCTTGTAACTTGCAATATTGCATATTAAGCTTCATTAGTTTTGCAATATTTTCTCCATACAAATTTAATTAAAAATTTTGAAGCACGCTTTTAGGCAGTTTATTATATTATGGACGTATGTAAGTGGCTTCGTAAAAAAAATTTTTCTGCTGAGCAACTACAAAATTTGATTGCGCCTATAAAATGCTACAAATGCTGCCGTTGTTTTCGACGAAAAATACCTTATTGTGCAAAAACATATATTACTATATACCGAAATTAGATATCCGAAAAATTAAAACGTTATCTTCAAGAGAAATTGCCGAGCTTTCAACAGCTTTAATCAATTTTTTAAATAAGTAAGTAATTTAAAAGATATTGAAGAGTGAATATAGGCAAAAAACGTGTTTTTCGCCTCTTTGGGCATGAATATCTAAAAAACTGTACGTATTACAGAAAATCTGACTTCATATTCGGATTCAGCGCACTGAAATCCTTTAGAAAAGTAGAATTTTATTTCTGTAACAAAAATTTGTTGAAATTTTGTCGACCAGTGTTGTGTAACACTGTAGGTAAATTTTTAACTTTTGAAATATCACAGAGAAACGCCGAAATACGTCAACTTAATTTTTGGCTGTAGAATATGATGGCATTTACAGAAAGTCAAAGTTAGCTCTTATTTTCGAGATATTTAGGAAAGAAGTTTTAGAGCTCTGAAGGTAATTTTTTTTTCCGTCTATAAACTTTACACAGGCTGGAACCCTTTACTCGCATAAAAACTTTGACAGTAGTTCTTACTTAATTGGGGCATTTTAAATTCAATGCCGCCTTTAGTTTTCCCAACTTGGCTCGGGCTTTCGAGATAACGGTATTAAAAAATTACCATCAATTTGGACTTTTTTGTTAATAACTCAGTCAGTTTATGAGATTTGGTTTGAATTAATTTGGTTTAGTTTAATTTAATTTGATTTAATTTAAATTATATATGTATTTATTAGATTAATGATTCAGTTGTTACTTAATTCTGATGATGTGCTATAAAAGACTTTGTCTTACAGTCACAACCTAAGAAATTATATCAAATAAATATAAATATAAATATACATTGCCAAAACTTTGCACGTCACAATATTTTGGTATTACCTTAACTATTTCTGAAACTAATTGAAATCGGATCACTATAACATATAGCTCCCATACAACCGATTTTTCAGATATGGACATTTGTCGGTATAACTTCGCTGTTTAAACAGCTAAGGACATGCAAATTTAGAGAATTTGTACTCGTATTGGCCTTAATCTATTCCCTGAAAATCGTCAAGATCGGGTCACTATAACATATAGCTACCATACAGCTGATTGTTCAGATATCGTCGGCCCCCTGCCAGAACCACGAATGTGCAATTTTTCCAATTTTGAGTTAAGAGGTTTTCATGATCCATCTGTGTATGCTCTACATTTTAGTAAAACCCCCAGTACATTTGTGCACTGGAAGCTACCAAAATTTCCAATGCCAGTAACACGAATGTGTAGATCAGGTATAAAAAGTTGAGCCGGAAAAACGAATGTGGCACATTCGTGTTTCTGGTCCAACAAAAATGTAAAAAATTCCTTGAAAATAAATTTCAAAAAATATATGGGGCACATTCGTGTTTCTGGCCCAACAAAAATCGGAATAATTCTTTGAAAATAAATTTCTAAAGTAAGTAAAACAAACACATTCAATTCATATTCATATTTTATTTGTGGAACTATTTCTAATCTTCAAAATCAGAGTCTTCTGAAAAGTTAGGCTCAGGATTATGCTCTTCCGAACATCGCTTCTAATCTTCAAATTGTTATAAAAATAGTGCAAAAAGGCAATCAAATGCACCTTGAACGGAAAATATTAGCTCGCCGATTGTGCGATGAAGACAAAGCTATTCCGTAAACTAATTTTTGATTAGCAGTCAGTGCTAAATACGCCAAAAGGACCTTGTGGGCAAATATTTACCTTCGAAAACTGGCGGTATATACCATAGAAAATGGTGATGTATAACGCAAATCATGAGAGGGGCGTGTAACTCTCCAAAACCATTTCAAGTTCATACGCAACTACACGACGGTTTTTTAAACTTCATTTATTTCAACCAAGGAGAAACTGCCCTCTCGAAATATTAGCTGGTCGACGTGCATATCATCGTGCCATACGAAAACACATTTAAAATTTCTTACGAAACTTCTGTACGAAAAGTAGCACCTTTGACTAATTATATACTGGTTATACATACACTAAAATTGTTGTTTTTTCCTTTCGTCAGCCAAAAGATTAAAGTGCTTGTATTCGTCAACAACAAAAAATTGTGTGCTAGTTTTCGTATGGTACGACGGTATATACATAAAAGATTAACTACAACATTTTTTACAAAAAAAAAAAATTATTTTGAGACAAAATTTTTAGTAGTTTATTTGCCATTGAATATTGGTGGCCCTCCGTAATAAAACCCACGCCCGTTTATTCGGAGTCATTGCCTATCGCTGACGCGAAAGCAAAAGATTTAAATAAAATTTGCGAAACCTTGGTGATTCCAAAGGAATACTGCAATTTTTATAAAAATTTGAAGGCTAACAGCGGAGTTCGCGATGCTCTACCTGAGCCTGACCTTTCAGAAGACTCTGATTTTGAAGATTAGGAATAGTTCCACAAATAAAATATGAATTTGAATTGAATGTGTTTGTTTTACTTACTTTTCGAAATTTATTTTCAAGGAATTTTTATGATTTTTGTTGGGCCAGAAAAACGAATGTGCCAAATCTCGAAGATTAGAAGGAATAGAAGCATAAAAACTATATCAGGGCATCGAGCTAAACAAGGTTCTAATTTGCAGATCTACTTTTATATTAGAAACAAATTTTTCAAATTTTGCGAGAAGAATAAACTTTGAAATCTGATTTCCCAACATTTTCATTTTAGCACATTCGTGGTTCTGGCAGGAGGCCGACGAATATGGTTTTGCATTTTAATGTTTTTATAACTCCGAAAATAGTCATTCTGCGTGAAAAAGCAACATAAAAACTTTTATTCAAGTTGAATAGTTGACAAATTTTCTCATATACGATTTCCACGTATCTACATCAGTTATTGCACTGTTGTGCAACCAAATTTGAAATTTCACCATAGGCATTTATTTCAAGCCCTATAACACATATATCGTGTTAAATGAATTAGATGAACTTTATATCGTCTTACAGAGAATTAAAAGACTATTACGCAGTTTTTAAATGAAGAAAATATATGCATGTTTAAGGATTATATATATATTTATAGTAAAATTTTCCTACAAAACTATTTTTGAAAACTATTGAAGCATACTTTTAGGCATTATTTGGAGAAAAATTGTATGAAAAATTAACAATAAAAATTATTCAAATGCGTATAAAATCCTCAAACATGCATATATTTTCTTCATTTAAAAACTACGTAATATTTCTTTTAATTCTCTGTAAGACGATATAAAGATCATCCAATTAATTTAATACGATATATGTCGTCGATCTACTGCCAGAAACACGAATGTGAAATTTTTTTTAACCTCTTAAGACCCCGGGTACACATATGTGCACCTCAATTATATTTGATTTTAAACTAGTTGTCATATCTTGATGCAAAGGGAAGCACTAAAAATACTTTTTTTATATGCCACTAAGTGGCTTCAATCGCATAATGGCTTCATCGGATAAATTTGGCAGTTATTTTTTTTCAACTGAATTTGGCAGTTTGAAATTTTTACTAACGAAGTGTGTTTGAAAACTTTGAAAGTAAATAAAAAGTGCAATTGTTTAACTTTTTTCAATATTTAAATTGATTTTTAAAGTTCAAGAATTGAATTAACATATAATAAGGTAACATTTAACATTTGTTTTAATTTTTGGAGTGTAATTCTATGTTGTTTTCTTGGTACACATATGTGCAGAAGTGAAACTGCAAAGTACATCAAGATCGTTATGGCACGCTACAAAAAATGGCTTCCTGTGGGCCAGATATCGCAGAGGATGTTTTGACTTCGGAGGGTAGTTCAGATATAAATATATCGTATAGTTTGTTGGAATATTTGCGCTTAGGCTTCTGGGAATCAGTAGCGGAGTAGAGTAATTTATATTACGCACAAAGTGGGACTTAAAATCATTAATTACAAATGCTATTGAGATGACCAATTTTTCAGGCGTTCATTTGATGAATGGCAACCTCAAATATCCTCAAGGGAAGCTCTCCTGCTATAGAAATTTGTGTAACTCTATTTTTAGGGGTGCAATGAATCGCGACAGAATCTGATACCACCTTTACTTTGTAGATATAAATCAGCCCAATTCTAGAAACTGTGAAAAATAAGATACCATTTTGAAGATATGTCATAGTTGGCAAGGATCTGAGCATATATCCATAGATAAACACATGATCCCATTTGCAGGACGATGTAAGTACCGCCAATATTTGCCGGCTAAGCGAAATCCACTTGCCCTAAAGAACTTCATGCTGGTTGCTTGAGATGGGCTGGTATCAGATTTCGAGATATATGTTGACAGGCTACTCTACCTCCAGAGGTAATGAAAAGTATGCGAGTGGGGGCAGGTATCGTCGTAAAGCTTGATAGAAATAATTGTCAACAGCTGCGTTTTGTACACAGGTCTTGTTCCAGCACCAGCTCCTCGGAAGGATCTACCGTGAAACATGGAGATGACATACCACAATGTTCCAGTGGGGTCACCTGCAAAGGAACCCACCAAGTGGTGCCACAACCACAACCGGAAACTTAGGCTGAACAATGTAGGTCAACTGGTTGATTTCGAAGATAGCAAGTTCGCCTCAAAATGTTGCCATCCAACGTGCTTCTCACGCTGCCGTATCAAGTGTTGGAACGTAAATTTTACGAAAAAATACTTGTTTTTAAACTACCATACTTTTCAGGATATCTTCCCAAAATATATCGATTAAGACCTGAGGTGCACATATGTGCACTTCCTTTTTTATCACTTCCAAAAAAAAAAAAAATTATAATAAATAATGTGTTTTCTATAAGCCCCTATAGCTGCAAAAAGCTTTAAGAAACTTAAAAATTACATTTATTTTATGCTCAGGTCTTAAGAGGTTAAGCACGATGTCTGCTCTTTATCGGGTATATATTGATGTAATTACAATTTATATTTGTATAAATTCTTGTGTAAACATACATACATAATATGTACTTGTATGTACATAAGCATATATACAACTATTAATTGCTATTATATCAATATATACCCGAAAAAGAGCAGACATCGCACTTAAAAAAATTTTCACATTCGTTTTTCTGGCAGGAGACCGACGATGTGTTATCGGGCTTGAAATAAATGCCTATGTTGAAATTTCCAACTTGGTTGCACAAAAGTGCAATAACTGATGCAGATACGTGGAAATCGTATATGATAAAATTTTTCACCTATTCATTTTGAATGAAAGTGTTTATGTTGCTTTTTCACGCAGAATGACTATTTTCGGAGTTATAAAAAAATAAAAGTGCTAAACCATATTCGTCGGCCTCCTGCCAGAACCACGAATGTGCTAAAATGAAAATGTTGGGAAATCAGATTTCAAAGTTTATTCTTCTCGCAAAATTTGAAAAATTTGTTTCTAATATAAAAGTAGATCTGCAAATTAGAACCTTGTTTAGCTCGATGCCCTGATATAGTTTTTATGCTTCTATTCCTTCTAATCTTCGAGATTTGGCACATTCGTTTTTCTGGCCCAACAAAAATCATAAAAATTCCTTGAAAATAAATTTCGAAAAGTAAGTAAAACAAACACATTCAATTCAAATTCATATTTTATTTGTGGAACTATTCCTAATCTTCAAAATCAGAGTCTTCTGAAAGGTCAGGCTCAGGTAGAGCATCGCGAACTCCGCTGTTAGCCTTCAAATTTTTATAAAAATTGCAGTATTCCTTTGGAATCACCAAGGTTTCGCAAATTTTATTTAAATCTTTTGCTTTCGCGTCAGCGATAGGCAATGACTCCGAATAAACGGGCGTGGGTTTTATTACGGAGGGACACCAATATTCAATGGCAAATAAACTACTAAAAATTTTGTCTCAAAATAATTTTTTTTTTGTAAAAAATGTTGTAGTTAATCTTTTATGTATATACCGTCGTACCATACGAAAACTAGCACACAATTTTTTGTGGTTGACGAATACAAGCACTTTAATCTTTTGGCTGACGAAAGGTAAAAATTTTGTTTAAACAACAACAATTTTAGTGTATGTATAAGCCAGTGGCGGACCTAGCATAAATTGTCTGGGCAAGCCCATGTATGTGTGAAGCATAAACATTAGCCATTTACGTAATTTTCTTTGCTGTATTATCTAAAAGTCTGATTGCGTTCCGTCATTGACTTTGATCTAGAGCTCTCGATTTTTGTTTTTAACATTTTCGAGTAGCCCGAATAAATGCTTTTCAAATGCTCAAACACTCGTTTGCTTGCTTATTACACGTATGTTTGTACAGGCATTTGAACAATTCGCGTATTTGAAGTTTGTTTTTTCTCGTTTATTTTTTTTTTTGTCTTCATATGTATTTTTTATTTTTGTTTTCTTGATGCACATTTTTTTGTTTGTACACTCAGAGAAAATGAATCAAAAATAAAATTTTTATTTTTATGATGAACGTTTGAAACCAGGTCATTTTTATTTTAAAAATGGAAATTTATAAATTAAAACTGAAAATTAAAAATTAAAATGTATTTAGGATTGAAAAAGGAGCATGTTTAAATTAAAAATGAAAATTAATGGAATAAAACGGAATTTTTTGGTTCAAATTTTCATAGTGCTTAAAATAAAAATTAACATTTTTAAATTTGAAATGTTTTTCTTGATTTTGCCATTTTACAATATTTTACAATAAACATCTTTAAAATAAAAATGTTCGTATTTACATTATTTTTAAATACGTCTTGGCCCATATCTGGGGGCCCGGCCTAGCCCTTACAATTAAAATAGTTCTATCTCGAAGTCTTCATCATTTGATGCCAATATCTCACAGAAACATTCGAGGGCCATCTGGGTTCACGTTATGACCCATATCTGGAGACCCGGCCAAGGCATCACAGTTAAAAGAGTTCTATGTATGTTGGAGTCCTCATCAAGACCAATTGCTACCAATATCGCTCAGAAACATTCGAGGGTCATCCGGGTCCACGTTTTGATTGATGACTCTAAACTTATAGGGAAATCTCACACAAAAGCGCAGAGGTATTTTTAATTTCCTTATACTGACGGAAATTTCAGCAGTAGCAAGTGTATTTGCTTATTATCTAATATCTAAAAAATGTGTGTTTGAAGAACTGAGGTCCAATTACCAAAAGTCGTGAAATGTTTGATTTTATTTGATTTTGATTTCCGTCGCTTTTTAAAATTATCTTGATATTGTGCCAATAGTCGCCAAAAATCACAATCAACGCTTTTATAATCTGGTATTTGATATTTGTTTGCATGTACATGTACATGTAAGAAATTATGTACATAAGTATGTACATGCAAACGAAAATATCAAATATGCATATGACTGTGAGTACTGTTGAATGCCGAAGCCAGCTTCTCATCTCAATACAAATTTCATGTGAAAAATAAAAAAGTATTTTGCTAGTTTTTTTTTCAATTTAAGTATGAAAATAAGCAATTGATTTCTCCTTAGAGAAAGCGAGAAAACAAGCTATGTTATTCTGTTTTGAAAGCCACGTAAAAGCTAATGTGTTGAAACGTTAAAGCATGCTCACTGTGTTGTGATTGGCTGTACAAACAAAATACACATTGTGAGCTGGATTGGTGGTGTATTTGCGCTATTTTCTTAGCATACTTTTAGGCACCGGATGTACAGTGGGGGCTATATTATTGACAACTTAAATAGTAAACGCATTTAAAACGTAAAATAACCAGATTTTAAAGAAATTTGTAAAATGAAATGAACGAAAATATGTACGCAAGCCGGGCTTCTCAGCTTGTATGAAGCGCCCGCCTCTGGTATAAGCAGTATATAATTAGTCAAAGGTGCTACTTTTCGTACAGAAGTTTCGTAAGAAATTTTAAATGTGTTTTCGTATGGTACGATGATATGCACGTCGACCAGCTAATATTTCGAGAGGGCAGTTTCTCCTTGGTTGAAATAAATGAAGTTTAAAAAACCGTCGTGTAGTTGCGTATGAACTTGAAATGGTTTTGGAGAGTTACACGCCCCTCTCATGATTTGCGTTATACATCACCATTTTCTATGGTATATACCGCCAGTTTTCGAAGGTAAATATTTGCCCACAAGGTCCTTTTGGCGTATTTAGCACTGACTGCTAATCAAAAATTAGTTTACGGAATAGCTTTGTCTTCATCGCACAATCGGCGAGCTAATATTTTCCGTTCAAGGTGCATTTGATTGCCTTTTTACACTATTTTTATAACAATTTGAAGATTAGAAGCGAGGTTCGGAAGAGCATAATCCTGAGCCTAACTTTTCAGAAGACTCTGATTTTGAAGATTAGAAATAGTTCCACAAATAAAATATGAATATGAATTGAATGTGTTTCTTTTACTTACTTTAGAAATTTATTTTCAAAGAATTAATATAATAATATAATACAATGGCGCTATTATAACTCTGACGAGTTTTATGGCCGAGATTCTCTCCCAATTCGAGGTGTGCTCCTTTTTGTTTTTCCTACTAATTGGGTGGACCTACAGTTTTATGCCGGCTCCGAACGGCGAATGCATTTTTTGTGAGAAGCTTTTTCATGGCAGAAATACTCTCGGAGGGTATGCCGCCCACTGCCGAGAGGTGACCGCTGCTCTTAAAAAACCCCAATAATTGGATTTTTACTAATTAGAAAAATTTGTTTGGCTCGGACCGTGGTTTGAACCCGAGACCTCTGGCATAGCAGGCGAGCACTCTACCCACTGCACCACAGCGGCCAAAGAATTATTTATATGAATATGAATTGAATGTGTTTGTTTTACTTACTTTAGAAATTTATTTTCAAAGAATTATTTCGATTTTTGTTGGGCCAGAAACACGAATGTGCCCCATATATTTTTTGAAATTTATTTTCAAGGAATTTTTTACATTTTTGTTGGACCAGAAACACGAATGTGCCCCATATATTTTTTGAAATTTATGTATTTTCAAGGAATTTTTAACCTTTTTTTTTGTTGGACCAGAAACACGAATGTGCCACATTCGTTTTTCCGGCTCAACTTTTTATACCTGATCTACACATTCGTGTTACTGGCATTGGAAATTTTGGTGGCTTCCAGTGCACAAATGTACTGGGGGTTTTACTAAAATGTAGAGCATGCACAGATGGATCAGGAAAACCGCTTAACTCAAAATTGGAAAAATTGCACATTCGTGGTTCTGGCAGGGGGCCGACGATATCTGAACAATCAGCTGTATGGCAGCTATATGTTATAGTGACCCGATCTCGACGATTTTCAGGGAATAGATTAAGGCCAATACGAGTACAAATTCTCCAAAGTTGCATGTCCTTAGCTATTTAAATAGCGAAGTTATACCCAAAAATGTCCATATCTGAAAAATCGGTTGTATGGCAGCTATATGTTATAGTCATCCGATTTCAATTATTTTCAGAAATAGTTAAGGTAATACTAAAACATTGTGACGTGCAAAGTTTTGGCAATGTATCTCATAAACTGACTGAGTTATTAACAAAAAAGACCAAATTGATGGTAATTTTTAAATACCGTTATCTCGAAAACCAGAGCCAATTTGGGAAAACTTGGGGGCATGAAATTTAGAATACCCCAATTAAGTAAGAACAACTGTAAAAATTTTTATGCGAGTAAAGGGTTCCAAGACTGAGTAAAGTTTATAGACGGAAAAAAAATTACCTGCAGAGCTCTGAAACTTCTTTCCTAAATATCTCGAAAACAAGAGCTAACTTTGACTTTCTGTAAATGCCATCGTCTTCTACAGCCAAAACTTTAGTTGGGGTGTCTCGGCGTTTCGCTGTGATATTTTGACCTCCCTACAGTGTAATTAATAATAAATTGCTTCTGTTTGACAGGCCAAAACCTGAAACCTTCTGCAAGCGATACAATCTTCTATCCACAGTGCCAAATAATATGTTTGTACCATACCTGTTAAGTTACGATTACTAATCGTAATCATTAGTAATCTGATTACTTTGTATTTGATAGTAAAATAATTGATTACATTACGAGTATCTTGGTCCCAACTAGATTATGTAATGATTACGATTACAAATAATCAAAAAATAATCATGATTACTCTAGATAACTGAAAAGAATCAAAAATAATCAAAATAAAGAATTGATTCTTTCAGCGATTCTTTTTGATTATTTTTGATTCTTTTCAATCCAAAACCCCAAACAACCTTGCACAGAATTGCCAAAAGGGCTGCCCGACTTCAAACTTTTGTATTCCGATACAATTCGCTATGTTTGACCCGTAAATGCTTCACAAAATTGGAGGTCACGTCGCCGGTAGCTCTTATCTTCCGATCACATCCAACACATTTTGCAATTGTCCACATCTTATTTTGATCAGAAATCTGTGAATTCATACAACAATTTAAATTTGATAACAAACAATACTAAAACAAGCCTAACTAATTTGAACCATATGCACACAAAAACTAACTTTTTCAATATCCGTATAAAATTTCGCGTTGAAAATAGTTTTTGCAGACACCTCAAAAGACTGCTTTTTTGGAAAGCTTCCAGAATTGTTTTCGAAGACCCTTCTCCTCTTGCGGGGACTTGGCACGTAATTCTTGTCCAAGATCTCATCATCACTTGAGAAGTCGCTTTCTCCAAAAACCAATTGATCAGTTTGTGACATGTTATCTTCAAATGGAGCGTTTTTACACACAAAACACAATTAATAACAACTGACGGACACGTGAAGTATGAAGTATAGATTATATGATTTGCTCTTGTTTGAGTTGTTAACGAAAGATTGGCAACAAGTTAACAACCGTTCTGGAATTCTAACACTACTCGCTTTAGCATTGTTGTTTTTCATACATTAGTAAAAGTTGTTTGGGGTTTTGGATTGAAAAAAATCAAAAAGAATCAAAAAGAATCGTCGAAAAGAATCAATTCTTTATTTTGATTATTTTTGATTCTTTTTGATTCTTTTTGATTTTTTTCAATCCAAAACCCCAAACAACTTTTACTAATGTATGAAAAACAACAATGCTAAAGCGAGTAGTGTTAGAATTCCAGAACGGTTGTTAACTTGTTGCCAATCTTTCGTTAACAACTCAAACAAGAGCAAATCATATAATCTATACTTCATACTTCACGTGTCCGTCAGTTTTTATTATCAGATTATTTTTTGATTATTTGTAATCGTAATCATTACGTAATCCCAATATTTCATGCGTACAATTAAATAATCATTACGATTCTTTTTAGAAAATAATCTAACCGATTACTAATCGTAATCATAATTTAACAGCTATGGTTTGTACAAACTCATACATTCCATTCGTAACAAAGTTGGGCTCAATATCGGATCACATTGGTACGGTCATACATACAAACATTTATTCATAAATTTTACTAATTTATGATCATTTCATAGCTCCCAAACGCAGGTGACTGGGCGCGCCATGTCGGTGGCTATGATACAAAACTAGTCTTTTGCCTTTGGCTCTTCTCTGAACGCCCCAATAGCAGTAGATACATACGTACCTATATACTATATGTACATACATACATATTTCCCTTCCCCTTGCCTAGAAATTTGTTCAGCTGTAAAAGGAAATAATATTTTCAATTTCTGGCCATTTTATTGTGAATATTTCATGCCCTTCATTTTACATTTTACTTTGTGAAAGCAATTTTTCATGAAAATCCAAAATGCCGGAAGCGAACGGTTTCATTGAGCTTACAGCGCTTTTGTAATTGCCATTTGTATCTCAGTAGAATACATATTTAGTTGACATTTCTATACAAGCCCACCAAAAAATCTAAGCCTTATTTAAGAATTAAAGCAGAAGATTTAAAGGCTTCCGAAATAAGGCCTGAAAATTATAAGGGTAGCAAATTTGTATGGCGTAAGGCTTAAAATAAAGCTGATTTTCCTGTGTTGATGTCATCAGGCCATAAGAAGTACCCTCTCTCTGAGAGCATACCTTATTCCAAAGGCTTATCCGACATGCGAAATAAGGCCTAGATAAGTATGAGAGAGTCAGGAGCAGAGAGAGTGAGTGCATAACAGAAGCAGCGCTGCCAGCGTACTCCTCTTTTAGACCTGATTTGTCAACAATAAGCAAAACTTTTTTGCCGGGAGAGCACCATATGTATGTTTGTATGTGGGTAAAAGAACATAAAAAGATGATGAAAATGATTCTTGTAAATTAATGCATTTAAATTGAATAATTACAAACGCTAGATAAGAAATACAAATGGAAAAGTTTACAAAGGTCCACACCTCTTGTTTCCAGCTAAGCTCATGTACATAATTACATATGCCGTTAAAATATCTCTGTTAAACCATGGTTATTAATTTATTACTTAAAATTTGTTGATAGAAATTTCTATCGCGTGTAACTAATGATTTAACCAAAGTTAATGGCCTTTAATGATTTAAAATATATGTACATACATAAACATATATCTTTTTTACACTTAATTCGTTTTCTATAAGAATTGAGAGAGAATATATGTATATACATAAGTATCTAACTACGTTATCTGAAAAATTTAGTAGGTGCTATATACAATTTTGCATACGATTCGAGCAGCTTGGAATGCAATTTCTATCTATGTATGTATTATTTATACGGAATTTGGCAAATAGAATTGTTTGTTTGTTTGCCTGCATTCCTCTATTGAAGTGAGAACACACCATTGCAAGGCAACTTCGCTCGCTTAATCATGGACTAAGTCAATATTTGATTCTACGGCATGCAATCAAAAGCAAAATAACTGAATCAATTTTGTAGGATTCTGAAAGGCAAGCAACACATTCACCAAAGATGGCTCTGCAATAAAGATTTTATTATTGAGTTGCACATCCAACATATGTCAATTTACTTGTTGTTTACAAATAGATACAACAAAAAAAAATTATCTCTATCGATTCGAAATCAAATATCGCCAGGCTGCGGAGATTTGGCAAAAGCCAAGAATATATCTCAGCTCAACTCGTTTACACCATACGGGAGTAAAGAATTTTAAGTGTGGTTGCATGTGGATATCTACTAGTAGATACCCTGTAGTGAGATTCAATATCAAGCAGCTACCAATTAAAAGGTTATTAAAAACTGTAATTATAAAAAAAATCACATATTAAAAACTTATTGAAAATGCGCGCTGTTTTAACTTTTTTCAAATATGAATTTAAAACTTAATTTGGGCAAACCAATTTTTAATACTTGAGCAGTAAATGCAAATTGCTACAGAAATGTTCTTGATCGTGAGAATTTTTTTTCAGTGTAAAGTGGGATCTTAGGCTACAACGGAGTAAAATTTTAAACTGAACCAGTAATGGAAAATACTTTTCTTAATACGGTAAACGTTAAGCTGTGTAGACGTATAATAATTTGCTCTGTGCTTTGGTGCTTTAAAAAATTATATTAAAAATATTTCTTGCGTTGTTTATCAAAATAAAGTGCTTAAATAGTGTGCTAAAATTAAATTAAATAATTTAACTGTCGCAATATAATATTATTCGCATTTATTTTATTAATTAAATCAATTGTGTTGCCGAGGCAATTTTGCATAGTGTTGTTGTTGCAGTTGAGTGGCTAATTTTGTCATTTAATTAATTTTGGCGCGCACTCATTTACTTTGCTTGTTTTTATTTACATTTACTTTGCGCATTTCTATTCATCCTCTCATTCTCTTCTTTTTCCTTTTTTGTCACAGCTGTTTGCCGTGTTTATTAAGCGTCTCAAGTGTACCTTGAACTGCTCGCTCCAGTTTCTCTAAAACTGTAAAACTACCTTATTGATATTCAAACTTTTTGCGTTATATTTAACCTTTCACTGCTTATTTAGACACAATCCATACATTCATAGTATTTGCTAATTTTGTTTATATTTTTTTTTTTGTTTTTACTATTGTTTAATTTAATTTTCAACTTTCTATTTTTAATATGTCTTGCATGTATAGTAACTGCTCATTGAAAAGCGACTCCGAACGCTTCGTGACTTGCTGGCTCTGCGATGGGCTTGCTCATATGAAATGTGCCAGTTTGACGGGGAGAGTTCTGGACGCGATCGATGACAAAAAGGGCGTTCGCTGGTCTTGTTCGAAATGCAGATCAACGGAAATTGATCTCTTCAAATTATTTCGTCAAACCAGGAACGGCTTTTCTGAAATTGGTAGAGAGTTGACTGCTCTAACTGAGAAATTTAAGTACTATGAGGGTATGTTTAAATCCTTCAAGTGTTTAGATACTGATAACCAAAATAATCCCCTTTTATCCGTTGCACCAGACAATGAAGTGGCCCGTAAAAATCTTCAGGTCGATCATGTGCAGAATACGGTGGAGCTGATTGACTTGGCTTCACCGAGGCCTGCAGATGATAAACCTAAATCATCAACAAAAGTAACATCCCGAAAAAATCCCAAACTGAATGGTCCTTCTCTCGGATTACAATCCGCAGTGAAGGAACCGGTTGTTGTCCCACCTAAAGAGCTGGTTGTTGTGCCTCCTATAAAATCAATTTTCGTGTCGAGATTCGACATCGATACCACTGAAGAGGACTTGAAATTTTTCATTTCATCTAAAATTAAAACTGATAATCTGTTTATTAAAAAATTTAAATTTAATTACAACCGAAATGTTGCCTCGTTTAAAATTGATGTACCTTTAAGTGACTTTGATGCTCTTTTGAGTACGTCTTTTTGGCCGTCCGGAGCTTTTGTCCGTGAATTCGAACACAGACCAAGAATTCGTAATACAAATTTAGCTAAAATTTCTTCCGTTCCAAAAAACTAGTATCTAAATCCGCTTTGAATATTTACTATCAAAATGTGAGAGGTCTGAATACTAAATTAACTAACGTATACTTGAAAACGGTTGAATCTAACTTTCATATTATTTGTTTTACTGAAACATGGCTCAAACCACATACATTTAATTCCGAAATATTTAGTAGCATGTACCAAGTATACAGGAATGATCGTTTAGACAGAGTCGGCGGGGGTGTATTGCTAGCCGTACATTCTTCAATACCATCTGAAGAAATTGATGTAAACCTCTTTCTACCTTTTGAATTTAAATGCATCCGCATTAAGGTCGGCAAAGGTCACACTTATTTTGCAATATGTTACATTCCTCCCTCGTCTGATCTATCAGTATATTTACAACTTATTTCTTCACTTAAATTTCTTATTTCTAGAATGACACAGTTAGATTCAATAATCGTCTTAGGAGACTTTAATCTTCCCCACATTTCATGGCGCATTGCTGATCATAATACTGTGCCACTTACATCTAATATTAACAATACCACTTTCATTGAAGAAATATCTGACCTCTGTCTACATCAAATCAATACTATTAGAAACGAGTTTGGGAAAATGCTTGACTTAATTTTTGTAGATGATGTATCCAATTATACTGTAAACAGGGCTAATGCCCTGGTATCACCTGTTGATGTTTACCATCCTCCTTTAGAGTTGGTTTACGAAATTATAAATAACGATAACCGTGGTAACGTAAAAGAGTTTAACTCTGAGTCTAGTTTTTGTTACAATTTTTCTAAGGCAAACTATAATAAACTTAATAAAGAACTCTCAAGATTGGTATGGCCAGACTATAATGGAAACGTCGATCTAAATGTTTTGCATTTCAATAACACGATTCTTAACCTTTTTGAGAAATACGTACCGAAACATAAACGCAAATATAATGAACCTTTGTATCTTTGGGCCACTAGAGAGTTAAGAGCTTTAAAAAATAAAAAATCGCGCTTCTTTAAAATATATAAGAAGACTGGTTCTCAAAAGGATTATATGAAATACTCAGTTCTGCGTCATAAGTACTCACTTCTGAACAAAAAGTGCTATAAGTCTTATATATTTAAAATGAAAAAGAACATTTTTTCCAACCCGAAATCGTTTTATGGTTTTGTAAACTCGAAACGTAGAGTAATGGGATTCCCATCATCTATGAGATATCGTGATAGTGATGCCAGTGATAGCCAAGATGTCGCGAACCTTTTTGCCCTCTTCTTTGAATCAAATTATTCCAATACTAATGTTAGCTTTAATGAATACCCGTATCAAGTTTTTCAGAATAACACATTTGAATGCCCTTTTATAGATCCCGAAGAGGTTTTATTTTTGCTTAAAACAATAAAGAAGTCCATAAACTACGGACCAGATATGATTCCTTCAATATTTTTAAACAAATGCGCCGAGTATATTTACCAGCCATTATCCACACTATTTAATCTGTCTTTGAAGTCAGGAATTTTCCCAAAAGCGTGGAAAGAATCTTTTATTATTCCTCTACATAAATCTGGAAGTAGATCTTCCATCGAAAACTATCGCGGCATAGCAAAGCTTTCGGCTATCCCAAAGTTATTTGAGGCTATTGTCACCAATTGTCTAAATCATTCCATTTCCTCATCAATAGTAAGTTCGCAGCATGGTTTCTGTAGAGGTAAATCAACTGTTACCAACTTACTAGAATTTACAACTCATGTCTCTAACGGTTTTAGGAATAATGCTAATACCGATGTAATTTATACTGACTTCAGCAAAGCCTTCGACAAGGTCAATCACGCGTTACTTATCCATAAACTTGATCTTCTTGGTTTTCAACCTATTCTGTTAAAATGGATTGCGTCATATGTCACTAATAGAACACAAAGAGTTGTTTTTAAAAATGCTTTTTCCAACATCATTAACGTATCTTCAGGAGTTCCACAAGGCAGCCATCTTGGTCCGACTCTGTTTTTGCTGTTTATAAACGACATTTCTTATGCTATTTGTAACTCAAAACTTCTGATGTATGCCGATGATGTGAAACTTTTCAAGTCTTACTCTTCTTTGGAGGAAAGATCTGCCCTACAAAATGATTTAAATTGCTTCGCTACGTGGTGCAATATTAATCTTATGCCACTCAATCTTAGTAAATGTAAATTTATGAGCTTTTCACGGAAGATCCTTCAACCTGCGTCTTACACAATTAATAACTATATTTTGGAACAGGTTTACGATTTTGTTGACCTAGGAATAAGATTTGATAGTAAGCTCCACTTTAACCTGCATATTAATGCTACAGTAAACAAAGCTAAAAGTATCCTAGCATTTGTAAAACGTTGGTCTAAGGAATTTAATGACCCTTACGTAACTAAAGCCCTGTTTACAACATTAGTACGACCTATACTAGAATACGCTTCAATAATCTGGAGTCCGCAATATCAAGTTCATTCCGATAGACTGGAATCAATTCAAAAACAGTTCTTACTTTTTGCGTTAAGGAACTTTCATTGGGACCCACGGACAAATCTTCCCTCGTACACTAGTCGCTTGAAGCTTATTAATCTTCCAACCTTATCAAGCCACAGGGAAATGTTAGGTGTAATATTTCTGGTTAAACTACTGAAAGGATCCATAAGCAGTCAATTTCTCCTAGCCGAAATAAACTTAAATGTTCCTATTCGACCATCAAGACATTTTCAACCTATCTTTTTAAAGCAGTGTAGAACTAATTTTGAATTACACGAACCACTTCGTTGCTTATGTAAATCTTTTAATGATTATTCTACTCATTTCGATATATCAGACTCTATTTATCTGATAAGAAAAATTCTGTTGTGCGCTCTTAACAAGTGACAACAAATCTCTCGCTCTAATTGACTATTCTATTTTTGTCTATTACTTTTATTTGTAGTTTTATATTTTATTCTATGTACATATGTATATCCAGCTGATGGAATTATATTTTCTGTAGCTGAGCAGTATAAGTTCTCGACGTTTAATAAACTTCTACCACTCAACACCTTGGCCAAATTTTATTTTAAAATATCCGTACGTCATGCGGATGCGCCCCTCGTGCGGTTGGGTGGGTGGAGGGAAATCGTTGGGTTTATTATTATTATTATTATTATTATTATTAACAGTTTTAACGTCAATAATCATTATATGAATGTAAATTTTTGAACTAATGTCACAGCAGCCAATTTATTTCTGTAATTTACGCTATTTTGACTGAATTAATTTCAAAATTTATATTTGAATGAAACCAACGTAACAGTCGGATCAGCACCGGAAAATTGTTATGTATGTATGTAACAGTTACATATAATTAATTGTTCAGCAACGCACGCACTGAATTTTAATTTCAGCATGGAGACTTTTATGTTGTTGTGGTTTTGTCTGCCATTGTTTATGCGGAAACTAACATAACAACGCGTAGTCAAATTTTAGGCGCTCAAACATACCAGTTCACATAGACAGTTGGTTATTTGGTTGCTTTATTTGTAGTTTTTTGCTTATCATGCAGATTAAATTAATTTCTGGTTAATAACAGCACGTTTGTAAATTTTACTGGATTTTAGTGTTATGCACAAAAAAATTAGTGCGACAAAGATTAGCGCAGTGTGACAAGAACAGAAGTCGTTTTGCACTTGTAGAGTTGCTATTTGTGGGTAATAGTCAGTATGTACATACATAGACATGAATAAGTGCGTTTATTTGATTTAGCCCTTGGGCGTTGTTGCTTTCATGTTATGTTATCGTGATTGCGTGTTGCGGTTTCAACCGAGTTTTTGAAATACAGACTACCTACATATGTATATATTAAAAATAATATTAGCGTAATTTCCCTGTTAATTATTTGCTTTGAGACTTTGAAACAAAAATGTTGACAAAAAAAATACGAAAACTGAAAAACAAATTTAATGGGGTGACGTTCTTCTTAGGCAAATGTACATAGATGATCAAATTCTGATTCTTAAGTCTTCAATTGAGAATGAAATATATTCAACTAGCGAAATAATAATAATTTTGCTATAAAAAAAATTTAGAAATCAAAATCTAGAGACCAAAATTTATAGCCAAAACTCCAAACTGCTTGGTTCTTGCAATATTTGAACATTGTACATAAATTTTTTTGCTTTTAAAGATTAGCACAGATGTTCAAAAGGTAAAAAATATATATGTACAAACTAACTAGGCCACAAGACGGATGATTACCTATCCAAACATACTGGCTGAAAGTTTGTTAAAACAGAGGTATCCGAGGCGGTTAAAGAGAAAAGATACACAGTTAAATGGTGACCAAGGCTAGATCCACCAAAATTAAAAATTCGCGGAGCTTATCCTATTATGCAGTAATAACGGCAAATTTCAAACACACAGGTTAATGGATCTCCTTCCATTCCGAAAGATACAACAGCACTTACTAATATAACATATGATTTTGTCCACAATGAGCCTATACAATTAGGCCATAATAACTCCAAATTCCATGCACACAGCTAATTGGAATTCCTTCCATTCCGCACGCTGCAACACAAACTCGCTAACTTGACACAGGATTGCGTCCTCAGGGAGCATACTCGTATCCTGTAAGGCCTTGTGAACTTCGAATACTATGTATATAATCAGCTGCTGGGAATTCGGTTCCATTTTAACGGTGTTATTGATTTTCGAACTAAAAATATAATGACCTTCTGGTGCTGAATATTCAGGAAAGGCAATCGCTTTTTCCAGATTATTTATTACAACCCGCGCTGAGCTGAGTTAAATTTTCAAAAGTTTCTTAGTAAACATTTTTTTAATTTTGTTTCTTTTAGTACTCACAAGCAACTTAAGTTACTTCTAATAAAACTGCAGTAGATTATGTCGCTGGCGAGTGGTATGAACGAGTTTTGTGGGAAAATAAATTACAAATTGAATGGCGCAACAGCGAAAAATAAAAGTAAAGTAGGTACGCAACATTTGTAGGTAAGTGACAAAGCTGTGCGGCGAGTGCTAGTGGGGCCGTTTATATCAAACAAAACTATACAAAAGCAATAATTTTTATTTTCATTACTGGAACTGCGAGTGCTCAATGAAATTCGGTAAAAAAAAATGGCATTTAATGTAATGCAAGAGAAAACTGCTAAGTGGTAATAGGAGTTTTGCATGATGGCAAGTGCTGAGAATTCTTCATACGCCACTTGTTTGTTTGATGAATATGTCTTCAGAAAGAGTTTGTTGGTGGCAAGCACCACGCCAAGTCGCTTCCAAGGTGGGGTAAGTGTAGTGGATGTTGCCCTTCTAGCCAGTTCGTACGTTATTTAATTTCACCGCCAAATCGTCTGCATATCCCATGGCTTTAGAGCCAACATGCACCTCTATGGCTTCCAGCAATCGAACAATAGGGGCTATTCATAGAAGGCGAGGGAAGACCACACCTAGCGGTGTGAATGTATCAACGAATTTAACCTTGCCGAAGTTAGTCAGAGCTCCCGATAGTGTGGCTAGCCTGAGTAGTAGTAGTAGTATATAGCGTTTGTATTTTGCTCTCAAAAACTGATAAGTTGAGTAAGTTATATCATTCAAAGTGATGGGTTCACGTCGTTTGGTGGCTAGGAACTTTGCGTGCAATATTATCATAAATATTTCTAGCACTTCTCTTGTAAATATAAATCATTGATTTCGTTGACAATCTGCTTAATGGTTATTTATCATGAGATATGTACATATCGCACCCTAAATCATAAAGTGGCACAACTCAAAATTATTTGAAATCGTGTATTTTGCAGAAACGGGTGCACAGAACATATCTCTAGCGATTGACAAAAAAAATTTCAATAAGAGTCTCTTTTGACTTAAAAATAACCATTTTACGCGCCTTTTACCATAAGATTGCTTGTAAAAAAAGTTTTTTGGCTCTGCAGAAAATTTTTGAATTTTGAGTTGTGTCACTTTATGATTTAGGGTGCGATATATATAAAGTATTCAACTTTGTATGTGCTTGCAATAGCGTTTGCCTCACATGTTGACATCTTTTTTCGATTAAAGGCTTGTTGAACACTAAAAATAAATAAATGTATGGAACTGTTATACTACTTACATATGTAGTATTTTTTTCTATCGAAACTTGAGTGGTTTCATATTTCTTATTACTTTTTGATATACTTTTAATAAGTCGCCATTTTTTATTTGCAATGAAACTTGACTACACTCTGCATCAATCGATATAGGTACATAGTCTGCATGCAACATATATGTATATGAGAAAATGTGCAAAGTCGCGTGTTTGATTTTGATTCCCTTTAGTCCGTTTTTAGTAAGTTCACACACGCAAACAACATAAAACAAGTAAGGAAGCCTAAGTTCGAGTGGAATCGAACATTAGATACTCAGCTGTATGCTTTCATTGTTTGTTTTCGTTTGATGGAATCACTGTGTATTTTATATAAAGCGAGTGCTGCATAAAGTGGGCGTAGCCACGCCCATTTTCTAAATTTTTATCAGTCATCCAACTAAGCATATGAATATTATTCTTTGTGCAAAATTTCATTCCTTTATGACTTCTAGTTATAAAGATGTCACGTTACAAATTCCCAAAGCGTGTTCCAGAAATATCTTTCTTAAAAAGTAGGCGTGGTCATAAACCGATTTCAATAAATTTTTGCGTGGCTATTAACACATGTTATAAAAGTGTATAAACCAAGTTTCGTCATAATATCTCAATTATTTGTCGAGTTATAGGCTAAGAAATCTCGTATATCCCTTTGTGTAAAAAGAGGCGGTGCCACGCCCATTTTCCAAAATTTTTCTATTTGTTGTTTCCGGTCTATCGTGGAAGTCATGCCACAAAATTTCAATGACAGATCTTTATATTTGACAGAGATATCGCTTAAAATGTTTTTATTAGGTCACTTTATAATACCCATATATAAAAGTGGGCGTGGTCGTCAACCGATTTCGTTAAAATTTTCAACATGTATTACCACAAGTAATAAAAGTGTACACACCAAGTTTAGTCATTATATATAAATCATTTGTCGAGTTATGGGCTCAGAAATCTCGTATATTCCTGTTTATAAAAAGAGGCGGTGCCACGCCCATTTTCCAAAATTTTTGTGTTTTTCGTTTTATGTCCGCAGTTGGACTCCTGCTATAAAATTTCAATGATATATCTTTATATTTGACAGAGATATCGCTTAAAATGTTTTTATTAGGTCACTTTATAAGACCCATATATAAAAGTGGGCGTGGCCCTCAACCGATTTCGGAAATTTTTCGTCCAAATATTTGACTAAATAAGTATATCACGCGTACCAAATTTCATCGATATATCTTCAACGGTTTCTGATTTATGACTCATAAAACTTTCAATGTTTACCCCTTAATAAGTGGGCGTGGCACCGCCCATTTTCCAAAATTTTTGTGTTTTTTGTTTTATGTCCATAGTTGGACTCATGCGCCAAAATTTCAATGATAGATCTTTATATTTGACAGAGATATCGCTTAAAATGTTTTTATTAGGTCACTTTATAATACACATATATAAAAGTGGGCGTGGCTGTCAACCGATTTTGACAATTTTCCGTCCAAAGATTTGCCTAAGTAAGTAAATCACGCGTACCAACTTTCATCGATATATCTTCAACGGTTTCTGAGTTATGACTCATAAAACTTGCAAGGTTTGACCGTTAATAAGTGGGCGTGGTACCGCCCATTTTCCAAAATGTCATCAAATTTCTTCCTAGGGGCCGGAGCTCAGCACGTGGGTAAAATTTCATCGCTACAGCTATATTAGTGACTGAGATACCAAATTTCCGATTTTTTCTAAATAGGAAAAGTGGGCGTGGTCATTGTCCGATTTCGCCCATTTTCCATACCAACCGTCCCAGTCTCGATACCAACTTGCATTTCAAATTTCATCAAAATATCTCAATTTTTGCGCGAGTTAGAGTGTTTACAGACGGACGGACGGACGGACAGACGGACGGACGGACGGACGGACGGACGGACGGACGGACGGACGGACGGACGGACGGACGGACATGGCTCAATCGATTTCTCTTTTCACCTTGATCATTTTGATATATATAAGTCTATATCTATCTCTATTATTTCACTCTGTTACAATCCACCGTTATGTGATTAAAACTATAATACTCTGTGTACTAGTACAGCTGAGTATAACAAGTAAGGAAGCCTAAGTTCGAGTGGAATCGAACATTAGATACTCAGCTGTATGCTTTCATTGTTTGTTTGCGTTTGATGGAAACACGGTGTAGGTACTTTATATAAAGCGAGTGCTGCATAAAGTGGGCGTAGCCACGCCCATTTTCTAAATTTTTATCAGTCATCCAACTAAGCTTATGAATATTATTCTTTGTGCAAAATTTCATCCCTTTATGAGTTACAAAGATGTCACGTTACAAATTCCCAAAGGGTGTTCCAGAAGTATCTTTGTTAAAAAGTAGGCGTGGTCATAAACCGATTTCAATAAATTTTTGCGTGCCCATTAACACAAGTTATAAAAGTGTATAAACCAAGTTTCGTCATAATATCTCAATTATTTGTCGAGTTATGAGCTCCGAAATCTCGTTGATTCCTTTGTCTGAAAAGAGGCGGTGCCACGCCCATTTTCCGAAATTTTTCTATTTTTTGTTTCCCATCTATTGTAGAACTCATGCCACAAAATTTCAATGAATTATCTTTATATTTGACAAAGATATCGCTTAAAATGTTTTTATTAGGCCACTTTATGATACCCATATATATAAGTGGGCGTGGTCGTCAACCCATTTCGCTAAAATTTTGAACATGTATTACTACAAGTAGTGAAAGTGTATACACCAAGTTTCGTCATAATATATCGATTATTTGTCGAGTTATGGGCTCAGAAATCTCGTATATTCCTGCTTCTAAGAGGAGGCGGTGCCACGCCCATTTTCCAAAATTTTTGTATTTTTTGTTATATGTCCATAGTTGGACACCTTCCATAAAATTTCAATGATATATCTTTATATTTGACAGAGATATCGCTTAAAATGTTTTTATTAGGTCACTTTATAAGACCCATATATAAAAGTGGGCGTGGTCGTCAACCGATTTTGGCAATTTTTCGTCAAAACATTTGCCTAAGTAAGTATATCACGCATACCAAAATTCATCGATATATCTTCAACGGTTTCTGAGTTATGACTCATAAAACTTTCAATGTTTGCCCCTTAATAAGTGGGCGTGGCACCGCCCATTTTCCAAAATTTCATCATATTTCTTCATAAGGGCCTGAGCTCAATACGTGTGTGAAATTTTATCACTCTAGCTCTATTAGTGACTGAGATACAAAATTTCCGATTTTTACTATATAGGGGAGGTGGGCGTGGTCATGGTCCGATTTCGCCCATTTTCAATACCATCCGTTCCTGTCTTGATACCAACTTGCATTCCAAATTTCATCAAAATATCTCAATTTTTGCGCGAGTTATCGTGCGTACAGACGGACAGACGGACAGACGGACAGACGGACGGACGGACAGACGGACGGACGGACATGGCTCAATCGATTTCTCTTTTCACCCTGATCATTTTGATATATATAAGTCTATATCTATCTCGATTATTTCATTCTGTTACAATCCACCGTTAGGAAATCAAAACTATAATACTCTGTGTACTAGTACAGCTGAGTATAAAAACGGCGAATAAAACATATTAGTTTAAGATTAGTTAAATATCTGCACTAATATTCTTCAAGGGTTTAGAGGAAGCCAAAAGGCACGCGAACTGTAGACGAAGACATATTTGCTGAACCACAGCCGCGACGCGACACTATATTCTATTATAGCCCAGTTAGTCAAGAACGTGTGGTCCGCCCGCTGACTCAAACGCCCGTATGCAATTTTTATGATTTTTTGAGCCCGTGGGGCAACGGAGCAATCAGCTGTTTTACTCACACAATTTACATATATGTATGTATATATAGTTCGTTTACATTTTGGCAGGGTTGCCATTTAGTCATTTTTGAACAAACAAGATTTTTACTAATCTTCAAAGTGTTATGCGGATTACTCTTCAATACACAACTGTGCATTATTTGCCGAATGACAAGAAAATACTAATTTAATCGTTTTTAAAGTTGTCGTTGACGACTTTTTATACTCAGCTGTACTAGTACACAGAGTATTATAGTTTTAATCACATAACGGTGGATTGTAACAGAATGAAATAATCGAGATAGATATAGACTTATATATATCAAAATGATCAGGGTGAAAAGAGAAATCGATTGAGCCATGTCCGTCCGTCCGTCCGTCCGTCCGTCCGTCCGTCCGTCCGTCCGTCTGTCCGTCCGTCCGTCTGTAAACACTCTAACTCGCGCAAAAATTGAGATATTTTGATGAAATTTGGAACGCAAGTTGGTATCGAGACTGGGACGGTTGGTATTGAAAATGGGCGAAATCGGACCATGACCACGCCCACTTTTCCTATATAGAAAAAATCGGAAATTTGGTATCTCAGCCACTAATATAGCTAGAGTTTTAAAATTTTACCCACGTATTGAGCTCGGGCCCTTATGAAGAAATTTGATGAAGTTTTGGAAAATGGGCGGTGCCACGCCCACTTATTAAGGGTCAAACATTGAAAGTTTTATATGTCATAACTCAGAAACCGTTGAAGATATATCGATGAAATTTGGTACGCGTAATTTGCTTACATAGACAAATGTTTTGACGAAAAATTATCAAAATCGGTTTACGGCCACGCCCACTTTTATATATGTGTATTATAAAGTGACCTAATAAAACCATTTTAAGCGATATCTCTGTCAAATATAAAGATCTATCATTGAAATTTTGTCGCATGAGTCCAACTATGGACATAAAACAAAAAACACAAAAATTTTGGAATATGGGCGGTGCCACGCCCACTTATTAAGGGGCAGACATTGAAAGTTTTATGAGTCATAACTCAGAAACCGTTGAAGATATATCGATGAAATTCGGTACGCGTAATATAATTACTTAGTCAAATGTTTTGGCGAAAAATTATCAAAATCGGTTGACGGCCACGCCCACTTTTATATATAGGAAATATAAGGGGGCCTAATAAAAACATTTTAAGCGATATCTCTGTCAAATATAAAGATCAATCACTGAGATTTTGTGGCAGGAGTCCAACTATGGACATAAAACAAAAACTACAAAAATTTTGGAAAATGGGCGGTGCCACGCCCACTTATTAAGGAGCGAATATTGAAAGTTTAATAAGCCATAACTCAGAAACCGTTAAAGATATATCGATGAAATCTGGTACGCGTGATATATTTACTTAGCCAAATGTGTGGACGAAAAATTACCAAAATCGGTTGACGACCGCGCCCACTTTTATATATGTGTATTATAAAGTGACCTAATAAAACCATTTTAAGCGATATCTATGTGAAATATAAAGATAATTCATTGAAATTTTGTGACATGAGTTTTACAATAGACCGGAAACAAAAAATAAAAAAGTTTGGAAAATGGGCGTGGCACCGCCTCTTTTTAGACAAAGGGATATATGAGATTTCTTAGCCTTTAACTCGACAAATAATTGAGATATTATGACGAAACTTGGTTTATACACTTTTATAACATGTGTTAATAGACACGCAAAAATGTATTGAAATCGGTTTATGACCACGCCTACTTTTTAACAAAGATATTTCTGGAACACCCTTTTGGAATTTGTAACGTGAAGTCTTTGTAACTAAAAGTCATAGAGGGATGAAATTTTGCACTAACAATAATATTTGTATGCTTATTTGGATGATTGATATAAATTTTGAAAATGGGCGTGGCTGCGCCCTGTTTATGCAGCACTCGTTTCATATAAAATACACCCTATATCGAACAAACGCAAACAAACAATGAAAGCATACAGCTGAGTATCTAATGTTCGATTGCACTCGAACTTAGGCTTCCTTACTTGTTTTTTATACTCAGCTGTACTAGTACACAGAGTATTATAGTTTTAATCACATAACGGTGGATTGTAACAGAATGAAATAATCGAGATAGATATAGACTTATATATATCAAAATGATCAGGGTGAAAAGAGAAATCGATTGAGCCATGTCCGTCCGTCCGTCCGTCCGTCCGTCCGTCCGTCCGTCTGTCCGTCCGTCCGTCTGTAAACACTCTAACTCGCGCAAAAATTGAGATATTTTGATGAAATTTGGAATGCAAGTTGGTATCGAGACTGGGACGGTTGGTATTGAAAATGGGCGAAATCGGACCATGACCACGCCCACTTTTCCTATATAGAAAAAATCGGAAATTTGGTATCTCAGTCCCTAATATAGCTGGAGCGATGAAATTTTACCCACGTGTTGAGCTCAGGCCCCTATGAAGAAATTTGATGAAATTTTGGAAAATGGGCGGTGCCACGCCCACTTATTAAGGGTCAAACATTGAAAGTTTTATGAGTCATAACTCAGAAACCGTTGAAGATATATCGATGAAATTTGGTACGCGTGATTTACTTACTTGGGCAAATGTTTTGACGGAAAATTGTCAAAATCGGTTGACGGCCACGCCCACTTTTATATATGTGTATTATAAAGTGACCTAATAAAAACATTTTAAGCGATATCTCTGTCAAATATAAAGATCTATCACTGAAATTTTGTGGCATGAGTCCAACTATGAACATAAAACGAAAACCACAAAAATTTTGGAAAATGGGCGGAGCCACGCCCACTTATTAAGGGGCAAACATTGAAAGTTTTATGAGTCATAACTCAGAAACCGTTGAAGATATATCGATGAAATTTGGTACGCATGATATATTTACTTAGGCAAATGTGTGGACGAAAAATTACCAAAATCGGTTGACGACCACGCCCACTTTTATATATGTGTATTATAAAGTGGCCTAATAAAAACATTGTAAGCGATATATTTGTCAAATATAAAGATAATTCATTGAAATTTTGTGGCAAGAGTTCCACAATAGACCGGAAAAAAAAAATAGAAAAATTTCGGAAAATGGGCGTGGCACCGCCTCTTTTCAGACAAAGGAATCAACGAGATTTCGGAGCCCATAACTCGACGAATAATTGAGATATTATGACGAAACTTGCTTTATACACTTTTATAACTTGTGTTAATAGACACGCAAAAATTTATTGAAATCGGTTTATGACCACGCCTACTTTTTAACAGATATTTCTAGAATACCCTTTGGGAATTTGTAACGTGACATCTTTGTAACTAGAAGTCATAAAGGAATTAATTTTTGCACAAAGAATAATATTGATATGCTTAGTTGGATGACTGATAAAAATTTAGAAAATGGGCGTGGCTACGCCCACTTTATGCAGCACTCGCTTTATATAAAATACACAGTGATTCCATCAAACGCAAACAAACAATGAAAGCATACAGCTGAGTATCTAATGTTCGATTCCACTCGAACTTAGGCTTCCTTACTTGTTTATTCTAAGTTGCTTTTTTACGGCTTAGTTGGTAATTAAAACACATTTTTCTTATAATTTTGTTGCTGCCCAATATATTTCCATAAAATAACAAAAAACACAGTCAGAACATTAAATTTACAATTGAAAATCCATAAACAAATTATATTTGGAAGCAACAAGATTCTCACAAAAATCTGTGTTTAATTAAGAAATCTGTACTGAGTTTCTGTAACTCATATCTTTTCTAGTATAAATAGGTGGTGACAAAGTGTGGATCGTATTAGTGTGACATCACTTTAATTGATTTTGTTACAGAAAGTCAGATTTATTGTGGCAATTTATAACTTTTTAATGTAGAAAAATTGTAGAAGAAGACCACCAAGAGTTATCAATTAAGAAAATACAGCCACCATTGTGGATAAATACAATTTTTGCTTTAATTTTCAGTAATATCTTCATTTATTAGGAGTATTCAATATCTCAAAATTTTTACATATTTTTACGAATAGTTACGAATTTATGTTCAATAACCCAAAAAATTAGCAAAAGAGAGCCAAATTGAGAGAGTTAGACCTCGAGAGAATTGATAAACGCTGCAAGTAAAATTTTCACTTGCAACTACTAGCAGCTTTAAAAAAATAGAAGTGTCAAAAATATATGATCACAAAAATTTCAATTGGAAATATACAAACATTTTATACGCAAATTTCTAATTGTGTACTAAATAAGTTAGCGCAAAAACGAATCTTGATGATGTTGTGTAATAGCCAAAGTAGAATTTTGTTTTCCTAATTCAGTTATTTCCATTCATTTCCAATTTCAAAAATTTCAATTACAACCTAACCTAAAAATCAAATTGTCAAAACAGCGTATTAGCTGTTTTCTTGCGAATGTTTACGATTTTGTGTTCAATTACTTTGGTTGATAATTTTCTCTTTTTCTCGTTTTTACTCTTAATTTGACATTGACGCTCTTTTTGCAAGTACTTGCAAGTAAAGTTGTTGAACAAAGCTATTATCTTGTTATTAATTTATATATATACTAGCATACCCGGCCAAGCTTCGCATTGGCTTTCAGTTATCAACAGTTATCATCATCTTATTAGTGATTTTATATTCAAAATAAAAGATATTTTTTTTTTGTTATCTGCTTCGCCATCCTGATAAAACATATTTTTTATTACTGGAAAGGTTTTTATTTTCAAAAATTTAAATACACGATATTCTTTGATTTGACTGAAAATGAAATCACAAATAAAAAGTTATCTGGATTTGGATGAAGAACGAAATCAGAAATAACATTGATTCATTATATGAAATAAAAACGGATTTGACTCACGCAACGATAAAATTCATGAATTTACTGCGGTGTCGCTGTTGTCTTCTATTTCTATTTACGTCAAAATATCAGAACATACACTCAAAAAAAAAATTACTCAGATTATGGAAAAATGGGAATGATTCGGAGCTAAAGACATATTTCCATATTTTGATGTACAATTTTCTTTAAAACGTGGTTTTTATTCCTTGATTTGAAGAAAATCGTACATCAAAATATGGAAATATGTCTTTATCGCCGAATCATTCCCACTTTTCCATAATCTGAGTAAGTTGTTTTTTCAGTGTATTTGAAATCCTCTAACGGTCTTATTCCGTGGGGTAACATAACTTACTTTACCGCTGAAGTGAAGACTTGACCTTTGAACACCTTTCTCGTATTCTAGCAGCAGGAAAATTATATTACCACCTCAATAAGTGATAACAATTTGTTACCATTTCCATTCCATTCGTATGAAATTGCTTTGATAGCGTTACCATTTGTTCGAGAATACCGATTGAGGAGATGGTAAAACTTTTCAGCAAAGTAAATTACCAGTAAAATAATATTGAAGTAACGCTCAGAATCGAGCTGTAAGTGGTGTTTCTTACATAGATACATACCTACTTATGTATATCTTTCCTTTATATGAATGTAATTAACCTAGTAGCCCCGGAGCAAAATGAAATATATACATACATGGGCCTGTAGAGAATATACATACATTGATTAATCATGCAGAAAATAGGTTTTTTTCCATAACCGAAAACTTAGGAATTGTTATACATACATTTTTTCTTAAAAAAGTTAATAAGTACCTATGTATACTGAGGTAAATGCCCACGGAAGACGTATGAATCGAAAAAAAAAAATTAATATACGGGTTCCCAGTATTTTTTTTTACATTCGTGTAAATAGATAGTCATAACTCAAAACTTCCGTTTACTTTTAAAATGTTATAATTCAAACAAATCTCATCTCAACGGGGGTTGCGTAATTTGGATTTGGGTGAGATTCAGAGATAAAATTTATTTTTGATTTTAAATATATTTCAAGTCAAAGAGTGGCCACTGGGCCACTGTGGTGTAGTGTGTGAAAGGCTGCCATAAAAGAAGTCTGGGATTTTATCCCCAGTCCGGACAAACACCAAAAAAAAATTTAATTAATTACAAATCAGAAATAGCGGTCACCTCTCGGCGGTGGGCGGCATACCCTCATAGGGTATTTCTGCCATGAAAATGCTTCCCACAAAAAATGCATTCCCCGTTCGGAGCCGGCATAAAACTGTAGGTCCACTTAATTAGTAGGAAAAAAACAAAAATTAAGGAATGCGCCTCAAATTAGGGAGATAAGCTCGTCCTTACAACTCGTTAGAGCTATTTCAGCGTCATTGTATTATACATACTATTATATTCTAGTCAAAGATATTATTAACAAACATTTTTGTGTTTTCGGTTATGGAAGGAACCTAAAATTTACTCGAGAAATTCAAATTTGGACCGATACTTTGGTGTAAATAGAAATAAAATACAACAGCGATACCTGCCGGATTTTTCTTCATATGTATGTACACATGTTTTTGGTATTCTCTATCTCCATACTAATAACCTCCATTAAGGATAACTACCAAATTTCATTAAAATGTTTCAGTAGTTTTAGACGAAAATATGTAAGGTATATATCTAAAGTCAAATTTTAAAAATAATTTTTCAATTTTAATTTCTGTTGTAATAGAAAAGTTATTATAATTAAAATTGTTTGAGTAGTTAAAAAGTTTATTCCGCACAAAGAATGTTACATGAGATTTATATATATATATATATATGTACGTAGATAGAGATATCTATGAATCTAAGGCCAGAGCACTCCAGAGGTTTTGGGTATGAAATCGGTTACAGATATACGTAAATAGATAAAAATAGGTATACACATATCTGAGGTCAAAATTTAAAAATAATTTTCCAATTTTCATTTCTGTTGTAAAAGAAAAATGATTGTTCATAATATCTGGAAAATACTTACCTTTCCAGATATTGTAAATAAATTGAAAAATAAAGTGAAATTCAAAAAACCAAAACATTTTAATGTTAATCGAACCTACCATTTGCACGCAAAACGAATCGAATCCGTTTGTATCATTTATACGAATTGCTTTACTTTTGGTCGTATATACATATGTATGTATGTATCTTCGTGTCATTTCTTAGCTTATGTACATATGTACGTAGGTATTAGGGATTCCAATTTTTCCGATTTTTACGATCCCGGGATTTTCGGGATTTTATTTTATAATCCCGGGATCCCGGGATTTATCCCGGGATTTGGACTTTAATTACACAGGCCGAAAAATTTTTCAAAAAATTTTCTAACTCAAATAAAATTCTACTTTTCTAAAGGATTTCGGTGCGCTGATTCTGAATCTGAAGTCGGATTTTCGGTAATATGTATAGGTTTTGAGATACTCATGTCCAAAGAGGCGAAAAATGCGATTTTTTGCTATATTCACTGCTCAATCTGTTAAATTACTTACTTTCATTAAAAGATGATTGCAGCTATTGAAAGAACGATCATTTCTCTTGAAAACAGCGCTTTGCTTTTTCGGGTATCTTATTCAGATATCTACGTTGTCTTCAAAAGAAATGATCGTGCTTCCAATAGATGTAATCAGTTTTTAATGAATGTCAGTAATTTTAAAAATATTGAGGAGTGAATATGGCCACAAACTGCGTTTTTCGCCTCTTTGGACATGAATATCTCAAAAACTACACCGAAATCCTTTTGAAACGTAGAATTTTATTTCTGTTACAAAAATTTTTCGACCAGTATTATTTTCCAACATTTGGGGTTGAAAAAAGTAAATAAAAGTAAAAGTAAATATGAAAAAGTGTATTTTTATGTAGAATGCTAGAAAAATAAAAAAACACCATGCTAAACAAGTCTGCGATACTTGTCTTATTTCTACTCGTTTTTATTCAGCGATACGCAAATTGTATAAGTCCAAAAAGCGAAGAAAATTGTGTAAGTCCAAAATATTTACATGAACACAATTTTTTTTTTTCATTTAGAAATTTTTTTATTTTTTGTTTTTTGTCTCTCCTACAAAGTTTGAAAAAAGGACTTACACAATTTGCATTCTAAGCTAGCGAAATACATTTTTAGAGAAACGCTACAACTTTAAAATGCAAAGAAAAAATAGATTTTTATTGCCATTTTTTATTATTTCATTAGTAACAAAATAAAATAGGAATGTAAAATCATTCGTATTATTTAATAATACCTAAGAGTTACTTTAAAAAGCACAACCAACAACGAAAATTACAAACATTTGGTGAACAAAACATTTGCCTTTGCAGTTGGTAGATACTTTTAGGATATTAATAAAAAGGCTTGCAATCATTTGATAATTTCCAATAGAAATTTTTTTAGAATTTAACGACGAACTTTGTTTAAGCGAATATTTCCAAGCTTACCGAAAAATTCAGAAAATTAATGCAACTTCTGAATAGATAAATATCGGAGGCAAAATTTTGATATGAATTCCGAGTATGCAGCTGCGTATTTAATTTTAGTAGAGTGTTGTAAGACTATCAAGTCTAATTAAAATTTTGTTTCCATTTTCTTCCATTATTTACTTTCCGTGTGGGAAAATTCCAAAAAACATTTGAGAAATAAATGACCAAAAATCAGGAAATAGAAATTATCAAATGAATTTTGCCACAAGCTAAAAGCTTTAAAAATACCTAACGTACGTTTCCCTACAACGCGTACTTCAACACAAAAAATTTAATTATTAAAAAAAAATCAAAAATTGTAATCCTTATTTTGACTAATCGACTTTTTTATTCTAGCAAAAATGTCGCACTTACTTCCTGCTGTCACATTTTTTTGTTCTCTTCCACACAGACTGAACACTTTTTTAGTGATGTTTGTTCTATTGACGAAATATAAAACTGGCCCGACTACGGGCAACATTTTCCGCTCTTAGCACAAGTAAAAGGTTGCATTATTTTTGTTTCATTCATCACATGAAAAATGCAACACTTTGATAGGACACAGGACACATGTTGATAATGCTGCAATGTAATAATGCAACATTTTCATTCAGAATAGGAAATGCTGTTAGTATACAGATCTGAGACCAATAAAAATTATATAAAATATAACTTTTCTTTGCTATAATAGCGGAATATTCTCTCTTTATCTTATCCCGAAAATCCCGGGATAAAATTCTAGCTATCCCGGGATTTTCGGGGAGTCAGAAAGGGCGGGATCCCGGGATCCCGGGATCCCGGGATTGGAATCCCTAGTAGGTATGTATTGTTCTCGTTGTTTTGTCTTCTGCTTTACCGATTGCTTGTGGCGACCAACCATGCGCATGACTCTTTTTTCAAAAATTGATACTATTCTTTATAATATTTTTGTTATTTAAAAAGAGAATTTATTAATTTTTTGAATGCAGAACTTTAGTAAAAGGTTCAAAGTTTAATTTCCAAGAAGAAATATTTAAATCGGTTGATCCGGTTTTGATTTATGGCCGTAGAAAGCTAATTTTGATTGGTTTTTTACACATTTTTACATAAATTTATGCTGTTTGACCAAAAATTTAAATAACAAGTAAGGAAGCCTAAGTTCGAGTGGAATCGAACATTAGATACTCAGCTGTATGTTTTCGTAGTTTGTTTGCGTTTGATGGAAACACGGTGTACTTTATATAAAGCGAGTGCTGCATAAAATGGGCGTAGCCGCGCCCATTTTCAAAATTTTTATCAGTCATCCAACTAAGCATATGAATATTATTCTTTGTGCAAAATTTCATTCCTTTTTGACTTCTAGTTATAAAGATGTCACGTTACAAATTCCCAAAGAGTGTTCCAGATATATCTTTCTTAAAAAGTAGGCGTGGTCATAAACCGATTTCAATAAATTTTTGCGTGGCTATTAACACATGTTATTAAAGTGTATAAACCAAGTTTCGTCATAATATCTCAATTATTTGTCGAGTTATAGGCTAAGAAATCACGTATATCCCTTTGTGTAAAAAGAGGCGGTGCCACGCCCATTTTCCAAAATTTTTCTATTTGTTGTTTCTGGTCTATTGTAGAAATCAAACCACAAAATTTCAATGAATTATCTTTACATTTGGCAAAGATATCGCTTAAAATGTTTTTATTAGGTCACTTTATAATACCCATATATAAAAGTGGGCGTGGTCGTCAACCGATTTCGCTAAAATTTTCAACATGTATTACCACAAGTAATAAAAGTGTACACACCAAGTTTAGTCATTATATATAAATTATTTGTCGAGTTATGGGCTAAGAAATCTCGTATATTCCTGTTTCTAAAAAGAGGCGGTGCCACGCCCATTTTCCAAAATTTTTGTGTTTTTTGTTTTATGTCCATAGTTGGACTCCCGCCATAAAATTTCAATGATATATCTTTATATTTGACAGAGATATGGCTTAAAATGTTTTTATTAGGCCACTTTATAATACCCATATATAAAAGTGGGCGTGGTCGTCAACCGATTTTGGCAATTTTTCGTCCAAACATTTGTCTAAGTAAGTATATCACGCCTACCAAATTTCATCGATATACCTTCAACGGTTTCTGAGTTATGACTCATAAAACTTTCAATGTTTGCCCCTTAATAAGTGGGCGTGGCACCGCCCATTTTCCAAAATTTCACCACATTTCTTCATAAGGGCCTGAGGTCAATACGTGGGTGAAATTTTATCACTCCAGCTCTATTAGTTACTGAGATACAAAATTTCCGATTTTTACTATATAGGGGAGGTGGGCGTGGTCATGGTCCGATTTCGCCCATTTTCAATACCGTCGGTTCCTGTCTTGATACCAACTTGCATTCCAAATTTCATCAAAATATCTCAATTTTTGCGCGAGTTATCGTGCGTACAGACGGACAGACGGACAGACGGACAGACGGACGGACGGACAGACGGACGGACGGACGGACATGGCTCAATCGATTTCTCTTTTCACCCTGATCATTTTGATATATATAAGTCTATATCTATCTCGATTATTTCATTCTGTTACAATCCACCGTTAGGAAATCAAAACTATAATACTCTGTGTACTAGTACAGCTGAGTATAAAAACTATTTGGCTACTCAATCGGAGCACAATTACATGTTACTGCCAAATATTATCAAAATTGGTTCAGTAGTTTAAAAGTTTATCCCGCACAAAGAATGTTACATGAGATTTATATATATATAGATATATTTAAATTTTGTTTGGGATTTAAAAAAAAATTATAAACGTTTTATTTCCTTTCTTTTTAAAAATTAAAGTAATAATAAAAGGTTCGTTTAAGTAGACATACTATTTTTTCCATGTGAACACATATATGTATATTCGATAACATTTTACAATCTTGTTGAGTTAGTTGTATAATGCTGTGAAAATTACTGTTTAAATATTTAATAACTAAAAATGTTCAACTGGCAACGCCTCTACCTTGCAACCATGCGAGCGATCAGCTGACATGTTTTTACGTAAAAAATCAAAATGATTTTGATTTCTGCGGTACGGGCTTCTGCGTCGTACGTCGTTGAATAATCGGTTACATACAAATCCCATTAAATAGGTTGGATCAGCTGACACGGTACACGGGTTTACGTTCTCGACTAACTGGACTATTAGATTACGTATTCGTAAAAATACTGCTGTATGGACCATCTCATATTATTTTTCTTTCCTTTTCTAGTACATAAATGTTTAAAGTTGCATGGATGGGAATGTGTCAAGCATTTGTGACCAATTCGAAGAAGTGTACGCTGCGTAATGTGCGTAAAAAAAAGAGCAATTAGAGATAAATAGCTAAACCTTCCAAACTAAATGTAGCGAGAACCGCTACAGCAACTTTATCCGTATATATGTACCAATATATAATAATAATATATAATATAAGATATTATTATATAATAGTAAATGCTTTCGAGAATTTTTAATTTTTCAAAAGAGGACTCCAACATACCATACTATGGCATACAAAGTTACTACTATTTCTCATAATAAGCTTAATTTTTGCTAAACATTTATATACATATATACTATATACTTTCTGTGAGTAGCAACAAATTTTAATTTCGCGTTTGTTAATTGCATTTTGCTTTCACACAAAACAACAAATTGCACTTTTAATGAGTTCAGCAACAGCCGCAGCTCCCATGCTCCGTGTACTCTGAAAATTGTGTAGTTTCATTTTAACTTAATCCTATTTGAACACGCTCTCCTTAAGTTTTTGGTGTTGATATAATACGCATATAATTAGACTTATTTGTTGTTAGTCTTAAGTGCCGGTGTGTCTAATGCTTCGCGACTTACACAAAATAGTGGTGTTTGAAGTTGTTGAGATGTTGAAAATTTCAATTTGAAATGCTGACGTGCTGATGCTGAGATTCAAATGTATGTATATAGTACTTATATATGTATGTATGTAAGTGAATAAGCAATGCCAAGGCATCAAAGTGAAATGTATGTAGATATATTCGAAAAGCTCGCTTTCCCTTACTCAGTCTCACTAGCACAAAATATGAAGTCAGCAATTTGTGTTAATTAGGCGAAATGCAAAATTTGCTTTCCTTCGTGGTTACCAAGGCAATTTAAAACGAAATTTGAAAGTTATCATTTTTATTCAAGCGTGTAGTTTACCTTTCAAATGTAAATTTTAATAAACGGAATTAGACAAGAGGCCTAGGCACTGCATATGGGTAATCGCAATAATACGATGGCAAACGGAGTTTACGGTGGCGGTAGAAAATGGTTAAATTAGAACAACATAGGAACGCCTACGCGTGTATAAAAGTTATATGCCGTTGAAACTAAAATTAACTGGAAATTTCTAAATAGGTGTTGCGGCCAAGAAAGTATTTCTATCGAAACCCACTGAACGCAAAAGAAAGGGCAGAACTCCACTGCGTGGGGAAGATGAGATGGACAGTGAAGTATCCGAGAAAACGGTTATTAAAAATGAAAAAAATTAAAATGAAAAATCTCGGCGGATGCCAAAGAATAAAAATGTTTAAAAAAAAGGAGTCTGATGAAGAGATGTGGTGGTCTCCGAAATGGATCTATAACTTCTACCAAAAAAAAGGATTAGGGGGATGTATGGGAAATTCTAACCATGCAGTTTTTGTATGCTTGGTAAGGCCTACAAGAGAACCTCGATAAAGTACTCAGAAAAACTTTTTTTGTCACGCAGTTTATTTATACATATGTACATATGTACAGGTAGTAGAGAAACCCAAATGCAGCCACGGAAGAAGTTTCACTTATTTCACTTATAAAAACTATGTTCGATGGGTTGGTATTAATCTATCCGAGGAAGGTCCCACAGCACTAACTACTGTCCCATGTCAGCTACAAATTTGACAGTTCTCTGAATTTCCTTCGCAATAGCAAAGATCGTATATACTTATTGTTAATTATAATAGTAGAAAGCTTATTTTTGTAGTTTTTTGTAGTATTAAAAATTGGATTTGTGTCCAAAAAGGTTAAGTAAAATATACTCGTAGAACGTCATTTATGAAATAAATATCGATACGAAACTCGAGTTTGAAAGCTATTGACACTACTAATTGCTTACTAGTTAAATTCTGGTTGATCTCCCACTCTTATTCTTGTCCCCATTTTTTATGTAGTTACTTCTGACTGTAGCTAGAATCAAACCAAAACTAAGTGAACAACATTTTTTAGTGAAATTATTCATGATATGCTAAGTATGCATACATACATATTTGTGTTCATATTGAAACGGAGCTTATGTCGAAAGGAAAATTTTTAAGACATTCGTAAGTTTGTGTATTTTTTTAACACTTTCCGGTACAATATTATTAAGTCAAATCATTGAAACTAAAGTTGGTTGAAGGCCTGAGAAAGAGTTTTTAAAAAGCTGCAGAATGTGTTCTCTGAGATGCATTTTTTCAGCTTTTTCGAAACTGACTAATTTTTTCCTTAAGTACACTTAAGCTACTGTTCCATATGAACACAGATATGTAAGTACACTGTTATAAATATTGGAATATTTTTTAAACTTTGATTTGGTTTGAAAGAAATTTAAAACATTTTTTGGGTTAAATTTTGAGCCTTCGAAAGTTTAAAAGTTTCTTATTCTTTTTTGGTTTAAAATTCAAACTTACAAAAGTTTAAATATTTCTAAGTATATTTTGGAATAAATTTCATACTTTTTTGGTTTAAATCTTATACTTTTTTTTATATTTAAACTTTTAAGGTTTACATTTTAAACTTTCATTGGTCGTAAGATTCTATTTCAACCAAAAAAATTTTAATTTTTGGTTTGAAATTCCAACTTGCTTTTTCGAGAAATGAACAATATTAAAGGCTCATTTATACGAATAG